>BTPG01000006.1:9353484-9508484 GCA_036245525.1 Semisulcospira habei
ATGCCACGAAAAATGATCTACTGTCCCTGTGTTGATCAGGTGTGATTCCCGAGGAGCATCATGCCTTTTTCGAGAGGTTGCCAACTGTTGCCGGCAAGACTGATCGCCTTGACGAACTGGACATTGAGGACGATGATGGTGAAGAAACAGACTAAACTTTCAGTGAATGGGTTTGCATCTGTGTGCGACTTTTGCTGCGATCAGCAGGTTGGACTTTCTTTTGGGAGTCAGTGACAGGTAAACATTTTGTGTAGGACTATCTGTGAACGGATGTGACTTTTTATTGACACTTGTGTTTCTGGACTTTGTTTTCATGGCGAACACACAGCTGGTGAGTACCTACCATTCTGCCAAATTTCCTTCTGTATTTTTTCTTTCACATGTAGTATCCGGTTGAGTTAACCCAAGTGTGCAACATCTCACATTAATCTCAGTAATTTAGTAATGGGATCCAACAGAGTTGCGAAGTTCTTTGCACAATGTGAAACCGTATTGTGTGCCATTGTGTCATGCTAAAAAGCAGTAAAGAGGGTTGCTGACTTCTGATCATCAACTTTACCTGACAAATGTTGTGCAAAGGTACAGACCAGAACACCGTATGTCAAGTTACGCACTTTTGAGCTGTAACACAAGGTTATTGTGTATGTAATTTGCCGTGCTACATGTGCGTATTTCAAAATGCTGACTTGTTGCGCCCTTAAGTTCAGAAATGCCGTTCTATAACTGCGTGCTATAATTCCGTATCGACTGTTAGAGACTTCTAGCAGCCAAGTATTCACCAATCCTCTTAGACCTCAGCCGTGCTAAATGTCAGTACCTCACGTTACTGATGTCTAGCAGCCAAAATCTGGGGCAAATACAGAATGAAAATGCAGCTAGAACAAAGTATGTCAGTTCATGCAGAAAAAATATTTCTAAAATAAAGACCATGTATGTAACTGTATTTTGTGTGCTCGTTCTATGTTTATTAAACATTGATGATGTCTGTTGCCAAAGATTAAGATGACTGAATAAAAACTGCCGTTTGGAGAACTGTGTAAACTTTCATTTCGCGTTTTCTCAAAAAGTGTGAAAACTGAGTTACGAAGTTCTAGCAGTCAGCCCTCGATGTGCCCCCAGTTTGTATGAATACAACCGGAGGTCCCCGGTTCGTATGGATACAGCCCATGAATGAAAAACCTAAAACTGTTAGAAACTGTGTTATAAACACTCTAGAACATGAAGCCTTTTTGGTATTTACACACATTGGATTTTTCTGGCAACAGCCCAACATTCAAATGAATATACCAATCACACGTCCCCGGTTTGTATGGAAACCACATATCGTGTGTGTCCCAGGTTCGTATGAATTTTGTGGGAGCGAATAGTGCAACTCTAAAAAAAACTCAAACGACAGGGGAAGTGGGTGGGGGGGGGGGGAGGGGGCGGGTGGGTTCAGGCTTCGTCTGTGCTTGTACCAAGAATTCTTTTAAACTATTTGACATTTGGGAAGGGAAGAGGTATGGCGCAATAAGGGCCCAAATATACTTTCAAATACGCTATGAGGAGGTATGTCCCAAGTCCAAAAAGGAGGACACTCATGTCCAGGAGATATTCCCACGCCATTCCCGCCCCCCTTCCCCCCCCCCCTCGCCCCGTTTTTTTACATCACGGATGCTGACAAAGGGACAGATTGTGAACTAGTTTGTGCAGGACAGGTTACAAGCGAACAATGAGACTGCTCGCCACAAACTGATTAAAGAATGAGATGACGCTTAAAATGCAAATTTGATTTCATTTTGCTTTTATCGATGTGAATATCGTTGTTTTTTTTGTCTACCGTATTAAAAATACGGTAGATTTTAAAGTGGAGCTGGTCGGAGCGCGCTCCGTAGAATGCACACAATGTGCTGGGCGGGCGGACCCCGAATTCTGGCACAGAAGTAACAAGATAAAAATGACGTCACGTCTGACTACGCATACCTTGGAAGAGAACGTACATTTGGGGCCAACCTCGTGTGTGTGTGTGTGTGTGTGTGTGTGTGTGTGTGTGTGTGTGTGTGTGTGTGTGTGTGTGTGTGTGTGTGTGTGTGTGTGAGTGTGTGTGTGAGTGTGTATGTGACAGCGACTATAGCCCGCATTTGTGGACAGACCAGCTTTGAAACTTTAGGATATTTACCCTACGTGAATTCTCCCGAGGCAGTTTTTTTTAAATATTATTTTTTAATTAGATTACATCATGGCAAGAAAATCACCGTTTCATAAAAACATGTTCATCCGTATATGAGTCCGTTATTTTTGGTTTTTTTACTAGATACTTTGCACACAGCTAGATTAAAGGGATATATTGTAAGAGTTCGTAATACAGCGTTGTAGCTCGTCAACTTTTAAAATAATAATTAATTATTTTTTTACCAAGTTTTGGAGCCATTTTATACTCCCATCAAGCAGCCATCCTTGGAAGAGGCTGTGTGGAACAAAAAGTCAGTCCTGGAAAGGGCTGCGTTCCTTTCTGATGAGTGACGTGAAATATCAAATGCGTCACATGACGTGAAGACTATAGTGACGAAAATTTGCTGCTCGTTCTATTCTTCTTCTTTATACGCTGCTTCAACCTACAGAGCGTGCTAATGGCTACCATGTAGACCAGGCGCTCATCAAGGAGACGCTTACCGTCTCCAAGAGGACCTAATCACAGTGGAGATGTGGGAAGCCAAGTGGCAGATGGTCTATAACGTGGGGAAGTGATTAGTTCTCAGAGTCACCAAGCGGAACCCCATCACAGCCAGCTAACCCTGCATGCCCAGCCCCTCACTCGAGTGCTGAGTGTTAGGTACGTTGGTGTAGAGCTGTCCTGTGACCTGCTTTGAGGCCAACACATCCACCAAATCACCGCCAAGCCAAACAGGGCCAGTGCCTTCATTACCAGAAATCTGAAGGGATGTGCCTCACAGGTCCAAAGGCACTGCTACAAAAGGCCTGGTCCGCCCAGTGCTGGAATACGCCTCACCTGTGTGGGGCCCTCACCAGAAAAACCTCATCAACTCTGTCGAGGCTGTCCAACACCGCGCTGCCCGAAGAATCAATAGAGACAACAGCCCCACATCCAGCGCCACTGCCTTCGTTGGTAGCCTCGACCTTTAGCCCCTTAGAGAAAGACGCCAACTAGACAAGGCCGCATTGATGTACAAATCATGCTGTGCCTTGTGGGCATCACGCCCCCTACTGGCCTTCTCCGTACCTCAACACGAGCTTTCCGAGGCCACAAAAACAAACGGCTGGTACCTCAGTCAAGAACTGATGCCCACCTCCATTCCTTCTTCCCCACGGCCATCCGTCTCTGGAACTCCCTGACACCGGAAGCTACCTCCACAGACTCCATCCCCACCTTCAAGCACATTGCTGAAATTTGGGTGAAAGCAAACTGACTCCAACCCCCAACCCCCCCCCCCACCCCCTTTCCCCAACAAAAACCAAATTTTAACTTGCTTTTATTGTGGCACTCGCCCCCTTTAGCGATATATCATTTTCCCACCCGTCGCACGCGCACACAGTGGGTTATAGGTAGGATAAGTTTTGCGGCTCTACGATGAAGAGAGTTCAGTCTCTTTAACTGGAACTCGCTTGCTCCATCCCACACTGTAGAAGCATAGTCGATATTGACCTGATGTGGGCGTTAAAGAACAGTTTACGTGTTTCTACAGTGATATATTTTAATTTGGCTAAAATGTAAAGTTTCTTTGATATTATGTTGCATATGTTAGCAATATGACACTGCCATTTAAACTGGTTATCTACAGTAACACCGAGAAGACGATGTTCTGTTACTTGACTGATGTAGAGAGAGAGAGAGAGAGAGAGAGAGAGAGAGAGAGAGAGAGAGAGAGAGAGAGAGAGAGAGAGAGAGAGAGAGAGAGAGAGAGAGAGAGAGAGAGAGAGAGAGAGAGAGAGAGAGAGAGAGAGAGAGAGATGAAACTTTATTTATCAACAAATCGTCATTTTACAAAACTTGCCGTTGCTAACATCTACAACATAAAATAGGTAAAAAAATAAATAAATAATAAAGACATTACATTTACACACGTTATTTCATGCAACAATAATTTAAAAGAAAATAGAAACAAAATAATAATAATAAAAAAAGTTTAAACAATTATGTACACATAATAATAATAACACTCAACACACACACACACACACACACACACACACACACACACACACACACACACACACACACACACACACACACACACACAGGGAGACAAAACCATCAGAGTGGGTTACCTACCATTTTATGTGAAAATGGGTTCCCATATTTCTATTTATTCTAGGGCTCTGGAGTTGATGCAAATGTTTAGAACTCACCTTGTAACTAAGCTCTACAACTTAAAATAAAAAAGACATTTTCTAGAAACAGAGCCACTGGATGGAGAAAAAATGGGTTTCTACCAATAATGTGGGTGCCTCTCACACAAAAACTGGCATTACAGTAGAAATGGGTGTCCTTGTCAAATCATTCATTTTAGCATGGACATCTCAAGAAAATTAGGTGTCTGTAATAAGGTAAAGTTCACGGAATATTTGATGCTTCTTTTCCACATTTATTTGATTGTTGTCATTCTTTTTTCAGCTTAATGTATATTCCTTCTTTTTCCTGCATTCAAAATGTAAAGCACAATGACACAACACAGTGACCTCACTAAAAATACCTCTGGTTGATTTTATAATGATTGTTTGGGTAGGGTTGGTGGGGGGGGGGTGAAGGTGGGGAGGGGGAGGGGAGGGGGGGGGGTCATCACTTTGGGTTTTATAGAGGCGCGCAACGAGTTGCACATCAAACCACCCACAAATATACATTTGGAGTGCACCAGATCGATCCAGTTGGACAAGTCCCACATTCCACACTATAGGACAGCTAAGACTGAGAAGCAATCGCAGCGTTTATGGCGTGGTGCAAGGTTTAAAACTAAGAAACTGTTGTTTTTAGAAGCGTGTCGGGCAACAGTTTTTATTAAAACTGTTTTAAAACCTCTCCTTATACTCAACTTTTGTTAATGTTAAAAGTGTTTTCATTTACAGGCGTGTCATAACTGTTATGCATCTATTCCAACGTCCCCCACCCGGGTCTGCCCTGGGGGACATGGGTGGGGTAACTACTTTTTAGTTCCCAGGGTCACCCTGATCAGCCCCACAGGTTGGGTTTTCTTCTGTATTATGGGGCATGTGTTTCTGTCTACCCTTGGTCCATTCATCTGTATTTTCCTTTTTTAAACTCTCCCTACTGTCTGCGCTGCCTGTAACTCTTGATATTGGATGCGTGTTGCTAAATGGTCTTAGCTTTATTTAGGCCCCATGTCGTAGGTTTATTTAACGTATTGGACCGGCTGGCGACATACATTCAATATTCTGTTTATTTTTATTTTTTTCACAAGCAGTGCAGGCACGTCCTGAGAAAGCCTTGTTGCTGTCGGGATGTTAAGCAATGTACAATCAATCAATCAATCTATTCCAACGTAATAGTGCTGGATATCATAGTTTCCCCATTGTCGCCTTCTCTCTTTACTCAGCACTCGACTCTCCAGTCCTTCCCTCAAGCACGCAGCATTCACACAAACAATACTTTACTATTACACCCTTTGGCAACATTAGGTGGTTGTTGTTTTTTTCTCTGACCTAGCATTACATACTGCCCTAAACGACCGACTGCAGCAGACGATACACCTAACGACACTGACTGTGTGACGTCATTGTATTCAATCAACTTGTGCATACAATCTGACAGGAGTTGCAGTCAAAACGAAAGCATAGCACCAACAAACCCACTTAAACAAAGCAACAGGTTGAACCAAAAGACACAAGCTAACAGCAGCCTCACCTAAAGTCTATACGTCCTCTCTCTCACTGCGCACTCATACAATCACTTTACTTCTTAGCAACTGGCGCACGAATATAATTATAGGCTAAGTCAAACTAAAACAGAAGATAGTGGCGGAAAACCCTTTAAAATAGAAACAAACAACGACGTTTCAGATCAAATATTCTTCATCTGACATGGAAACAAACGTAGAAAACGTATAAGCTAAGTCCCTGGTGAACGTATACATGAATCTCAAATTTGTCACTAGACATGACCTTTCTCCACATCACCCCGGAAGTACATCACAACTCAACACTTTTTTTTTAACAAAACCCTCAAATAACAAACCTAATTTTGTAGGAACATAAACAATTTACTCCCTCAAACAACAAAATATCCCCCCCCCCCACCCCCACCTGACCCATATCAGCTATGAAGTTATTTATAGCTGAGAAGGGTGATGTAATACATACACGCTCATTCTCAGGGTTCTGTGCGCACAACACACACACATTGCTGGGATGGACAAGTTTTCAAACACACTACAGGCGTGTCTGTTAAACACAAAAGTGCACGTTTTAACGCCAAAACGAGAAAAACTGATCTTTTTATTTTTTATGAATCTTTACCCCAAGACAATGCAGAAACAACCCTCAGAAAAATGGGTGTCTGACTTGGTCACCCAGATTTTTACACACACCCATTTTTCATAAGGATGGTAAAGACAGTCACCCATTTGAGCTCTTTCGTCCACACACACACACACACACACACACACACACACACAAACACAAACACAAACACACACACACACACACACACACATGAACACACACACACATGAACACTATACATATTATGCATGTGGTACATGAAAGTATTAGGCATCAGGGTTTGTTTACATAAATGCCCAGTGATGTTATGCTTGGCTCATCAGGTAATCGAAAAGTTTCGTTTTAAAGATTCCAAGCGAATCTATAGTCTTCACATGTGCAGGAATAGTGTTCCATACAAACGGTCCAGAAAATGATAAACTAGTTTTAAAAAGGTCAATTCTAGGCAGAGGTATTGTTCCTTGAGGCAACCTCTGAGTATCACTTTTACCTGATGTGGTGCATGCCGGAAGTGCGCATGAACAAGAATCAAATTATCCTCAGGGTTTAACCCCTCTTCTGCCAACGGACGTGCATTTTGTTTCTGAAATCTGTGTTCACTGAACGACCAAAAGCCACAACTGTCCTAAGAACAAGGACACAAGGTGGTCTCAGCAAAAGGCATAGATCATCATGAGCCCCCGCAGTCGCGGGGGCTCATGAGGATATATGCCTCTTGCAGTTGGAGAGCGTTCACTTTTTCTCGTCAGTGAAGGGTTGATTAAGTCATTTGGGCATTCTGAAAGCAGACAAAAAGGATTTGCCCGAAAACATCATCCGTTGCCTGTAATGGGACATTATTTAGCCAGTGTTCGTTGTTAAGACTGAGAGCAAGTAAGTTACGCTTCATTAGGCTGGAATCAAAAGTTGGAACTCAATTGACAATACGTCTGAAAGTTGTCAGGTTCCAAGCACAATGTTTGACAGCAAGGTGCTCACTTCACCACGCTTTGTTTTTTTTTTTGTATTGTTAATCTTAAAATAAAAAAGTGACACTTTCAGTGGCATGGGAATATATTTTTCAATGGAGGAGGAGGGGGGGGGAAGGGGTTTGGGGGGGGAGGGAGGGGGGCGAGGGGCGCCCGACAATGTGCCTGACAATTTACTGTTCGGTCTCCACAAACCTTAACAGACTAGAGAGAGAGGGGGTGGGTGGGTGTGGAGGTCGTAGAAGACAACAAAACATCCTGGAGGGAGGGGCAAAGGAGGGGGGGGGGGGGGGAAAGCGAAATAACAATTTCAATTTAGTGAGGTTTTTTCTTCAAAAAATAGTTTGATTTCCACTGACAAATAAAAATATATAAATTTAATAATTTTTTCAACCAATATGTGTTCTTCAATAATCTTATTCTCAAAAAGTATTGGCCGCAGTGGGGGGAGGGGGGCGGAGGGGGTGAAGGGGGGGGGGGCGGTGGTGATTCCTGCAGGAATCATCGCGACTAAGACCCTACCGACCCAAAGAGTTAGCGAAACGTCTATTTACAAACATTAGTTTTGCTATCACTGATAACAATTATAATGCGTGTCGTAAGACTGGTTTAAATTTTGAAGCTCAGCGGGCAATAACTCTGGCAGTTGTCAGGTTCCAGACATATCCTTTGTCAACAACAAGTGTTTCACCTGATCATGCTTTTCTAAGGTTATGTGAGACTTTGCTTTTGACTCATCCATCACATCGCATCATCAACCAGATGTGTTCTTTCATTCCACGCATAAAGAGATTTTGTCTGGAGCTTTGAGGAGTGCTCCCTGTAGTTTGTGGATACACGTGGGTAACGACATTCTGTTGCAAATTCAATTTCAGTCAATGCAGGTCTTGATGCTTATTGATAGATCACAATCCAGGTCTTGATGTTTATCGATAGATCACAATCCAGGCCTTGATGTTTATTGATAGATCACAATCCAGGTCTTGATGTTTATTGATAGAGTCTTGATGCTTATTGATAGACGTAGGCCCGAAGGATTTTTGCGCATTGGGCAATGACACGTTGTCATCTCTGGGACAACGAAAAACAAAGTATTGTCAATTGTAGCACATTGCAAGGTCGGCTTCGCTTGAGGCACTCCAGCTCGCTTGAAATGCATGAATGGGTGACGATAAAAGCCTTGTACAGTAACACACAATGAGCTGTCCTGTGGTAATTTACCTTGCGGATTAAAGCCCTCAGGTCCAGATGCCAGTTGCATGAGTGAGCTTAGTCCTGCGCCAGCCACTAAGCAAGGTGCGCCGCTATAGAGCCACAACACTAACCCCGCTATAGTGCCACAACACTAACCCCGCTATAACGCCACAACACTCACCCCGCTATAGCGCCACAACACTCACCCCGCTATAGCGCCACAACACTCACCCCGCTATAGCGCCACAACACTAACCCCGCTATAGCGCCACAACACTAACCCCGCTATAGCGCCACAGCACTAACCCCGCTATAGCGCCACAGCACTCACCCCGCTATAGCGCCACAACACTCACCACGCTATAGCGCCACAACACTCACCCCGCTATAGCGCCACAACACTCACCCCGCTATAGCGCCACAACACTCACCCCGCTATAGCGCCACAACACTAACCCCGCTATAGCGCCACAACACTAACCCCGCTATTGCGCCACAACACTAACCCCGCTATAGCGCCACAGCACTCACCCCGCTATAGCTCCACAACACTAACCCCGCTATAGCGCCACAACACTCACCCCGCTATAGCGCCAGAACACTCACCCCGCTATAGCGCCACAACACCGCCACAACACTAACCCCGCTATAGCGCCACAACACTAACCCCGCTATAGCGCCACAACACTCACCCCGCTATAGCGCCACAACACTAACCTCGCTATAGCGCCACAACACTCACTCCGCTATAGCGCCACAACACTAACCATGCTATTGCGCCACAACACTCACCCCGCTATAGCGCCACAACACTCACCCCTCTATAGCGCCACAACACTAACCCCTGCTATAGCGTCACAACACTAACCCCGCTATAGCGCCACAACACTAACCCCGCTATAGCGCCACAACACTCACCCCGCTATAGCGCCACAACACTCACCCCGCTATAGCGCCACAACACTCACCCCGCTATAGCGCCACAACACTCACCCCGCTATAGTGCCACAGCACTCACCCCGCTATAGCGTCACAACACTAACCCCGCTATTGCGCCACAACACTAACCCGCTATAGCGGAGCACCTTGCTTAGTGGCTGGCGCAGGACTAAGCTCACTCATGCCGCCGACCCCAGTACCACAGGCCAGCGCGCATTACGGCTCTGTCTCCAAGCAACGAGGTCCGAAATATGAATATCTGGCGCAATCAATTCGCGAAGTTTCTTATTGGCATTAGACAGAGAGCATAATGCTGAACAGCGGCGGTTCATTGCGACGAGCTTGTGACAACGGAACAATTGTCACAATTAAGCGCGTGGACAGTTGTTCGCAAATACAGATGATAGAGGCCGTTCACACTTGCCACCCGGGTTCAACCCGAGTAGAGCTGAACCCGGGTTGAACCTAGGTTGATGCGTTTACACTTGGGTTGACGCGCCGATAGGACGCGACAAAGCATCTTAGGAATGCATTATGGCGCCTTCCACAAGGCAACACGTGGCTTGTGATGTTCTTTGGCTCTTGCAGGTGGATTGTGACCAGTCTTTTTTATTTTCATTATGTTTAACTCATTATTTCTTGCGGTGTAGAAAGAGGTGATCTCAAACAAGAGATTCTATCTACTCGTACAGCAAAGTTTGAAAAAAAAAAGTTTTTTTATAATTATTATTATTATTATATTATTATTATTATTATTATTATTATTATTATTATTATTATTATTATTATTATTATTTTACAGATCATGACCTTTATAGCAACGTTGTTTATTATCAGCGCTCTTACATTGTCAGTTCGGCAACCACTTATTTTATTATCAGAAGTGTTTGTTCTCTGCCACGGTCTCAAGACTGCTGGAGGCAAATCGTGCAGCACTGAAACTTGTAATGAGCAGCTTCAGCCCAGACATGGATGAGAAGCCGTAGAAACATCTCACGTTTACTATCCATCTGCACAGTCCACGTCGAACCCGGGTTGCTCTGGGGTTCAACCTGGGTTGATGTGCAAGTGTAAACGGCCTCTCTGTACTGAAGGGCCTGCGCACTAAATATCTGAATCCTTGAAAATAAAGTCTCATTGATTGATCGATTGTATGGTCGATTGATTGACTTTCCTTGGCGTGAAGATTTCGCTCCGCCCCTTTAGTCTGTGACCGGCAAGCAAGCGCGCTTGAGTGTACTAGTATAGTAAAGCGCTCTTACGTGTAAAAGTATAGTAAAGGGCGCTGGAGTGTACTAGTATAGTAAAGCGCGGTTGCGTGTACTAGTATAGTAACGTGCGCTTGAGTGTACTACTAAAATAAAGCGCGCTCGAGTGTACTAGTATAGTAAAAGGCACTTGAGTGTACTAGTATAGTAAAAGGCGCTTGAGTGTACTAGTATAGTAAAAAGCGCTTTAGTGTAGTAGTATAGTAAAGTCCTCTTGAGTGTACTAATATAGTAAATCGCGCGTGGGTGTACTAGTATATTAAAGCGCGTGTGAGTGTACTAGTATCGTAAAGAGAGTTTGAGTGTACTAGTATAGTAAAGCGCGCTTGTGTACTAGTATAGTAAAACGCGCTTGAGTGTACTAGTATAGTAAAGCGCCCTTGAGTGTACTAGTATAGTAAAACGCGCTTGAGTGTACTAGTATAGTAAAGGGCGCTTGAGTGTACTAGTATAGTAAAGGGCGCTTGAGTGTAGTAATATAGTAAACTGGCGCTTGAGTGCACTAGTATAGCAAAGCGCGCTAGTCGACCTTGATTATTAAAAAAAAATTAGGATGGCATATTTTCTAAAGTATATTAATAAAGGAGCAGTAAAAAAAATCAGTAAAAACTAGGTATTGGATTAAATCAGTACAGCAAGTGGGGATATTGTCAGTCTAGAGATAATGTAGTTATCAGTACAGTAAGTGGGGATATTGTCAGTCTAGAGATTATGTAGTTATCCGTACACCAATTGGGGATATTGTCAGTCCAGAGATTATGTAGCTGTGTGACCCTAAACTTGGCATTTCATGAAATGCGCAAAGTCTTATTTTCGCCAAATTGCTATTTTTCAGAAACAATAAAAGGTAGTGTCACGACCCCGCTTCCGGGGTGCGAACTATGAGCGCTACCGCTCGAGACACACCCAACCACACTAACACAAACCTAACACAAACACCAGAGGAACAATGACGACGACATGTATTAAATAATACCCTAACAAAAATTAACTATTCTCACGCAGTCCTAACCATGCATTCACACCTCACATTCACACTCACACACGCCCAAACTCTCCAAACTAAATACCCTTAATACACAATACAAAATAACAAATATAATAATAAACTACTATCCCTAATAAAATACAAACGAACAATATATAAATAAACTACTCCTTACTAATAATATAAAAGAAAACAGGCTGAAAGGCTTAAACCATACGCCACTAGACTCCGCCGGAAGCACAAGCGTCAAGCGCTAACGCCAGTTGTACCCACGCCTTTGCTTCCGCGGAGAGTCTATCAACGCACGTGGCTCCTTAAGTAATACAACATTTCACATAGCACAATATCAACTAAATGAACCAAATACGCTTGCTTACTGACTCAAATAAGGATCGAGAAAAAATGAATATTGTTCGAAAGCTACTACACCTCCTCAGCGGGAGTACGAACGACAAGTTCGAATTAAACTAATGTTCTAGCAAACTAGGCATTAACAGCACAAGGCTCTTTTAACTAGCATGTCTCAGAATACACAAGGCTCCTTTAACTAGCACGTCTCAGAACAATATCACATAAGCACATGGAGACTAAACAATATCGCACATGCAAATGGAGACTAAACAATATCACGTAACTTAATATAACTGAAAGTTGAATAAACAATATATTTCACGTCACGGGACCTTCTCGCCGGAAGCACAACCGTTGAGCGCAGCTCAACTCGACGCTCTTGCTTCCGCGATAAGGTCTTCCGTAACACAGGCTACCTTAAACAATATAATAACTTAAAATGTCACTGTAACAAAGCTCCTCTCGCAATACAGTCGATACAAGGAGATGAAATATACTAACGTTCTTTACAACACTATAATTATACAACACTTCACTTAAACAGGTTAGAAAGAACTACATGGGACGACCCGACCTGACTAAGTACGAGGCGTGCCGCGACACTCGCTAAGGCACCCAGGTTCGGTGTCGTAGCCCACAAGGCGGAGTGACAGTCAGCTTCCACGCAGTACCACAGCACGGTGGCAGACTAGCCGGTTAATTCTTTGGATTTAAAGATGCACTAGAACACAGGTGCAAAAATACTCATAAATAACTAACAAAAGAAAACAAGATAATCACATCACCCTTCCCGCAACTTTAACTGCCGTCTTTTATATTCCCTTCACCTCTTTCCCGCAACAATAAACTCACCCTGCACAAAATACATATTCACAATCGCGTCACGCTTCCCGCAACAATAAATGTAACCTTAACATATTCTCTTCACCTCTCTCCCGCAACAATAACTGCAACCTCAACATATTCCCTTCACCTCTCCCGCAACAATAAACGCAACCTCAAAATACATATTTACACGTCACCAGGTGACTCACTCCCGAATACACCCTCCGATGCTAATTCCTGAGACGACCTTGGTCGCCTACTCGGCGTTAAATCCCAATAACTAAACCCCACTAACTACTCTAGAAACAACGTACAATAACTAGCATTCACTTCTACACTCTACTCTCCTCTACGCCTGCCCTCCAATACACACTAGCCAACATAATACAGAACAAGCAACCACAAACATACCCCCCCCCCCCCCCCCCGAGCAAATGGCCACTAGAGGATTGTTACGTGTACTTACTGTCATCCGCGAAGACGCCCCGGCTAGGACGAAGACAAACAAGACAAGCCAGGGGTAAAGTCGTCGCAGCTCTTCCTTCTCGTCACAGGACACAGACTCTCGGGCTTGACCAGGGCCGTTTCGTAGGGACGCCACGGGTGGGACGACACAGCTACTTGAGGCGGCGGCTAATGGAAAACCAACCCCGCACAAACCCCCCTCAGAGACTATGTTGAAAAAGACGACTGTTTTGGTTCGCTGGTGGAATGCGACTGACTAGTAATTTTGATACCGTTAGGTTGGCAAAAAAACTGCTCACTACATCACGTGATGTAAAAACACGTGAAACAGGTACCACCCGATGGCGTTCAGACAGGGCGGCCACGTGCTTTACGCCGACCACCAAACTCTCACACGGCAGCAAATACACGTGTAACAGGCTAACTACTACACACCTACGCTATCGTTACCCGGTGACTAAATGAACCCTGTCACCCCTCTAAACCTACACCCCTACACAATTAGACGAAAACAATCCGTGTCGTGACAGGTAGAGCTTTACAAATTTTCACGACCGCACATTTTTATGCGCTCTTTCTGATGGAAATATCAGTTTTATGTTTTTACAGGCTGAAATTCTGGATAATTATACCTTCATGTTGACATACCCGCTAAAGAGTCTCTAAAAGGAACTCGTGCAGGCAGTCATCAGTTCACTTTTCTGTGTGCACACCAACCACTAGCAGAAACAAAAACTCTTTTTTTTTTTACGCTGCTAGTGCTAGTCTGTTGACATCATTTAGGCGTCTCTCACCCCAGTCATAGGGGGTCAGCGTACATGCACGAATGCTTCACACACAACTGACATTTCTACCATCCACGTTAGCAGACCAGATGTTAGTACGAGCGATCAAATCAGTCGCTGAAGAATATTTTAGGAAGACGTCGGTAGACGTCGGCCCGATGGCCTTTTGTTCTGGGCATCGGTAGTGATGTCTTGTTAATCTCTCGGGGTTTAGTTGATCGTGTGGCGGACCGCAAGCATCGGTAGTGATGTCTTGTTAATCTCTCGGGGTTTAGTTGATCGTGTGGCGGACCGCAAGCATCGGTAGTGATGTCTTGTTAATCTCTCGGGGTTTAGTTGATCGTGTGGCGGACCGCAAGCATCGGTAGTGATGTCTTGTTAATCTCTCGGGGTTCAGTTGATCGTGTGGCGGACCGCAAGCATCGGTAGTGATGTCTTGTTAATCTCTCGGGGTTTAGTTGATCATGTAGCGGACCGCAAGCATTTTAATCCACTCTTTCGTGTCTGACAGTCGGGCGAAAGGCTTTGGGAATGAAAACAACAACAGCAACAAAAGCACATCTGGATATCGATGAGGTTATCGGGAATATTACTTACATTCCCCATAGCTAAAGTGCTGTCCAGGCATCTCCAGTACCGTGGAAATCCACTAAAAGAACACACGGAAGCGTCAAACAACGTTACGAAGCGTGCGGCATTTCCAGGGTGTGTCCACAAGCTTTGGGACTATTGTCACATTGTTACACATCTCGTTATAACATAGGTATTTGATGTCAAACTCTGTCGGGAACTTTTGCATTGTGAAACGTGCGTGTGCAAACATTCTGTTGTTAACGATGAAATTTGATTTTTCATGTTAATGTTTCCCCCAAAAAGCAATAATATGCTGACGAGCAAAAGAAGAGCGATGTATCTCGAGTCGCCAGGAACTCTTCAGTGTTTCCGATGACGCGAATGGTGTCGCTTTTCTTTCGCTCGTCAATATATTTTCGTTCGCTTATTTCAGCTATTCAGTATCCCACACAGTTGCCCAACTATTTAATGCTTTATGAAATACTACAGGAAGAACATGCTGCCGTGTATTTTATTTTCATGATTGATTTCAAAGCATGTAATCGGCTGTCTGCATATGACAATTTGTAAGTTTCTATTGTCCAAACGACCTTGCATGTATTTCGTTGTGATATACGATACCGACAGCCAAATGGTTAAAAAACAAATTGTTGCCCATAGCAAAATAGCATTTTTTACATTATATCTGGTGAACCTCAGTTTGTGAAGAAGACGCCATTCGTTGTAATACTGCAAGAAACAAACCACGAGTAGGAAGGTAGAGTTACACTGGATTTTCAGTCCTTCCTTCTCAAAAGGATATGCAGTCCATTATTTTTCAACTTGTAACATGTCATATGTGAGGGGGGCATTGGGGGTGGGGTGGTGGGGGATTTGTGGGGGTGGGGGTACAACCACGGATTCACAATTTATTTTGCCATTCATGGCTCACGAATTCCCCCCCCCCCCCCACACCCCCCCCCCTCTTCACACACACCCCACACCCCCTTCTCCACGCCCCTCCCCCCACCCCCTCCTACCACCCCAAATGATACTAATTGAGTTATAGCATTACGCCATTTGGAATGAAATCGAGGAAATTAAGAATTTGAGGTCTATGTCACAGTTCTAGAGGTCGACCATGATAGCTCAAGGGTTTTGTCAGAATAATATGGCGCCATTCTGACACCACCCCCGAACTATTTCTCGTGATCGATCTACATCCGGCCGTAGAGTGTCCGGGCTTTGTGCCTTCATAGTGCACTCCCGTACACACGCTTGCTCACTCCGCACAAGAGAGAGAGAGAGAGAGAGAGAGAGAGAGAGAGAGAGAGAGAGAGAGAGAGAGAGAGAGAGAGAGAGAGAGAGAGAGAGAGAGAGAGAGAGAGAGAGAGAGAGAGAGAGAGAGAGAGAGAGGGAGGGAGGGAGGGAGGGAGGGAGGGAGGGAGGGAGGGAGGGAGGGAGGGAGAGAGAGAGAGAGAGAGAGAGAGAGAGAGAGAGAGAGAGAGAGAGAGAGAGAGAGAGAGAGGAAACTTTATTACATAACGGTAGAAGTTTTGACAGATACAAATACGTCATTTTTCAAACTTGCCGTTTCTAACGTTCTACAACATGAAATATAATGAAAACAAACAAAACATATTTAACGCAAACAAAAAACATAACTAAATAAGTACAGACATACGCAGTACAGAAAATGATACTACTAAGGTAGCAATAAACAAATACAAAAAAGTAAGTAACACTCCTCAGCACAAATTACATATGGGGGAAAAAAAATCATAGCACAGCAAAAACAAGCACAAAGTACCAAAAATCAAACATACATACACACACCTTTACCACCTTTACAGCCGTGTAAATGCACGCACTAACATATATACATTTACATAACCTTTCATCAGAATGACAGGATAAAAATAATATATCTAAGCAGTTTCCATCAGATATATGTGTAGTTTTGTTTTAAAGGAGGAAAGGTGGGTTAGTGTTTTTAAATGTTGAGGAAGTGAATTCCATAAAAGTGGTCCCGAAAAGGCTAGGCTTGATTTGAATAAGTCAATGCGAGGTAGTGGTATTCGAAGAGTACTGTTCCTCGAGGACCTTTCACACTGTCGTGGAGTAAATTTAGCTGTTAGATACTGTGGAGCTTTCTTGTGGAGAATTTTAAACATAAGTATGCACTTGTTGTAAACGAGTTGTTGACGAAGGCCAAGAAGTTTGAGATTTTGCAGTTTTACAGCGGTAGGAATGGGTCTTATATCTACATTTGTAATGGCTCTTTTGTATAGTGAATTTAGTTTTTTGATATGCACATCACCGCTACCATCCCAAACAGTGGAGATGTAATCAACATGAGATTTAATGTGCGCATGAAAAAACATTTTTCGTGTATTTATGTCACTCACACTTCTCAATTGTGATAAAAGAAATATATTTTTTTTGATATTTTCTTACATATATTAGTCACATGTTTCTCCCAACTTAGCTGCTCATCTATACATATTCCAAGGAAGTTGCGTTCATGAACTTGTTCAATAGGTTGGCAATTAAGACTGAGCGTTAGTGAAGGGGGGTGAAGTTGATGTTTTTGTCGTGAGGTGATTAACATGCTCTTTGTCTTATCAGGATGTAGTACCATGTGGTTTTTACAGCACCAATCAGAAACTTCGTCAAGACTGGATTGTAAAAGACGACTAATATCATGACTGTTCTTACCAGGAACGTGAAGGCTTGTGTCGTCCGCAAATAGATTACAATTAACGTTAGGGTCGGAAATATGTAAAGGAAGGTCATTTATGAAAAGTAAAAATAGGAGGGGTCCTAGAATTGATCCTTGAGGAACTCCAAATTTAACATGGCCTTGCCTAGAGTACTGACCATGGACGTATACTTTTTGCTTTCGGTCTTCCAAATAGTATATGAGAAAAGTTATTGTAGTTTCGTCCATGTGGTATATTGTAAGCTTATGTAAGAGAATCTCATGGTCCACAAGATCAAAAGCTTTTTTAAGATCTAGGAATACTGCTCCCGACATTAAATTTTTATTAATTGACTCTAGCCAGCAATCTACAATATGTGTGAGTGCTGACTGGCATGAATGGGTCGGGCGAAAACCGGACTGATGAATGTTTAGTAAATTACCCTTCTCAAGGAAATTAAGAAGATGCTTGTGAATGTGCCGCTCTAATGGCTTTGACAAGGCTGAGAGCAAAGAGATCGGTTGGTAATTATGAATATCTTCAAGGTTTTTAGTTTTGGGGATCGGAACTACCTTTGCTTCCTTCAGGATTGTAGGAAAATAACTTTTATTTATACACAGATTAAAAATGTATGTAAGGGATTGTATTGTGTAAGGCAACGACAATTTTAGCGATTGGTTATCAATATCATCAATCCCTCTACTTTTCTTATTCGGCATGTCAGAAATATACTCACCGATTTCTGCTATTGATATATTAGGAATTACGAATTTGTGCGTTATATTTGTTGCTTCGCTGAAAGATCTCAGAAGACTTGAGATACTATATCGCGTACTGATATTTGATGCCGATTGGGCTAGATTTTCAGCGGCTGATAGGAAATACTTGTTAAATTTGTCTGAAGTTAAATGAGATGGTATTTCTGGGGCTGCTTTTCCTTTAGTAATAGCATTTAGTGCTCTCCAAATGGATGCTGTGTCATGGTTTTCTGAGATCATTTGATTGAAGAATGCTTTTTTTGCAGCCCTTACCAGATATTTTACTTGATTACGTTGTTTTTTGTAGTCATCAAAGCGTTTTTCTTTTCTAAGTTTGTCTCTGAGCGACATAGCATTTTTAATGTCCAATGTTAACCAGGGCGGCATGGTAGCATGTTTAACGCGTTTTACCCTGAGGGGCGCGTGCTTGTTAAGGACTCCGAGGAACAGACTCATCCAGCAAGACAAGGCATTGTCAGGGCAAGTGTGGCAGTATACATCATCAAAGGGTGTATTGTGCAAATCGTGCATGAATTTATCCCTATCAAATTTTTTATAAGAACGATACATTATAGTTGTGTGTTTGTTTTTCTTTGGCCTATCAAGCTTCAGAGCAATTGTACAACATACCGGGTTATGATCACTAATGGCTAAGGTCGGGAAATTCGCACTAGTTATTCTCTCCTTGTTGGTAACATAAATATGATCAATGAGCGTGGATGATGTAGATGTGATTCTAGTTTGTGCTTTAATTATTTGTGTCAAACCAAATAGCGATGTGGTCATGGTCCATGCTGCATTTGATCCCTTAGGTCTAGATAGGTCGATATTGAAATCACCTAGGAGAAATATGTCACATTTGCTCTGACTTGCCTTGTCCATCAAAGCTGTAAACTCATCAAACCAATCCCAGTCGGCTGCCGGATTTCTATAGACAAAGCCGATTAGTATAGGTGATGACTGTGGTGTTTTAAACTCGAGCCACATACACTCCACTTTGGTAAATTCGAGGTCTAGACGCCGCTTGGCGTAGCTAGATACAGACGTATGCATGTAAATCGCTAGCCCTGTGTGTTGAGGCAAAGCGGCATCTTTACGAAATATTTTATCAGGAATGGAGATGGAAGCATTTCTGATTTTGTTCTTAAGTCTTGATTCAGAAACACCAAAAATGTGGAAGTGTTCGGGCTGGTTCAAAAATACACAGAGATCTGGCACCTTATTGACAAGATGATAGATATTCAGGTGACCTATTTTAAGTCCACCACCACAAAATAAATCATTTTTTGTACCACCGTCAGGCATACTATCACTATGAACGTCAAAGTATATAAAAGTACAAAAATTGTCTTCTTTAAAGAGGTATATATAAAATAAAAAAGAAGCTTTGTGACAAGGAGGGTTTCGTACACAAATAAAACTACAGGAAGAGACAGTATTCACTCGGTGTATGAAGTGTCAATAAGAAATAATGAACAAAACCGGTTGGAAGTGAAATTGGTCGATACACACACGGGCACTCAAAGGTTCTCACAGTACATACACACACGTGTCCACGTCAGTGCCACTGTCTCACAAAAAGAACAAGTTACGTGTCACAGTTTTCGCTTGTTGATAAATGCAAAGTACAAGATAATTGATTATCACAAAAAGGTGATTGAAAAAAAGGAGAATAAATGTTATGACTACACGCTATTCTATTGCAAAGAAAATACAATAATTAAAAGAAAGAAATATCAACTTCGTCAAAATTGTTATTCCAATTAAGCAGTTAACCGATCGCACACTAGAAAACTGTCAAAAATCCCTGGGCAAGAAATTACACCAGACGCCTAGAATCGCACTGTCTACTGTCCGGCACGTGGCCTGATCCTGTCAAGCAGATTAAACAACACTGCAAAGTCACTGTCACTAAGCTGCCCACGTGAGGCTGAGGGCTGGCACTGGAAGGGGTGGGGGTAAAAGTAAGAAGGATACGGGTACATGGGCCGACCAGTCGGGGCAAAAGGCGGGGGGGCCCATAGGCTGTGGAGCAAAGCCGTAGAGGGGTCGCTGTTGCTTCGGGTCAGTGGTCGGTACATCCTTTGATCTATCGACCGGCTGGATGGGATTACCCGACATTATCGGGGTAGCTTTTTCACAGGGGTTTGGATCCCTCTGATCAGGCGAAGTTTTCAGCTGTGGCGGCCCTCGGTGCAGTCCACGTACTTGTCGCGAGTTTCTGTCCTCGCTATCATGCTTGTCTTGTTGCGTGTGTTGGCGGGGGTGTTGTTGCCCATCTTTGTTACACGACATTACGCTAGAATATGTCCGCTTGATATTGACGGCAAGGGCGCTGGTACACCGCCTGTTGGGATGAATTGTATCTGTGTACCATCCAGTTTTCAGTTCGCCTGTCCTAGTATAGAAGGCACAGTCATTGTCAACGAGGTTTAACTTTAGCGACTCGCACACTTCTCTCAGGTACATGTTAGTGTCGGCGATGCACAGGTCTACTTGCTGGCGTTCGTTATTTACTGGCAAGACGGAGGACATGTAGATCTTCGCTTTAGGGAAGGCGTGTTTGGCAGCGGAGATCACATCCTTCCAGCCCTTCCTGCCGATGACGCTTACAGTCGTTTATGCCAACATGTACAACGACTGTGGTGACTGTATTCGTGGGCTCGGAATCGTGAAGGCGCTGAAGGATGTCGGCTCTGCTGAGGCCCGACACTGACACAACTTGCGCCTTGTCTGTGTCAGTGACAGACATCAGATTACCGTGCAGGCCGCGCAGTACCGAGTTGCCAAGAAGTAGAGTCTGGGTGTTAGGCCTCAGTTCTGGTATCCCGGGACGGATAGTGGGATTGACGGCGGCTGGAGGGGGTCGCGCATTAGGTACTGGGTCTTTTTGCTGGAGGGTCGGCGAAGTAGTGGTGTCGCCATGAGCTGCGCTCCGGGGGTCAGCCGTTGTCTTGCTGGTGAGTGCATTATCCACCACTTGCTTGTGCTGGGCGTTGGAGCGCAGCTCATGACGACACCACTACTTCGCCGACCCTAGGAGGTGTTTTTGCTGCCTTTCTTGCCGCTTCTTACCCTCCTTCTCCCCCTCTAGTTTGGTGACCCATTCACGCAGGTGCCTGATGTCCGTATGGAGAGAATCCACCTCTATGTTGTAGGAATGGCGGATCTCCCCAACGGCGGCCCGGAGAGCAGATATCTCCGCCATCAAGCGCTCCACAACCAGGGGGTCTGGGCTCAAAATCACAGGGCAGCCAGTCTGGCACGCGGACTCGACCACCTGTACAGGAGCAAGAATGGGGGCCTGAGTGCCACTGCTCCCGACGTCGTGGTTGATGTCAACATTAGCACCGCTGTCGCTGTTGCTGGTAGCGACAACAGCGCTATTGCTAGTGACGTCATTGCTGATGACAGCACTACCGCAGTTGTTGTCGCTGTTGGCCGTGGAGGGAGCAGGGTCAGTGCTGCGGACGTCATGGCTGATGACAGCACTATCACTGTTGTTGTCGCTGTTGGCGGTTGTGATGATAGTGCCAGTGTTGCCGACGTCGTGGCTGGGAGCAGCACTGTCACTGTTGTTGTCGCTGTCTGCGGTGGTGATGACGGTGCCATTGCTGACGTCATGGTTGATAGCAGCACTGTTACTGTTGTTGTCACTGTTGGCGGTGGTGATGACAGTGCCAGTGCTGCTGACGTCGCGGTTGATAGCAGCACTGCCACTGTTGTCGCTGTCGGCGGTGGCGATGACAGTCCCAGTGCTGCTGACGTCGTGGTTGATAGCAGCACTGCCACTGTTGTTGTCACTGTTGTCAGGGATGATGATAGTGCCAGTGCTGCTGACGTCGTGGTTGATAGCAGCACTGACACTGTTGTTGTCACTGTTGGCGGTGGTGATGATAGTGCCAGTGCTGCTGACGTCGTGGCTGATAGCAGCACTGACACTGTTGTTGTCGCTGTCAGCGGTGGTGATGACGGTGCCATTGCTGACGTCATGGTTGATAGCAGCACTGTTACTGTTGTTGTCACTGTTGGCGGTGGTGATGACAGTGCCAGTGCTGCTGACGTCGCGGCTGATAGCAGCACTGCCACTGTTGTCGCTGTCGGCGGTGGCGATGACAGTCCCAGTGCTGCCGAGGTCGTAGCAGGATGCAGCACTGCAACTGTTGTTGTCTCTGTTAGCGTTGGTGCTGCTGACGTCGTGTCTGATGGCAGCACTACCACTGCTGTCGCAGTTGGCGGTGGGGATAGTTCCAGTGCTGTCGGCGTCATGGTTGATGACAGCACCACCACTGTTGTCGCTGTTGACGATGGAGGAAACAGTGCTAGTGCTGCCGACGTTGTGGCTGATGTCGCTGCTGGCGGTAGTGATAGTATTACCAGTGCTGCCGTCGTAGTGGTGGATGGCAGCGTGGTGGAATGTAGCAGTGCCAGTGCCACCTGTGTTGAGCGTATCAGGGGTTGGATCGTTGGTATCCATGATGGAGATTGTCAGGGTGTGATCACAATCCGGCACATACCGTGTACTGTCAGCTGGCGAGAGTGGTGATGGAAGTGCCAACTGACCGTGACCAGACTGTGCAGACAGAGTGTTGACGATATCTTTCAATGCCGCAAACTCCCTGTCCCGCACCCACTGGCGGCAGGACCGGCCCTGGACCAGAAAACTGGCAGTGGTGTAATATACATGTATAACCAGCAGTTGCCGCTTATCGTCTCTTAACCGTATAGTTGAGTGCACTAGTTCATCGGGCAGGCTAAGCGCATCAAGCTCAATTTGGTTTTCGTAGGCTACATGGTTCTCTGCGTAATCTTCCCAGATTGTTGCGACACCCTGGGGCTTGAATTCCCCAACGTAACGTAGATGCAGCACTTTTCGCCACACAGGCAGTTTGGCAGGGTCCGTGTTGTAAGTTATTTGAATTGGGTCTAAGGTATGTTTTATTTCTTCAACATTAGTGTGGGTAAAATTCAACTTGGACCTTGTTGTCGGGCCCATCGTTTACTTATAGTCTTTGAAGGGGGGTTAGTGCAGTCGCCATGTTGACTAGCGGCCTCGGAGTGTAAGGGTGAAGTAAGTTGGAGACACTGAAGAGTCGAGAGTTAAATTTTAGTAGAGCCCAGTTATACTTGTACAACGGCTGTACAATTTAAAAGCGCGCAGTCGAAAACCTCGCTTTCTATATTTCTCTCTTGTAGGTGATTAGTCGCTGCGTGCACTCAGAGTATGGAATTTGGGTCAGTGCGGATCTGGATCCGACCGCCTCTGTATCTGTCAAACATAGCCGAGCCGCAGAGAGCGAACGCTTAGTATGAAGAAACCGGACCCACATGCAAAACTGCAAAAGTAGACATAGTCATAACTCACGAAATACACAGTCCACCTCCATGAAATTTCGCCATCTTGTAGAGGTCACCGTTACAAACCAGCTTGTCAAAAATTATGTTCAGCACACACACACAACACACATAAATCCACTGTGAAACAGAGAGCGATGTGAATGCGTGTTGACGCTAGTGGCGAGGAGAGAGAGAGAGAGAGAGAGAGAGAGAGAGAATTGAATTGAATTGAATTGAAACTTTAATTTGTAGTAAGGATGAAGACAGTAAGCAAGCAAGCCTTTTTACATGTCTGTCCTTAATAGCATTTAAAATAAATATAACAACAGAAAAGGTAACATGACAAATAAATAAAATAAAAAGAAGAGATAATAATAATAATAATAATAATAATAATAATAATAAAGAACACCCCTTTAGGTTGTCAGCGATCAATGAATGGAAATATGCACTGAGTAAATAATAATAATAATAAATAGTTCTTGTTTAGCGCTGTTCTCCAGGGAAAACACTGGACTCACTGCGCATGCACTACAGCACACTCTCTCTCAGACACACGCACAATTATACACTACTTTAACCAACCCTATCCCTTCCCAACACCTTACATCCGCTCCCCTAGTAGGCGGGAGGTGAAGAGAGTAATTACCAAATTAGAGGTGATTTTCAGGAGCCCCATTATCTCACGAGACATTGTTTGCGGATAGAGTTGAGATAGGCGCTTTGATTTAAAAATATACCGTATACAATGAGAAATACTGATAATTTTTAAGAGGTGATGGAGGTTGATTGCCCTAATTAGCGAGTAAATAGGCGCGGGCTCGGACATTACGACATAGGTGACTTACTAATCTGAATATGTATATCTTGGAATGGGGGGGGGGGGGGGGGGGGGGGAGCTGGGAGTAGGGGGGGGGGGCTGGGGGGAGGGGGGGGGGGGGTAACAAATTTGGCCACATTGTGCGCGCACTGGTAGTAGCATAGAACTGGGAGGTTTGTTTGTTTTTCATTTGAGGGCGGAGCCACTGAGCGCGTCTGACGGGTTATTTTTCCGCCTTCTTTCTGAAATCTGTGTTCACTGAACGACCAAAAGACAAAACAGTGCAAGAAACATGGATGCAACTCGGTCTCAGCAAGAGGCATAGATCCTCATGAGCCCCCGCAGTTGCGGGGGCTCATGAGGATCTATGTCTCGTGCAGTTGGATGGTGTTGACGATTTCTCGGCAGTGAAGGGGTTAAGCAAGGTGCCCTGCTATAGTGGAGCAGCATGTTTAGTGGCTTGTGCAGGATTTAAGCTCGCTCATGCAGCCGAGGCCTGGTCCGTAGTCAGGGTCGTAGGCTCACAACCTTAACGGTTTAATTCAGACATTGCGCACGCACGCACGCACACTGCCCCCCTCCCCCCTCTAGTCTCAACGCACTCACATTTCGGGGTCAGCTTTTCAGCTCAAGGCACGGGTTTAAGGGGAGTGATCCTTTGATTTCGTCAAACACGAGTCTTTTCCCTTGGACTAGCTGTCGCGCGCGTGCAGTGACTGCAGTCCGAAACACGGTCACAGAATATGAAAACCGTCTATATAACGAGGATGATAAGAGTCAATGAATCTTTATTTTACAACGGTGACTATGTCATTTTTCGTACCTGCCATTGCTACAACTACGACTAACTAAATACAAAATATACATAAAACAGGGACATCAAAGCACAGTGAGTCCACTAAACACAAACACGCGCATACGCGCACAAACGCACTCACGCGTCCACACACACACACATACACACACACACACACACGCACACACATACACATGATTGTTAGAATATACACGTACATTGGTGTGTCTACGAATAACTAGATATTATCTTATTTGAGTAATGTCAGATACCTATAAAGACTTGCCTTGAAACGAGATAATGTCGGAGTGGCTTTAACGTGATGTGGGAGTGAGTTCCACAGTGTGGAACACACAAATGACAAAGTAGATTTAAATATATCTATTCGGGGTTTTGGAACAATATAAAGACCCCTCATATTCCCATAGCAGGAATGTGATTTTTTAAACAACTTTGTTAGATATTCTGGAGCGCTATGGTTCCACACTTTAAACATCAGTACCCCTTTGTTATATTTAAAATGATTTTGAAGGGGCAGGAATCCAGCTTTACTGAGTTTTTCCTCGGTCGTCAAGTGCGGGTCGGGAAGAATTAATTTTGCCATTCTCCTGTGTAAAGAATTTAGTCTTTTATAAGTGGACATCACTGCAACAATCCCACACCGTCTGTCACGACCCCGCTTCCGGGGTGCGAACTATGAGCGCTGCCGCTCGAGGCTCACCCAACCCACACTAACACAGACCTAACACAAACACCAGAGGAACAATGACGACGACATTTAATTACATAAAACCCTAACAATAACCAACTATACCCTCATTCAATCCTAACCACACGCTCACCCGTCACATTCACACACACATACGTCCAAACTCCCCAAACCAAATACCCTTAATACACAATACAAAATAACAGATAAATAAACTAATTATTCCTAATGCAAAAGGTTGATCAAACTAATATATATGATAAAACAACAAAATATCCAATAAAATACCAAGACAGATTTAAGAAAACTAATATATATATATAATAACGACTATCCTTAATACAACGAAACTGAAAAGCTTAAACCCAAAAGCCACGGGACCCCAAAGGAAGCACAAGCGTCAGGCGCTAACGTCAACAGACCAACGCCTTTGCTTCCGCGAAGAGTCCCTCACAGCACGTGGCTCCCTAAGTAATATAGCACGGCAAATAGCACAATATCAAATATACGATCAACCAAATATGTTTACTAACACACACATGAAGATCGAGAAAAAAAAAATATTGATCATAAGCTACTACACCTCCTCAGCGGGAGCACGAACGACAAGTTCGAATTAAGCTAATGCTCTAGCAAACTAGACACTCACAGCACAAAGCTCTTTTAACTAACAACGTTTCAAAATAAACAAAGCTCCTTTAACTAACAACGTTTCAGAATAAACAAGGCTCCTTTAACTAACAACGTTTCAGAATACACAATATCACATATGCGAATGGAGCAAATGTCCTTAACTTAATATAACTGAAAGTTGAATAAACAATATATTTCACGTCACGGGACCTTCTCGCCGGAAGCACAACCGTTAAGCGCAGCCCAACTCGACGCTCTTGCTTCCGCGATAAGGTCTGCCGTAACACAGGTTACTATTACATAATACAATAACTCAAAATGTCACTGTGATAAAGCTCCTCTCACAATACAGTCGCTACGAGGAGATGAAACAAATCTCACAATGTATGACGTTCTTTACAAGATTATACGCGAACAAAACTTCGCTTAAACAAGCAAGGAATATTTAAACGGGACGAGCCGACCTGACTAAACGAGGCGCGTCGGGACACTCGCAAAGGCACTCAGGTTCGGCGTCGTAGCCCCACAAGGCGGAGTAACAACGTCAGCCTCCACTCTCAGTACACCACTGGGTTAGGATAGGAACCCGTCGGAAATAGGATGCACTAAAACACAGGTGCAAAAATACACATAAATAACTAACAAAAGAAACACGATAATCGCATCACCCTTCCCGCAACTTCAATTACCGTCTCTTATATTCCCTTCACCACTCTCCCGCAACAGTAAATTTAACCCCAACAAAATACATATTTACAATCGCATCACGCTCCCCGCAACAATAAATTCAACCTCAGCAGAACACATATCTACACTGTACACATCACCACCTGACTCACTTCCGATATTTACACTAACCATACGCTAAATAGTGAAATAGCTTTAGTCGCCTGCTCGGCATTAAACTAATCCGCCGCTAGATACTCTAGGTACTACAAAATAGCCCTCTACTTTCATTTCTTTTATTCTACACCTGCCTCCCAACACGCTAGCCAAAATAATTAATACAGAACAAGCAACCCCCCCCCCCCCCCCCCCCCCCGAGCAAATGGCCACTAGAGAATTGTCGCGTGTACTCACTGTCATCCGTGAAGACGCCCCGGCTAGGACGAAGACAAACAAGACAAGACAAGCCAGGGGTAAAGTCGTCGCAGCTCTTCTCTTCTCTCTCCTTCCTCGGACAACGGCTCCGGGGACGACCCGAACCGTATCGCAGGGCCGATACACAGGACCGACACAGCTGCTTGTGGCTTCCAGCAAATGGCGAACCACGCCTGAAAAACCACCCTCGGAGACTTGCTGGTAAAGCGACTGACTCGTTCGCTGGTGGAAATGCGACTGACGAAAATTTGGATAACTTAAGGTTGGCCAAAAAAACGCTCACTACATCACGTGATATGAAAACACGTGAAACACTAACCACCCGATGGCGTTCAGACTGGGCGGCCACGTGGCTTTACGCCGTCCACCACACTCCCACACGGCAGCAAATTCTCATGTACAGGCTAAATACTACACACCTACGCTATCGTTACCCGGTGACTAACTGAATCCTGTCACCCCTCTAAACTTACTCCCATACAAAATTAGACGAAAAAAAAAAAAACCCGTGTCGTGACACCGTCGATGCGTAGTTTATATGTGACATGATGTGTGCATTACTGAACAATTTTCTGGTTTTACTATCTTTGTAATACTTTAATTTAGATAACATAAGACATTTCTTGAGACCGTTTTACAGACATTGTCAATGTGCATCTGCCACCTCAGCTAATTATCAATTGTGACCCCCAATAGACGATGTTCTATGATGTCGTCGCCGAGTGATAGATTAAGCTTTAATGGTTTCAACTGGTGCTTTTGGCGTCTTGCAATAATCATAGATTTTGTTTTAGTAGCATGCAGAATCATTGAGTTGACTTTACACCATGCTGATATATCGTCGAGACTTTTTTGAAGACCGTTTTCAACTTCACGTATGTCTTTGTTAGCTGTGTGGATTGAGGTATCATCGGCGAACGTATCACACTGTGTTGCTTCGTAGGTGAGACTTAGAGGCAGGTCATTAATGTAAATACAAAATAAGAGAGGACCTTAGATTGACCCCTGCAGAACCCCGAGTTTAACATCTTTAGTAGAAAAGTAGGCTCCATTAGCAATTACTTTCTGTTTTCTGTTTTCGAGGTATGACATAAAAAAATGAAACAGCCATGTCGTTTCGAAGATAATGCTTATGTTTGGAAATCAATATTGTATGGTTCACTAAGTCGAAAGCCTTTGTAAAGTCAAGATAAATTACACCTGTCAGCTGCGAATTATTCATATTTGAAAGCCATGTGTCTGTTAATCTGCTCAGAGCCGTATGACATGAGTGCCGAGGGCGAAAACCTGACCGAGACGAATGTAGCAACTTTCGCGATTGTAAGTAGTCAGACAGGTGTTTATGTATATGCCTTTCGAAGGGTTTAGATAATACTGACAGCAGAGAAATGGGTCTATAGTTGTTAGGTTCAGTACAATCTTTTGATTTTGGCAGTGGAACGACTTTTGCAACTTTGAGGTCTGTAGGGAATAGATTGTTTTGAATACACACGTTGTAAATATAAGTATATGTCTCTATGATGTATGGTACAGACAACTTTAATATTTGTGGCTTGATATCATCATGGCCGGAAGACTTCTTATTAGCTAGGTCACTAATTAGTTTGCCCACTTCGTGCACAGCAAGAATGGGGATTTTAAATGGTGGTGTGCCAGTTGTTTTTCTGTTGCAGAAATTAACTAAGTAATCGGGGTATATGTCAGCCTCTGTATCACGACTAGGAGTAGTTATCAAATCCGCAACAGACAAAAAATGTTCGTTGAATGTGTCGGCGGAGAGATTACTGGGGATCAGGCGGTTAAGCGTCGGAGCAAGAGAGCGAATGGAATCGCCGGGTCGTGGATTCGAGTGGGCCCCGCCCCCGTTAGCTGGACTCGCAATCCAGGGGAAAAAAGAGTGGCTTGTTCCATATCATGTCCGTTGAAAGGTCCTGGTAAATCAAAGTGGCACAGTTGCAGTGCGCCTGAACTGATCAGTGTTCAGGTCGCACTCCATAGGCAATAGATTTCCCTGTCCCCCATAACCCGCCCGTCAGGGCCGTCCATCATCACTTCGGGGCCGTGGACGTTAAACCCCGAACTAACCAACCAACCAAGAAGATGATACTTGTATCAACGTCTCTTGAACGCACAAAAGGTCTTCGGGCCCACGACGGCCGCAGTGAGCTCGCGCACGGCTTTCGCATTATAGTTCATTTACACCATCATTGACTTAACTTGTTAAAAATTATAAACTCACAACCATGGAGTCAGGACATTAAAACTGTTTTACACCTTGGTACATCTTTAGTTCGATCAACACTTATCTATGGACAGGAAGTCTACTTTTCTGCCCCAGCTACACTTCTACAGAAGCTGCAAAGCATTGATAGTAAAGCAGTTAAATTAGCCCTTGGAGTGCCGGTTCATACTAATACTGTAAAAACCTACAAAGAAGCAGGTGTTCTGTCTTTATCTGACCAACGTAAATTAGCAACTGCAAAATACATTGTCCGAAGCCTGTCCGTCAAAAATTCAGTACGTGAAGACATATTTTTAGATGCAGATGTGGATTTCCCGAAGAGAGCGCAAACCATCCCGTATCTTTTACCTATACGTAACTATGTCAAAGATGCTATAGAAAACTGCAATATAGATATCAAGTCTATTCCCGTTTTACCAGTAACACCTACTATACCTCCCTGGGAACATATTAATGCTACTTTCGATATAGATTACACAGATTTGAAAAAAGATGAGGATGTGAACGTTTTAGCAAATTTAGTGAAAGAAAAATTACAGACAACATATTTTAAACATTTGAAAATTTTCACAGATGGGTCTGTCTTAGATTCTTCAGACTGTGGTGCAGGCTTTGTTATTCCTGATCTCAAAGTGAAGAAATCTTTTTATCTTGGTAAAGGATTTTCTATATTTACGTCTGAACTGTATGCGATTCTCATGGCACTAAATTTTATTCAACTTCTACCTTATGATATATTTAACATTTTGATCTGTGTCGATTCTAAATCTGTCCTATATAGTCTAAAAAGCTGGGATTGTAATACTAGAAAAGACCTAGTGTATGACATAAAACATATTATGAGCTGTATTATGTCCAGAGGAATAGGGATCGATTTTCTTTGGATACCGTCACACTGCGGAATTTATTGGAATGAAATTTGTGACAGACAAGCCAAAAAAGGAGCTATAAATAGAGAAAACTCAGCAGTTTGTAATAATATGCAATTATCTCTACATGAAATGTACTCTGTGCTAAACCGTTTTTTTCACAAAGATGATACGAAATATGCTTATCATGTTCCTCCTTGTTCAAGGAAAACAGCTTCGTTGATATACAAGTTAAGACTAAATTCTTGGAAAACAAAATTCGCAAAAGACATCAAATGCGAGTGCTTAAGCCCCATCTCTGTTAAACATATAATATGTGAATGTCCTATTATACTGAATCTGTTGAAAAAAAATAACATAACAGTTGATCACTTAGCAGACAATTTGTATGACATCTTACATAGAAATATTGCAATTTCAATAGTTCATATAATAATTCATAGTCCGGTGGGTAAACTAGTATAATAAGTAATTTGTGTGTGTGGTTGGATGTTAATTATTGCTATTCTTTGATACTCACAAGCAAGTTGTGTGTTTGGTTGTTGATATCTTCTTTTTTTTTTTTTTTTTTTTTTTTTTTTTTTTGTTGTCTAATATCACCAATGTGTGAAAAGACGTTAAATAAATTCCTGATTCCTGATACACCATCATTGAACATTATGAAAATAATGCATTATTGCTAAAAGGGACTAGTCTGTGATCATAAACCTCATAGCTCTGGGCCGTAAGGACCGAAATCACAGACCATGACAAGTATACAAGACCCGCACTGCACTGTGATGATACAAGACAGTGTTTATTTGTGTAGAAAAGCGAGTTTTCCTTGTGATACATTGACCATTTCGCTTTTCACACAGCGGACGTTCCGTCTTTTGCCTTCTCAGTTCAGCGTACCCATTCCATCACAGAACGCCAACCATCTGCCAGAGACACAGATTTTCATCAGTATACGCAGGCTGCCGGGGTACATGAGAACCTTTGCCTGTTGTTGGCCCAGTTTAGGTCCTTACTCCTCAGGCAGATGAGTCAGTTGGCGACATCTCTTCTATGTCCCTGGATCTGTGGCCTTGTAATTAAATGGGGGTCATGCCGGGAGGATTTTATAACATCGCTGGCAATTCTTTGGCGTGGTTCCCTGTTTGTCACAAATCCAGGGGAAAAGGACGGGCTTGTTCCATAGCATGTCCGTTGGAAGGTCCTGGTAAATCAAAGTGACACAGTTGCAGTGCGCTTGAACTGATCAGTTTTCGGTCGTACTCAATAGACAATATATTTCCCTGTCCCGCATAACCCGCCCCCTCAGGGCTGTCCCAGCGGAGCCACACAGCATCTACTCCCACCACAGGTAAATCTCTTGTAGTTGAATGGTAAAAGGTTCAAATCGCGTTTGCTTATTACTGTCAGTGACAAGTCAGCCTGTCTGTAACAGGGACGATACGGATAATAATAATAATAATAATAATAATAATAATAATAATAATAATAATAATAATAATAATAATAATAATAATAATAATAATAATAATAACGGTATTCATAATGCGCTTATCTTATAATAATTATAACTCTAAGAGCGCACTCACAACTCGCGCACGCATGCGTCGCACGCTTTAGACAACGACTCACGTACCACAAATAGTAAAATACATTACGACAGTCAGCTTGGGGTGGGGAGTGTGGTGATATAGTGCTAGAACTGTTGAAAGAGGTGAGTTTTGAGGGCGGACTGGAAGGAGGAGAAAGAGTGTTTCTGACGGAGAGAGAGTGGGCGAGTGTTCCAGGTGGATGGACCGTATACTGAGAAGGAGCGAGGGCCGAAAGTGCTGAGTTTGGTGCGGGGAATGTGGAGGCGGAGAGGGTCGGAGGCGGAGGAGAGAGAGCGGGAATTAGTGTAGGGGTGAAGTAAGTTGGAGAGATAGACAGGAGCACAGTTGTTCAGGGATTTGTACCAGAGAGACAGAATATTGTATTGGATGCGTTGTGTAATGGGAAGCCAGTGAAGAAGTTTGAGCAGGGGAGTGATGTGGTCGGATTTTTTTCTTTCTGAGGACGAGGCGGGCAGCATTGTTCTGGACGCGCTGGAGAGTGAAAGTGGTGGAGCGAGGGAGGCCGGAATGGAGAGAGTTCAGTAGTCGATGCGAGACATTATGAAGAGACAGCAAGTTTGGTGGCAGCTTCGGTAGCGAGGTATTTTCTGATCTGACATGCGGCGGAGGTGAAAGTAGCAAGCCTGGGCCGTGGCGGAGACGAAGCTGGTCATGGAAAGAGATGAGTCGAGGATAACGCCGAGGTTTTTGGCCGAGTCGTGGAGGGAGATGGGGGTGCTGTCGAGTTGAAGGTGGAGAGAGGGAGGGAGCTGGGAAAGTTTCTGGCGAGTGCCTACCAGCATGGCTTCCGTTTTGTCGTCGTTCAGTTTAAGCTTGTTTGCTGTCATCCAGTTTTCACGTCTTCGTAGCAGTCAGCCGTGCGAGTCAGTAGTGACTGAGTGTTGTCGAGTTTGTCTTTGTCTAGTAGTTGTGAGTCTTCAGCGTAGAAGTGGTGGTGTATGTGGTGAGACTGGATGATGATGGACAGGGGAGAGGTGTAGAGTGTGAAAAGAGTTTGCAACAACCAAGTAGATTCCAACGTGTCGTACAAAGCTACACAAGTCAGGCTCTTTACTTTCTCACGTAGTCTCTTTGTCAGTTCTTTTAACAAAAATGAAAGATAGATAAATTAAAAAACAAACAAACAAACAAACAAAACAAACTCGTATGAAAACAAAACATACAGCAAACAGGAGGGAACAAACAAAAAGAATAAATTAAAAAAATATTAAAAATTCTGAAATGATAACTGGTCGAAAATCCTAAGAGAATATTTCACACCGCCTTATACCGTGACATGCATGTTTTCTGTCACCTGATTTGTTTAATTTTAAATTGAGTTATTTATTTATTTATTTATTTATTTATTTATTTATTTATTTATTTATTTATTTATTTATTTATTTATTTATTTATTGAATTCCTTACAGATACAAGATGAAGGTCGCTGTTGTTCTATGGTGGCTGCCGACTCTGCCTCTGGCTACGGCGGATATGACGGCGGATATGGTGGCCTCGGCGGCTTTGGCGGCTTCGGCGGTGGTTTCGGCGGCTTCGGAGGTTACGGCGGTTATCTCGGCTATGGCGGATATGGCGGCTATGGAGGTTACGGCAAGGCTGGTTAGTATTATTCTTGTCCATACAATAAGCTGCCCTTCATTCAATTCAATTCGATTCAATTCAATAAACTTTATTCATCCCACTAGGGAACAACTTCTAGACAGCTAAAGGCTAACAGCACGTTCACTGACAAAGGTCAAATGCAAAACAAAACAAAGAAGAAACACGCTTTGCAAGGACAAGCACACAACTGCTTACTGTATCGCTTGTCGTTCAGAAAAGTGTTTCTAAATTTTAGGTATACTTACTGACGAGCAAAAAACCCGCGACATTGTTGGTGTCATCGGAAACACTTTCTTTTGCACGTCAGTATATTACTTTGCTGTTTGTAGCGACAAACACCGCTACCGACATTTGAAGGGTTAATTAGTGTGGAGCTGTGTGTGGTGGTCTGTCATTCTGGGTCTGACGGCTTTCAACAGCAAGGTCCAAAATCACAGACTAACCCACATAATAACTAATAATAATAAATAATAATTACGGTATTTATAATGCGCTTATCTTATAATAATTATAACTCTAAGCGCGCACTCGCAACTCGCACACGCATGCGCACGCGTTAGACAATGACTCACGTACCACAAATAGTGAAAATACATTACGACGGTCAGCTTGGGTGGGGAGTGTAGTGATATAGTGCTAGAACTGTTGAAAGAGGTGAGTTTTAAGGGCAGACTGGAAGGAGGAGAGAGAGTGTTTCTGACGGAGAGAGAGTGGGAGGGTGTTCCAGGTGGATGGACCGTAGACGGAGAAGGAGCGGGGGCCGAAAGTGCTGAGTTTGGTGCGGGGGATGAGGAGGCGGAGAGGGTCGGAGGCGGAGCGGAGGGAGCGGGAAGGAGTGTAGGGGTGAAGTAAGTTGGATAGATAGGTAGGAGCGTAGTTGTTCAGGGATTTGTAGCAGAGAGACGGAATCTTGTATTGGATGCGTTGGGGGATGGGGAGCCAGTGAAGGAGCTTGAGCAGGGGAGTGATGTGGTCGGATTTTTTCTTTCTGAGGACGAGGCGGGCAGCATTGTTCTGGACGCGCTGAAGAGTGAAAGTGGTAGAGTGAGGAAGGCCGGAAAGGAGAGAGTTGCCGAGTAGTCGATGCGAGATAAGATGAGAGAGACAGCGAGTTTGGTGGCAGCTTCGGTAGTGAGGTATTTTCTGATCTGACTGATCCGGCGGAGGTGGAAATAACACGCCTGGGCCGTGGCGGAGACGAAGCTGGTCATGGAAAGAGAGAAATCGAGGATAACGCCGAGGTTCTTGACCGAGTCAGAGAGGGAGATGGGGGTGCTGTCGAGTTGAAGGTGGAGAGAAGGGGGGAGCTGGGAGAGTTTATGGCGAGTGCCTACCAGCATGGCTTCCGTTTTGTCGTCGTTCAGTTTGAGCTTGTTTGCTGTCATCCAGTTTTTCACGTCTTCGTAGCAGTCAGCCGTGCGAGTCAGTAGTGACTGAGTGTTATCGAGTTTGTCTTTGTCTAGTAGTTGTGAGTCGTCAGCGTAGAGGTGGTGGTGTATGTGGTGAGACTGGATGATGTTGGACAGGGGAGAGGTGTAGAGTGTGAAAAGGACCGGACCCAAGACGGACCCCTGTGGAACGCCGCAGGAGAGCCTGACTGGGTTGGAGGAGACGCCGTCGATGGTGACTGATTGCTGTCTGTCGGAGAGGTAGGAGAGAAACCAGGAGTGAGCAGAGTCAGTGATGCCAAAGGAGTGGTGAAGGCGATGGAGGAGAATAGAGTGGTCTATGGTGTCGAAGGCGGCAGAGAGATCGAGTAGCGTAAGAAGGGAGATGTTGCCCGAGTCGGTGGAGATCAGCAGGTCGTTTAGGATATGTAGAAGGGCTGTTTCAGTGCTGTGATGTTTGCGATAGGCAGACTGGAAGGGACTGAGGAGGTTGTTGTCGGCGAGGTGGAGGTTGAGCTGGTTAAGGACAACCTTCTCAAGAAGCTTGGACAGGAAAGAGAGATTGGAGACTGGGCGGTAGTTCTTCAGATCGTTTGGGTCGAGGTTGTGTTTTTTGAGGAGAGGACGGACAATGGCGGACTTGAAGATATCGGGGATGGAGCCATTTTCTAGAGATGTGTTGATGATGTCGGTGATGAAGGGCAAAAGTTTTGGAAGGCCGTCCCGGTAGAGAGAATCTGGGAGGGGGTCTAGTTTTGGCAGGTTTTGAAAGTCATGGACTTTATGGTCTTGAGGACTTCATCCTGAGAGACGGGGCGGAAGGACGAGAGGGGAGTGCCAGGAAAGGGGGGGGGGGGGGTTAGGAAGGCAAGGCGGAGAAGGCAGAGTGTCGAGTGTGTTGCGCAGAGTTTGGATTTTGTCGGAGAAATAGGTGGAAAAAGCGGACGGGAGTTCTTCTTTGCTGTGTGTGTTGGGAAGAGGAGAGTCTTTAGAAGTGCCTAGGAGTGTGTTCATGGTAGCGTAGAAAGTTTTGGATGAAGTGGATTCCAGGATTTTGTTTTGAAGGTGTTTACGTTTGGAGTCGGAGATCATTCTGCAGACGTTGGATCTGGTGGTTTGGAAGATCTGTCTGTGAACGGTGAGGTCGGATGAGCGCCAGCGGCGTTCCGCTTGTCGGCGCTCGCGCTTGGCATCAGCTATGTTGTCAGTGAGCCAGGGGGAGGGGAGTCGGTTGGGTATGGAGCAGGTGGTGACAGGGGCATGGGTGTCTAGAAGTTTTCGAAGGGAGGAATCGAAATGGGATGCAAGATCAGGAGAGGCGGCGGGGTCCAAGAGAAGGTCAACAGCTTCGTCGAAGAAGCTCTCTCGGTTGACAGATTTTAGTTTGCGACGAGAGACAAAGAGCTTGGGTTTTTTTTTCGGGGGAGGTAGTTTGAGGGCGACGAGAATAGCGAGGTGGTCAGAGGGAAGCACGGAAGAGGTGTCAGAGTCGAGGAAGAGTTGATTGGAGGTGCGGGTGATGATCCAGTCGAGGGTGTGGCCAAGTCGGTGGGTGGGTTTAGTGATGTGTTGTGTAAGATTGTGGTTTAAAAGGGACGTGCAAAGGCGTTTTGTGTCAGGGTGGTCGGGTTTGTCGAAGTGGAAGTTGAAGTCGCCAAGAAGGATGTGTTTTCAGGGTCGTGTGCTGTAGTGGTCGAGGAGGAGTTCGAACTCGGTGAGGAACATGGAGTTTGTGAGTTTGTTTTGAGAGCTTGGAGTGGGGCGATATATACATGAGAAGATGAGGGACTGGCAGGGAGTGTTGCTACGGCCTCGACAAATTCAAAGAAGGGATGAGCAAAAGGTAGAGACTGAGAGAAGGAGAAGTGAGCAGAAAGACAGTCTCTGTAGATGATGGCAATGCCACCCCCTCTGGAAGGACGCGGGAAGGAGGCCAGGCGGTAGCCACTCGGAGTGACGCTGGCGATGATGGGTTCATCGCCAGCTGAGCGGAGCCACGTTTCGGTGATCACGACAACATCTAGGTCATTGTACAGAATGTACGCTTTGTGTTGCAGTCATCACCAAGCAGACTATCATTCCGTACAAGAACTACTACTGAGCTCGCATGACCACACCCCGCGACACCAGCCTTCCTCTGTCACCAGGACTCGTGCACTGACGTGTGACATTCACATTCCAGTTTGAACAATAAAGGGTCCCGTCTATAGAACATCAATACACGGCTTCGTCGGCTTGTGTGTATGTGTGTGTGTGTGTGTGTGTGTGTGTGTGTGTGTGTGTGTGTGTGTGTGTGTGCGTGTGTGTGTGTGCGTGCGTGCGTGCGTGTCTGTGTGCTTCGTACGTGCGTGGGTGTGAGAATAGTGAAATGGCAGTGCCCGCATACACATGACATCATCAGTTTACGTGTACCGATAGCTGGACGGCAAACAATTTTCTCCCTCTTTATTTCGACATTCTTTTGACGCAAAGTTCTCACCCCGCGGCAGAGCCTCGGAGCCAGAGCTTGTGCGTGAAAAGCAAGGTGTAGCTCGTACTTCAGCACTACCCATTGCCTAACTTATGCGTCTCGTCGTGCCAGCTGTGCGTTTATTTTGATGACAAAACAGCAAAAGCGGCCGTCAGTTTATTTGTGAAATTCTTTCTTGCAGCACATTGTTTTCTGTGTGAAGCAAATGGCGCCGCATTGTGCGTATTTTATGTGCATGTTGAAGAGTCTACACACGCAGAAACACAGAAGGAAATGAGGTGCCGTCTTTGGAGTTTGCTGAATTGAGAGAGTCCAGAGCATTTTCTGCAAGTTTCTGCAAGTTTCACCAGCCTTTCTATAATCACTTTCAAGATTTCTGTACAAGGGAGCCAACTGCCGAGTGCACAAAGGCCATCGGGCCGACGTCGGCCGCCGTTGGTCTGCTGTGAGGGTCCATGACTCGCAGGCATACAAAAACACTGAGATGATTAAGGGGCGCATCAGTCTGATCTTAGAGCAGAGTGCGACGTTTCTGTCCTTCCATATGGTCTTCAATCTTGTCAGTGCTGTTGTTGTCTGCGCAATCCTGGACAGTATTTCTGGTTTTGATCCCTCATCTGTCACAATGGCACAATGGCTCCTTTTTTTTTTTTTTTTTTTTTTTGGGGGGGGGGGAGGGGGAATCAGTCTTAAACCGGCCCAGCAATTGCCGTATAGGAAGTTTTTTTGTGCCTGTTTTTCATTCAATTTTTTTCCAATTCTTCTTTTATCCTTACGACATCATCTTCCCGTTTATTCCTCACATTTTGTCTAGTAAACTTTATTTCAAAAGTCTGATGATGCATGCCCATTGCAACAGTGAACACTACGTGAACTAGTAATGGGCATAAACCCGTTGTTTGCGGTGTCTTGATCAGGTACACATGTATACTATATATAGCAATTAAAGGTTATAAATTATTGGGATGGACAGAAAACAAATTGGGTTTGCTGATACACATTTTCGCTAGGATAATGAGATGATTTATTAGGTTCTTGTTTTGGTGGTCGTCGTTTCGTTCGTGTATTCCCAGAAGGGCAATGTTTTCAGTTATTTTGAGATGCTGTTGGGTTCGCACGTTGAATTCTTTTTCGACCATTTGCCATAAGGGTTTGGTTTTGGGTCAGGTAAAGGAAAAATGCTCTATAAAGTCTGTTTGGTCTAGACGGCATGCGTTACATTTGTCCGAGTTTGCAATCCCCATCTTTTTTAGGAGTATGTTTGTGGGGAAGATGTTGTGAAGGATCTTCCAATGAAGAACCCTTAGTCTGGTTTCTCGGGTGGCGTTGATTACAGCCTCCCAGTGATGCTTGTTGATAGATACATGCAACTTTCTGTTCCAAAAGTTTACCGCGCATGGTTGTGTTTCTTCCGTGAGCAATCTTCGAAAGTGTTTTGCGGTGAGAGTGTCTACTGTGATGCCATTTAGTGTCATGCGTGAGGGGTTTTGTTCTGGGTGCTCAAAGAGTTTAATTCGGTTGCTTGCAAAGGCCTGCTGAATTGCAGAACGCATTGCGTTGTATTCTAATATTCTATGCGGGGCCGGGCCTACCAGCGCCTCTAGATCGCCAAATGCGATTATTTCGAAGCTGTCGCTAAGGATATCGTTGAGCTTGTGTAATCCTTTTGCAATCCAATCTTTCATGTACAGGCTTTTACGTTTAAATTGTAGATTGGAGTTATTCCATATAGCGGAGTTTAGGTAAAGTTCTCTTGACTCGTTCTCATCAAATCTCAAGTTTAACCAAGCACGGAGGACGTTTTTCCAAAAGTTTCCTATGTTTGGGGAGAGTCCATTTAAGTCCGTTGGGTTTGAGGGAATTGCCAATATGTCCAGGTCGTTAGATAGTTTTGAAAAGACGTGAACTGGGTATGTCTTCCAAGCGCTGCTTGTGTCCCCTTTTACGAGTTTGGGGACCCATGTGAGGTACAGAGCTTCTAGGAGTGTTTTCGTATCTATCATCTTGAGACTTCCGAGGTCGGTACCTTGGGTAAGTACCTTACGTTTGACTTTTTCAAATGCATTTTTATTATTATATTTCTTTTTCCAGATGAAAGTAAATAGTTCTCGATTAATTGCAGCCAAAATGTCCTCTTCACAATGGCTCCTAAGTATTTGAATTTATTAACTGTTTCCAGTTTTGGGCTTTCAATCATGACGTCAGTGCCAATGCCACTGGTGTTAATAAATGATAATAAATGATCTTAACTCATTCCAGACGTGCCGCCTCCGGAAACGCGGCTTGTGCCTGCTCCATGTGTACACCCGGCTTGTGACGCGTATCCGGAGGTGGTACGTCTCGAATGAGTTAAGTGTTATTGTTCTTCACATACTGACGTATAACGATTACTATTGCGGGGGCTGATGAGGATCTATACAACTTGATGACACCACACTGCATCCTTGTTCCTGTGACGGCTGGGGATCTATGTCACTTGATGACACCACACTGCATCCTTGTTCCTGTGACGGCTGGGGATCTATGCCACTTGATGACACCACACTGCATCCTTGTTCCTGTGACGGCTGGGGATCTATGTCTCTTGATGACACCACACTGCGTCCTTGTTCCTGTGACGGCAGGGGATCTATGCCACTTGATGACACCACACTGCATCCTTGTTCCTGTGACGGCTGGGGATCTATGCCACTTGATGACACCACACTGCATCCTTGTTCCTGTGACGGCTGGGGAGCTATGACACTTGATGACACCACACTGCATCCTTGTTCCTCTGACGGCTGGGGATCTATGTCACTTGATGACACCACACTGCATCCTTGTTCCTGTGACCACACTGCATCCTTGTTCCTGTGACGGCTGGGGATCTATACCACTTGATGACACCACACTGCATCCTTGTTCCTGTGACGGCAGGGGATCTATGCCACTTGATGACGTCACACTGCATCCTTGTTCCTGTGACGGCTGGGGATCTATGCCACTTGATGACACCACACTGCATCCTTGTTCCTGTGACGGCTGGGGATCTATGCCACTTGATGACACCACACTGCATCCTTGTTCCTGTGATGGCTGGGGATCTATGTCACTTGATGACGCCACACCGCATCCTTGTTCCTGTGACGGCTGGGGATCTATGCCACTTGATGACACCACACCGCATCCTTGTTCCTGTGACGGCTGGGGATCTATGCCACTTGATGACACCACACTACATCCTTGTTCCTGTGACGGCTGGGGATGGCGGTCGCTGAACTGACGCTGATTTCAAACAGGCGGTCTGCTTCCCCTGGCAGTGAGGAGGTTAACACGCTAGGCCCTAGTGCCCAAAATCACAGATTTCCGAGTTCGCTTCTGAAGACGTCATGCTAGTTTAGGAGACAAATTAACCATGATGGTTCCAGGGTGGTGTCAGAATAGCTTGGCGCCTGTCATGGTCTGTCAGCCTCCTCAGTGTTGTAACGTGACAGGGCTTAATGGTTAATTAACACGTTTCATAAATATTGATTAGCGAACGTGATCGCGCGTGCACAACAGCAGATTAAGATAGAAGGGGGGGGGGGGGATGCCAGTACCAGAGAGCGACATTCCCTCAGGCCGACGCTTGCCTGAGGACTTGCTGCTGACTGGGGTGAGATTACACAGTGTCGTGTTCTCGCATCTTGTTGTCAAGTACTTCACGTTTTGTAATTTATATGGGGGTGGGGAGGGGGGAGGGGGGGGGGGAGAATATGTACAGGAGTGATTCGTTGCGTGCAGCCATCAGGTACGTGTGGGGTGCAGTATCGCATGTCAAACTTCACGTACACATTCCGGGATTTCGCCGCCATCGCCCTCCGCTGATGACTAACAATCAGCAAATCGAAAAATTAACACATTTGTAACGTACCGAATCCAGATTCGCGGCTTCATGCTTCATGCCGCGTATCCGGACGCGGCACGTATGATTTAACCCATTTAACTTCACGGGAGCATTCCCAAATTGTGGAGGTGTTACCTAACCACTGTGTACACGTTGCCGGGGATGGGTTGACCGTGATAACTCAAGGGTAGTGCCAGATTAACCTGAAGGCGACAAGGTAATCTGAAACTACCCTTGAATTAGCATGATCGACCCATCTCCTGCTGTAGGGACTCGGGGCTAAGTGAGAGAGATGAAATAAAAATGTATTTTTCAAAGGTAACCTAGTATGCTGACCTTTTTCAATAATGTCCTTACGCGCACACACACACACGCACGCACAAACACACAAACACACGCACCCACGCATGCACGCACGCACAAACACACGCACGCATGCACGCACGCACACATACACACAAACACACGCACACACAAACACACACACATATAAATCAATAGATTTTATTTAATTTCTTTTCACATTTTCGTGATTTTAGACCAAACAAAGCAACAACTTTCAACTGGAAACTGAATAATCTTAACAATACATGCATTACAAAAGCTGACTTATAGGAGCCTGATATAAAAATGTAACTATAGTTGTTGCTATACTGGTATGTAAACTATCACTGATGTTTGCTGCTAGATCACCAACATGTACAGCATTTTGTCTTAACACACGTGTTGTAATAGGACAGTGATAGACGACAAGAACAAAGCAGAGTGCTAAGTCAGGAAATTGATTACACAAAAAACACACATGAAAACTACTGCAAACATCAAAATGAAATTTACTTGTATTCCACACAATTTTGAATTGTTCACAGCCACATTATTTGTGTACACTGCTCAGTGCTCAGTGCTCAATGACGAGGTGAACAACAGAAATAAAACAATGTCGCTTCACTGCACACGATTTGCTGTATTCAGCGTTAAAAAGGTTTCTTTTGCTATATTGTGTAACTCTAACTTAATATGATTTATCCCCAAAACTACACAGGAGATAGATGTATAATGATAGGTCAAGGGTGGTGCCAAAATTCCTTGGCGTCTCAAGGCGCGAAGCTATTTGGCACCACCCGTGAACTATCAATCTGTCTCTTGAGCTTATGTTCATAAATCTGCATATTTCAGACGTACTTCACAACTGTGAGATTTGTGTTCATTGTGCATCAACTGTGTCTTTACATTGTGTCACATTTCTTTCCTCCAGCTTGTAGGTCTACCACTAGACTCTACCAAAGTCTCTAGAATACTACTTGTACAATACTTGGTATACTTGTAGAATACTTGGTATACTTGTAGAATACTTGTTATACTTGTAGAATACTTGGTAAATATTAAACAAACACCGATACAGTCAACAGTATGTTGAAAAGAAAAGTGCACGTGCTAAACATTCAAGTCAATTCAGGTCAAATTAATACTGGATTAATATATGAATTTCACTCTGTGTAAAAAATTAAACAAGAACGGCAAAGCCCGTATGACTCACGTGTATGACCAGTCCACATAATACACGTGAACTTTGTGTGTTAATGTGTCTAAACATAAGTAAAGGGTTGGCTGTTGTACTAGTGAAATCCGAGTTTTTGCAAAATATATGCATTTTTCACACATCTGTCGACCCTCCGTGATCCTTGACTCTGTGGGGGGGGGGGGGGGGGGGGGGCGACCAAATTAGCATGCACAGAAAGGTGTTATCATCAGCTACCTGTATGTAAAGTTTGATTGCAAAGTTTGCAAACAACTTTGATCAAAACTACAATTCTATCAAACACTGACATTTTCACACACTTGCTGACCTCCTGTGACCATTCAACTTTCCGAGGGGGTCATCCAAATTAGTATGCATAGGGAGGCCCTACCATCAGTGTTACGTTTGTGGTTGTGTTATTCTTTGAGAGCATGTGTGTGTTAATCATAGGAAAGTTTGGATATTCATTTGAGTTATGTTGGATACGAATGACTTACCTTTTTAGTAGGATTCATTTTCTTTTGCACGGAGAATTGCGATCGATTTCTGTTGTGACGCGTAGTTTCGCTCCAATGTTGCAAAGTTTGACCTACATTAGACTGGAAAATTCGAGCAGGGTCGCGATCATTCTAATGACCTCATATATGACGTCAAAGTTGTTAGGAACATTTCGTAACATTGTATCAACGACGCCTAGATGGCAGTGGAAATTTGTTGTTATTTCTAGAACATTCTTTTTATGCATATTAATGCGTTTTGGTTACGTTTTCTTTTTTGGTTGGTTGTATTGTGCAAATTTGCTGGATTATTCTGGAAATCTGTAATAGTATAAAAGAAAGGAAGTTAGGAAGTTTGTGTGTACAGTGTATGAGAGTCGCAGTGTGTCAAAAGTGTTGATGCATTGTAGAGGAGACAGCGTATCAGTGTTGGTGCATTTGTCGATGCATTGTGCTGAGATCGCATCGCTGCAATAAAATGTTGTTTGAACTGTTGTGCCACTTATGACGAGTTGCAGCTGAGTGAAGTTTTCTTACAAGAACTTACGTGCATGCGTCTGGTGTGATTGCATCATACTACGACTACCACGTAACAATCAGGTATCTCTTTACCAAGTTTGGGCGTGAAGTTTGAGAAAAAACAGTTGTTGTCAAAATATGGCTATTTTTGACCGATTTCTGGCACCCCATGACCCTTGACCTTTGCGAGGGGACCACTAAATTAGTATGCATAGAAAGGTTTTGTCATCAGTTACCTTTGTGCCAAATCTGACTGAAAAGTTGGCAAAAACTTTGATAAACACTTCAATTCTATCAGTACTCAAACCAAGGGGAATCACAGCGCTGGACAGACAACAGTTAGATCCCCTGCCCCCACCTATCAGGCACCCAATCGCCAGCCCACAGAGAAATACGCAGGTATAGAATAAGACAATCATTTCCATCCAGGATGTCTTATTCTATACCTGCGTATTTCTCTGTGGGCTGGCGATTGGGTGCCTGATAGGTGGGGGCAGGGGATCTAACTGTTGTCTGTCCAGCGCTGTGATTCCCCTTGGTTTGAGTACTGACAATTCTGCCAGCGCTAGCCTCACCTATCTGGTTTGTGAGAACTTCAATTCTATCAAGCACCATCATTTTTCACTGATTTGCCGACCTCCTGTGACCCTTGAACTTTCCGAGTGATCATCCAAATTAGTATGCATAGAACGGACTGCCCATCAGGCATCTCTGTACTAAGTTAGGGCGTGAAATTGAAAATAGTATTTGAGGAGAAACAGTTTATGTCAAAATATGGCTATTTTTGGCCCATTTCTGGGTCCCTTGCGACCTTGACCTTTGCGAGAGGTCACTGAAATTGGTATGTTTAGAAAGGTTTTACCACAAAGTACCCGTGGGCCACGTTTGAAGTCTGAAGCTTGAATATAGTCCCCGAAAAAAATGCCAACGTTAAAGTTTACCACGGACGCCGGACGCCGGACAGACGCCGGACAGCCCATTACATAGACTCACTTTTGCTATCGCACGTGAGCCAAAAAGGTCCATAGAATACTACCTTTCTAAAAAAATGTTTGATAAATATTGAACAAACACCAATACAATCATTAGTATGTTGTAAGCAGAAGTGCATGTGCTAAATAGTCGTCAACTCAGTTCAAATTAATACTGGATTAATAATTAATTAATAGTAAACACGTCTAGTAAACTTATATTTTGCTGTGTGTAAAAAATTCAATATCAGGAAATAACAACAACAAAAACAAAAACAACAACATCCAACACCATATTGGAAGTACGGCGGCTCTAATAGCCGACTTCAGCCGATGTCACTTGCTTAGTTGATTGTTGATTGTTGGTTGGTTGGTTAGTCGGTTGGGTTGGTGTTTGGGTGTGGCCTTCTACTCTGGAGACATGTCTAGATATTTTGGTTGGTTGTTGGTTGGTTAACTGACTCCTTGCTTGATTGGCTTGTTGGTTGGCTGGGTGACTGATTGGTTGGTTGGCGAGTTAGCTGATTGGCTGCTCGGTTTTTTTTTAGTCAATTGGTTGTTTAGTTGGTGGTTAGTTAACTGCTTGGTTGCTTGACTGGCTTGTTGGTTGGTTGGATGTGAGGGGAGGGGTGGGGGTTGAGGACGGCCGGTGTAACACCAATGCCAGATCGTCAGGGGTTTACTTGGGCGTGAAAAACTGCCGCGCTAGTTTGACCAACGTTATCCAGGATCGATCATTCTGGTTTGTTAAGACGGGATATAATATAATGATATTGTAATAATAGTAATAATAATAGTAGTAATAATGATAATAATGTGATGATGATGATAAAATAATGTAAAATAATAATAATAAATAATTGGTTTTCATTACTACGTCACACGACCAGTGTCTTTAGCGCAAACCGTACCATGTGACCTCGCTACAAAAACCATTGTAGCGACTAATGGCGGACTTTTTGTAGCCCACGTCATAACCTCATTTTTTAAAACTCTCAGAGTACCATCTTTGTTCGACAACAGAGAAAACACACGCCAAACAACGAAGCTTCTTAGCATAGTTGGAAACACTAAGTACTCTAGAGTTGTTAAATACCACAGCATCCAGTTTTAAACAATATTTTCAGTTGAAACACGCGAGACTAAAAATAAAGCAGGCCTTCCCCGGATCGAAAATGGCGCACCAAGGTCACTTCCACACGATCGTCGCTTCAATACCGAAAATTAGACTGAACTATTCTTTTTACTGAAGTACAATCTCGAAAGCACGTGCTCGTTGTTAAATCGCACTGCTCTGACAATATGCAGACAGTACGACTCGAAAAGCGCTTTCCAAAAGTCAAACTGAATATGACAAGCTTGCAGCAAGAGCGGTGTTTGCACATGACCGTGACCCTTTGCAGCTGCAGGGGCTCGCACCGAACATTATTTAGGCCAAATATAGGAGATGACACTGACGTTGGAAGTTTTATAACATGTATTTAGGCGTAGTATAACAGATGCCACTGACGTTGGAAGTTTTATAACATGTATTTAGGCGAACTGCGGAAAGGCTAAGGGAGGGAAACCCCTGACATCAAAGCCCCCGTGTCTCCGGGAAGGCTTTTGAGCCAGAGACTAAGACAAGGACAGTCAGATATAAAACCAACGACCCGAGGACCTCGATGCCACCGTCCCAGCTTGCTAGGCCATGGCAAACGAACCAAGGGTTTAAAGGGTGGGGCCAGTACTGCGCACACTGCACTCCACCAAAAAGCTCCACCGCGCAGGCTTTAGGAAACGCCCACGGACTATGACACTGAACTTTCCAAGTCCTGTAGCGATGGGCAAGGGGCAAAACGGCAGGTGAAATATGTCACTGGAAGCCGCAGTCTCAAACCTGCATGCAGGCGGTTCAGGATATTGGTCGCCTGATGTTGACCTGGGGATGACAACGTCAGTCGGCACACCCTGAACGACCAAGCAGCCTTCTCTAGGGACAGCACTGCTTGCTCCACACGGAGAGGGGCCTAGAAAAGGTGGCCTAACCAAAGCTCATCCCCTCGTAACCCCAGTTGGCTAGCCGCGGTCAACGGGCATCTTCTCATGCGGTCAGAAAACAAGAAAAAACAATGGATCCACTCTCATGACGACCACGACCGGACTCAACGTAGCATGCTGGAACATCCGAACCATGCTCGACACAGCAGACAGCGGACGCCCTGAACGTCGCTCCGCCCTCATTGCCCATGAATTGCGGAGGTTAAACATCGACATCGCCGCGCTCAGCGAAGTACACATCCCGGAGGAAGGCAGCCTCCAAGAACTTGGCGCTGGCTACACCCTCTACTGGTCAGGCAGGCCTGCATCAGAAAGACGGCTCTCAGGCGTGGGCTTCATGGTGAAGACCCCCATTGCGACTAAGTTGGAAAACCTACCAACGGGTCACTCCGACCGCATCATGTCCATGCGCCTCCCACTGAGACACCAGCAATACGTCACCCTTCTCAGTGTGTACTCCCCAACCCTCCTGGCAGAGCCTGCAGAAAAAAACAAGTTCTACTCTGACCTACGCAGCCTCCTGCAGAGCACCCCTGCAGATGACAAAGTCATCATCCTTGGCGACTTCAACGCCAGAGTGGGCCAAGACTCTGAAGCCTGGAAAGGAGTCCTCGGCAAGCATGGCGTTGGGAACTGCAATGACAATGGTCGCCTACTGTTGGAGTTCTGTGCAGAGCAGCAACTTGTCATCACCAACACTACTTTCCAGCAAAAGGACAGTCGAAAGACCACCTGGATGCATCCTCGCTCCAAGCACTGGCGCCTTATCGACAATGTCCTAGCACGTCAGAGGGACCGCAGTGACGTCCTCCTCACCAGAGTGATGCCCAGCGCAGAGTGCCACACTGACCACCGCCTTTTTCGCTGCAAACTCAGGCTCCGCCTCAAGCTGAAACCGAAGAAAGCCCCCCCCCCCCCCCCAAGAAAAAGCGTGATGTTGCCAGCCTTCAGCGTGACGACAAGAAAGCTGCCCTTCAGGCCGATTTACAGCGCATACTCAAAGACACAGTTGATCCAGCAGACTCCTCCCCTGAAACACTCTGGGAACAACTGAAAACTGCTATTGTAAAATCTTCTGTGGGAGTCTTGGGCTTTGCTAGAAAGAGGAACAAATACTGGTTTGACGAAAACGACGTAGAGATATAGGAACTTCTAGCAAAAAAAAAAAAAAAAAAAAGAGCCGCCCACCAGGCCCACCTTGCCCAGCCTTCCTGCCCTGTGAAGAAGTCTGCCTTCCGCCTCATCTGCAGCAATCTCCAACTCAAGCTTAGAGAGCTCCAGAACGAGTGGTGGTCCAGACTCGCACAGAGGACCCAGCTTTGCGCTGACAACGGTGACTACAGGCGCTTCTACGAAGCACTGAAAGCAGTGGCACCTGGGCACCTAGGCACCTGGTACAAAGTCCCCTGCGAAGCGCTGATGGACAGGCACTCCTCACAGATAATACCTCCATCTTGAACCGTTGGTCGGAATACATTCAGGACCTCTTCGGCGCTGAGCGCACTGTTCAAGAAACAGTTATCCTCCAAATCCCACACCTTCCACTAAAGGTTGAATTGGACGAACCGCCCATCGTCGAAGAGACCCTCACCGCCATCCACCAGCTCAAGAGTGGCAAAGCAGCAGGCATTGACGGAATCCCGCCAGAGATCTGGAAACATGGAGGCCCAGCACTGCGCAACAAGCTCCACGACCTCTTTCTTTGCTGCTGGGAAAGAGGAACACTACCAAAGGATCTCCGTGATATAGTCATCATCACCCTGTACAAGAACAAAGAAGAGAAGTCTGCCTGCTCTAATTATCGTGGAATTACCCTGCTGTCCATTGCCGGGAAAATTCTCGCAAGGTTGCTTCTGAATCGGCTGGTACCTGCCATCGCTAAAGACCACCTCCCAGAGGGCCAGTGTGGCTTCAGAGCCAACAGGAGTACCAACGACATGGTCTTTGTGCTGAGACAGCTTCAGGAGAAGTGCCGCGAGCAGAACAAAGGGCTATACGTAACGTTTGTCGACCTAACAAAAGCATTTGACACTGTGAGCAGGTAAGGTATGTGGCAGATCCTGGAGCGACTAGGCTGTCCCCCAAAGTTCCTCAACATGATCGTCCAGCTCCACGAGGACCAGCAAGGCCAGGTCAGACTAAACAGTGACCTCTCAGAACCATTCCCCATTCGCAACGGCGTGAAGCAAGGCTGCGTGCTGGCACCGACCCTCTTCACCATCTTCTTCAGCATGATGTTGAAGCAGGCCACAGTGGACCTCGACGATGACGACGCAGTGTACATCAGGTATCGTCTCGATGGCAGCCTGTTCAACCTCTGCAGGCCCACACCAAAACCCTAGACCAACTGATTCGTGAGCTGCTCTTTGCTGATGACACTGCCCTCGTTGCACACACAGAGAGAGCCTTGCAGCGCATTACGTCCTGCTTCGGAGATGCCGCCCAGCTCTTTGGACTTGAGGTCAGTCTGAAAAAGACAGAGGTCCTTCATCAGCCGGCACCCAAGGAAGAGCATCGCCCTCCCCACATCACCATCGGGGAGTCCGAACTGAAGTCTGTACACCAGTTTACCTACCTTGGCTGCATCATCACGTCAGACGCCAAGCTGGACAAGGAGCTGGACAACAGGCTGGCAAAAGCGAACAGTGCTTTCGGGCGACTATTCAAGCGGGTGTGGCACAATCAACAGCTGAAAAAAGACACCAAGATCAGCGTGTACAGAGCTGTCGTCCTCACCACCCTGATGTACGGTTCCGAGTGCTGGGCCCTCTACCGCAGCCAACTACGACTCCTCGAACGCTTTCACCAGCGCTGCCTGCGTACCATCCTCAGCATTCACTGGAGTGACTATGTCACCAACGTCGAGGTCCTTGAACAGGCGGAAACTGTGAGCATCGAGGCTTTGCTGCTGCGGACACAGCTTCGCTGGGCCGGGCACGTCTCCAGGATGGAGGATCATCGCCTACCCAAGATCACTCTGTTCGGCGAGCTCGCCACTGGACACCGAGACTGAGGGGCACCAAAGAAGAGATACAAAGACGGTCTCAAGAAGTCACTTAGTGCCTGCCAAATCGACCACCGCCAGTGGTCTTCGCTTGCTGCGGACCGTGACACCTGGCGCTCCACCATTCACAAGGCAGCCGTCTCCTTTGAGGACTCTCGCAGAGCTAACCTTAAGAACAAGCGGCTCAGGAGAAAAAAACAGAGTTGTCGTAACTCAGAACCCTGACCAGACCTTCCCCTGCAGCCACTGAGGTCGAACCTGCCTGTCCCGGATTGGCCTCCGCAGCCACGAAAATGCCTGCAGACGACGTGGGCAAGCCCTATAAAATCTTCGTTCGCGAAGTCAAGCCAAGAGATTTTGGCGAACTATAGGAGATGCCATTGACGATGGAAGTTTGATAACATGTATTTAGGCCAACTATAGGAGATGCCACTGACGTTGGAAGTTTGCTAACATGTATTTAGGTCAACTATAGGAGATGCCACTGACGTTAGAAGTTTGACAACATGTCTACTTTTACGAATATGGCGGAGGAATGAAAATGAAATACGTTATTGGTTTCAAGGGTTAGCTACACGGACCCTTGTAGGTCTTCGGGGTGGGGGGGGGGGGGGGCGGGGGGAGGGGGGAGGGGTCAAAGTAACGATTGTACCACTCAGGCCTTTGGCCTTCTGGGTACAATGGTTCCTTTGACCTCCCTCAGGCCTACAAGGGTCCGTGTAGCAAACCCCTGCTACTAATAACTTATGATATTTTAACAGCAATAATAATAATAATAATTTAATAACATTAATAATAATAATAATATAATACTACTAATAATAATATATTTTAATAGCATTACTACTACTACTACTACTAATAATAATAATAATAATAATAATAATAATAATAATAACAACAATACACAGTTCTCCCCATTAAATAAAGGACTCACTGAGCTAGTGAGCAAACACCTGACTTTTGATAAACGTAGTGAAAAGTCCTTTCTCTACCCATGTCTGTTCGATTTGATACAGATGATGGGGTTACTTAGTTATTTGAAGTTACATCGAGGGAGGTAGGGAGGGGGGGGGAGGGTTTTCAACTTTTTGTTTGGGACCTTCAACCTGATACAAAAGACCTCCCCGACGCTAGACCTTGCTTCCAGGGGTCGAACAATCGAAAAATGTGTGTGTGTGTGTGTGTGTGTGTGTGTGTGTGTGTGTGTGTGTGTGTGTGTGTGTGTCTGTGTGTGTGTGTGTGTTTGTGTGTGTGTGTGTGTGTGTGTGTGTGTGTGTGTGGGAGGGGGGGGGGTGAAGGCGCGTGCGTGTTAAGACTCTCACTATTCCCCAAAATATCAAGCAGCGGTGGGGGTGGGGTGGAGAGGAGTGGGGTGGGGTGGTGAGGAGTGGGGTGGGTGGGGGGGTTAAGCTCACCAAAATTGTAAACGTTGGGAAGGGTGAGGGGTCTAAACACCCCGGAAAGGGACTTTCTTATAGCCTTTTTGTTTTTAGAATTTGGGTCGGGGGGGGGGGGGGGCTCCGGAATCTATGGACCCCCCACCAGATCCGCCCCTGATTTGGGTTTGGGTTTAATGCCGCGCAGGCGACTAAGGTCATCTCACGGCGGTAGATGATGGGGTGGGAACAGAGTGGGACGGGTGGTGGTGAGAGGGGAACTGTTGGATGCAGGATGCCCAAAGCCACCATCGGACCCACGTCGGGCAGTGGGCCCGAGCACAGCGGTGCCCGGGCGCACTGCGGCCAAAGACTGGGGCTCACTGCGTTCACCTACATGACGTCGATTTCACAGACACACGCGATGGACAAGTACAAGGGAAAATCGTGGAACACGTTCGAATCAGCTATAAAGGCAAGTCCATCGTAATCGGCATCTTTAGGACTGGGACGTCCACTGTACCACAGCCCAGCCAGAATGCTGTCGGCGTTAGTGCCATCCTGCCACAGCCACGTGCCTTCTGTCTGGGAGTCCGTAGCCCCGAACCACACCCAGTGCGGCCAGTAGTCTTTATAGTTGCTCCCTGAAAAAGCCGTCAGTTCAGGTTATTCCGGCTTAACCCACTGTGTCCCCAGGTCGCAATCCCTAAATATTGGAGTTGTCATCTGACGACTGTATTACAGCTCCGGAGACAGGTCGACCCTGATAGTTCAAGGGTGGTGCCAGAATAGCTTGGCGCCTATAGGCGCGAAGCTATTTTGGCACCACCCTTGAACTATCCTAGTCGATCCATATATTGATATAAGTTAAATCATGATCCATTACAAAACATTGGCAGTGTTATTATGACTTTTGAAATACTGGTAAAAACGCCCCTCTCCATCCCCAGCCAACGCAGTTTCATATCTGCTGGTAAAAGCACAAGTCAAACAACAACAACAAAGAACGTTATACATATACAAACATTCTACACAGAAATACATCAATACAAAAATACACATCACATTTCGCCATTAGCACTGGCCCACGAAGGGAGCCTGGCGTCGAACAAGCTGCTGAGACTTTATTGTATCGTAGTTTGACACATTAGAGAGCTCACTTTAAAGGTCCGATACCACTGTAACTGTTCAAATATACACTTCTGTAGCTGATAGTAACGAAACGCTACACACAGGTCTAGCTATGGTTCATTTAGACACAGGACTGATAGTAACACTACGCTACACACAGGTCTAGGTATGGTTCATTTAGACACAGGACTGATAGTAACACTACGCTACACACAGGTCTAGCTATGGTTCATTTAGACACAGGACTGATAGTAACACTACGCTACACACAGGTCTAGCTATGGTTCATTTAGACACAGGACAATCCCCAGTGCAGTACACGTCGTCTTTGTATCAAGTAACCTGACAGTGACTCCACTCCGTTCTATAACTACAACGCTATCAGTAAGGTTACAACTCCACTCCGTTCTATAACTACAACGCTATCAGCAAGAGAAAGGGCTTAAAACAGATTGACACGCTAACGGCTGCGCAGAATAAATAAGTACATTTACGCGTGTGCGTTTGCTGCGTGTCCGAACTGCGGTTAAAGTTCATTAAGTGTGTCGACAAAGCATAGAAAACATAAATTGTGCTGAAATGTGTCTTCAGATTAACGTATAATGTTACTTTAAGCCGGACATCAACCAGCAAGGAGCCAGAGCGAGATCCAGACCACGCAGGTGACTGCCAAGCGTGTGACATGCAGACAATAACCCAACGAAGAAAGAAGCACGCTTAATAAGGACAGTTATAACACAATTTATTAAAATTTAAAAATAGACAAACAAGAATACACTTTGTTACTTATCGTGTCGGTGCGTGTAGAAGTGACAACTGAATTCTGTGAAGGCGCACCGATGCGATAAGTAACCCAGTGTATTCGTGTTTGTCCATTTTGAAACTAATACACTGTGTTATAACTGTCTTTTCTATTCGTGCTTCTTTCTCCGTTGGTTATTCTCTGAAACTAATACACTGTGTAATAACTGTCTTTTCTATTCGTGCTTCTTTCTCCGTTGGTTATTCTCTGAAACTAACACACTGTGTAATAACTGTCTTTTCTATTCGTGCTTCTTTCTCCGTTGGTTATTCTCTGAAACTAATACCCTGTGTTATAACTGTCTTTTCTATTCCTGCTTCTTTCTTCCTTGGGTTATTCTCTGAAACTAATACACTGTGTTATAACTGTCTTTTCTATTCCTGCTTCTTTCTTCCTTGGGTTATTCTCTGAAACTAATACACTGTGTTACAACTGTCTTTTCTATTCCTGCTTCTTTCTTCCTTGGGTTATTCTCTGAAACTAATACACTGTGTTCTAACTGTCTTTTCTATTCGTGCTTTCTTCCTTGGGTTATTCTCTGAAACTAATACACTGTGTTCTAACTGTCTTTTCTATTCGTGCTTTCTTCCTTGGGTTATTCTCTGAAACTAATACACTGTGTTATAACTGTCTTTTCTATTCGTGCTTCTTTCTTCCTTGGGTTATTCTCTGAAACTAATACACTGTGTAATAACTGTCTTTTCTATTCGTGCTTCTTTCTCCGTTGGTTATTCTCTGAAACTAATACACTGTGTTATAACTGTCTTTTCTATTCCTGCTTCTTTCTTCCTTGGGTTATTCTCTGAAACTAATACACTGTGTTATAACTGTCTTTTCTATTCCTGCTTCTTTCTTCCTTGGGTTATTCTCTGAAACTAATACACTGTGTTATAACTGTCTTTTCTATTCCTGCTTCTTTCTTCCTTGGGTTATTCTCTGAAACTAATACACTGTGTTACAACTGTCTTTTCTATTCCTGCTTCTTTCTTCCTTGGGTTATTCTCTGAAACTAATACACTGTGTTCTAACTGTCTTTTCTATTCGTGCTTTCTTCCTTGGGTTATTCTCTGAAACTAATACACTGTGTTCTAACTGTCTTTTCTATTCGTGCTTTCTTCCTTGGGTTATTCTCTGAAACTAATACACTGTGTTATAACTGTCTTTTCTATTCGTGCTTCTTTCTTCCTTGGGTTATTCTCTGAAACTAATACACTGTGTAATAACTGTCTTTTCTATTCGTGCTTCTTTCTCCGTTGGTTATTCTCTGAAACTAATACCCTGTGTTATAACTGTCTTTTCTATTCCTGCTTCTTTCTTCCTTGGGTTATTCTCTGAAACTAATACACTGTGTTATAACTGTCTTTTCTATTCCTGCTTCTTTCTTCCTTGGGTTATTCTCTGAAACTAATACACTGTGTTACAACTGTCTTTTCTATTCCTGCTTCTTTCTTCCTTGGGTTATTCTCTGAAACTAATACACTGTGTTCTAACTGTCTTTTCTATTCGTGCTTTCTTCCTTGGGTTATTCTCTGAAACTAATACACTGTGTTCTAACTGTCTTTTCTATTCGTGCTTTCTTCCTTGGGTTATTCTCTGAAACTAATACACTGTGTTATAACTGTCTTTCTATTCGTGCTTCTTTCTCCGTTGGTTATTCTCTGAAACTACCACACTGTGTAATAACTGTCTTTTCTATTCGTGCTTCTTTCTTCCTTGGGTTATTCTCTGAAACTAATACACTGTGTTACAACTGTCTTTTCTATTCCTGCTTCTTTCTTCCTTGGGTTATTCTCTGAAACTAATACACTGTGTTCTAACTGTCTTTTCTATTCGTGCTTTCTTCCTTGGGTTATTCTCTGAAACTAATACACTGTGTTATAACTGTCTTTCTATTCGTGCTTCTTTCTCCGTTGGTTATTCTCTGAAACTACCACACTGTGTAATAACTGTCTTTTCTATTCGTGCTTCTTTCTTCCTTGGGTTATTCTCTGAAACTAATACACTGTGTTATAACTGTCTTTTCTATTCGTGCTTTCTTCCTTGGGTTATTCTCTGAAACTAATACACTGTGTAATAACTGTCTTTTCTATTCGTGCTTCTTTCTCCGTTGGTTATTCTCTGAAACTAATACACTGTGTTATAACTGTCTTTTCTATTCCTGCTTCTTTCTTCCTTGGGTTATTCTCTGAAACTAATACACTGTGTTATAACTGTCTTTTCTATTCCTGCTTCTTTCTTCCTTGGGTTATTCTCTGAAACTAATACACTGTGTTACAACTGTCTTTTCTATTCCTGCTTCTTTCTTCCTTGGGTTATTCTCTGAAACTAATACACTGTGTTCTAACTGTCTTTTCTATTCGTGCTTTCTTCCTTGGGTTATTCTCTGAAACTAATACACTGTGTTCTAACTGTCTTTTCTATTCGTGCTTTCTTCCTTGGGTTATTCTCTGAAACTAATACACTGTGTTATAACTGTCTTTTCTATTCGTGCTTCTTTCTTCCTTGGGTTATTCTCTGAAACTAATACACTGTGTAATAACTGTCTTTTCTATTCGTGCTTCTTTCTCCGTTGGTTATTCTCTGAAACTAATACCCTGTGTTATAACTGTCTTTTCTATTCCTGCTTCTTTCTTCCTTGGGTTATTCTCTGAAACTAATACACTGTGTTATAACTGTCTTTTCTATTCCTGCTTCTTTCTTCCTTGGGTTATTCTCTGAAACTAATACACTGTGTTACAACTGTCTTTTCTATTCCTGCTTCTTTCTTCCTTGGGTTATTCTCTGAAACTAATACACTGTGTTCTAACTGTCTTTTCTATTCGTGCTTTCTTCCTTGGGTTATTCTCTGAAACTAATACACTGTGTTCTAACTGTCTTTTCTATTCGTGCTTTCTTCCTTGGGTTATTCTCTGAAACTAATACACTGTGTTATAACTGTCTTTCTATTCGTGCTTCTTTCTCCGTTGGTTATTCTCTGAAACTACCACACTGTGTAATAACTGTCTTTTCTATTCGTGCTTCTTTCTTCCTTGGGTTATTCTCTGAAACTAATACACTGTGTTACAACTGTCTTTTCTATTCCTGCTTCTTTCTTCCTTGGGTTATTCTCTGAAACTAATACACTGTGTTCTAACTGTCTTTTCTATTCGTGCTTTCTTCCTTGGGTTATTCTCTGAAACTAATACACTGTGTTATAACTGTCTTTCTATTCGTGCTTCTTTCTCCGTTGGTTATTCTCTGAAACTACCACACTGTGTAATAACTGTCTTTTCTATTCGTGCTTCTTTCTTCCTTGGGTTATTCTCTGAAACTAATACACTGTGTTATAACTGTCTTTTCTATTCGTGCTTTCTTCCTTGGGTTATTCTCTGAAACTAATACACTGTGTTATAACTGTCTTTTCTATTCCTGCTTCTTTCTTCCTTGGGTTATTCTCTGAAACTAATACACTGTGCTATAACTGTCTTTTCTATTCGTGCTTCTTTCTTCCTTGGGTTATTCTCTGAAAAAGAGCCAAGTCACGGCGGATAGCCAGCTTGTACCATAAGCAAAGACAACACTCCAGACATCGTCAAGAGGAATAGATCCTTATGAGCCTTCCGAGCTCATGAAAATATATGCCTCTTTGAGATGTTTGGAGCGCTGTTTCTGCTTATGGTACAAACTGATTATCCCTCGTGAATTCACTACCCTTCAGGGCGCAGGAACTGACCACCCACTGCTGGTGCAGATTAGAGAGCTCTACGCAGACTTGATGAAGGAATATTATAACATCATTTTGTATATGGATGCCAGGGCATGTAGACAGAAAACTGCTCGCCACAGGCAAAACACCATGGACGCTCATCTTCTTTCACTAGATAAAAATGCGTAACCTGCGTGTGGCTGCTGTGAATGCCAAAGTGGCCCGGCGCCAGTTTCACTAAGCAACGTGCTCCGGCAAGTCACTAAGCACGGTGCTCCGGCAAGTCATTAAGCACGGTGCTACGGCAAGTCACTAATCACAGTGCTCCGGCAAGTCACTAAGCACGGCAAGTCACTAAGCAAGTCAATAAGTAAGGTGCTCTGGCAAGTCACGAAGCAAGGAGCTCCGACAAGTCACTAAGCACTGTGCTCCGGCAAGTCACTAAGCAAGTCACTAAGCAAGGTGCTCTGGCAATTCACTAAGCAAGGTGCTCCAGCAAGTCACTAAGGAATGTGTTCCAGCTAGTCACTAAGCAAGTCACTGAACAAGGTTCTCTGGCAAGACACTAAACAAGTCACTGAGCACGGTGCTCTGGCAAGCCACTAAGCAAGTCACTAAGCATGGTGCTCCAGCAAGTCACTAAGCACGGTGCTCCGGCAAGTCACTAAACAAGGTGCTCCGGCAAGTCACTAAGCAAGTCACTAAGCACGATGTTCCGGAAAGTCAATAAGCACGGTGCTCTGGCAAGTCACTAAGCAAGTCACTAAGTACAGTGCTCTGGCAAGTCACTAAGCACGGTGCTATGGCAAGTCACTAAGCAAGTCACTAAGTACAGTGCTCTGGCAAGTCACTAAGCAAGTGCTCCAGCAAGTCACTAAGCACGGTGCTTCGGCAAGTCACTAAGCAAGTCACTAATCACAGTGCTCTGGCAAGTCACTAAGCAAGGTGCTCCGGCAAGTCACTAACCAAGTCACTAAGCACGGTTGTCAAGTAAGTCACTATGGAAGTCACTAAGCGCGGTGCTCCAGCAAGTCACTAAGCAAGGTGCTCCGCTCATTCATGTAACTGGCCCTTACAGACGGTCTGGCTAATTTGGCTCAGCATATTTACTGTTACTGTAATTCAGCATCTTTACTGTTACGGCATGTGATCCAGCATCTTTAACGTTACTGTGATCCAGCATATTTAACGTTACTGTGATTCAGCATATTTAACGTTACTGTGATCCAGCATACTTATTTACTGTTACTGTGATCCAGGATACGATCAGAAGATTTTCCACTAGGATTCGAAATTGTCCGTCATCGGGACGGACAGCATAATAACAGAAATCCATTCCACGCGCATATTACATAGTTGCGGGTTGACTGAACGATTGTAGTCAGTGTAGGGTTGGGAACAGTGGCCCTCAGTCGCTGTATTTTTCACAGGGTACGATGCTTTCTTCTGTCCTATTTTTCTCACTGTGTTTCTTGTTCTTTGACCTTCTATCTCTCGTCATTGTGAGGAGAGGGAGATGGGGCTAGGGCTGTAGTGTTGTTTGTCTTTTGTGTTGTAATGATGTCAATAACTGTATATGTATTCATTGGGTGTTGTAATGATGTCAATAACTGTATATGTATTCATTGGGTGTTGTAATGATGTCAATAACTGTATATGTATTCATTGGGTGTTGTAATGATGTCAATAACTGAATATGTATTCATTGGGTGTTGTAATGATGTCAATAACTGTATATGTATTCATTGGGTGTTTTAATGATGTCAATAACTGTATATGTATTCATTGGGTGTTGTAATGATGTCAATAACTGTATATGTATTCATTGCGTGTTGTAATGATGTCAATAACTGTATATGTATTCATTGGGTGATGTAATGATGTCAATAACTGTATATGTATTCATTGGGTGTTGTAATGATGTCAATAACTGTATATGTATTCATTGGGTGTTGTAATGATGTCAATAACTGTATATGTATTCATTGGGTGATGTAGTGATGTCAATAACTGTATATGTATTCATTGGGTGTTGTAATGATGTCAATAACTGTATATGTATTCATTGGGTGTTGTAATGATGTCAATAACTGTATATGTATTCATTGGGTGTTGTAATGATGTCAATAACTGTATATGTCTTCATTGGGTGTTGTAATGATGTCAATAACTGTATATGTCTTCATTGGGTATTGTAATGATGTCAATAACTGTATATGTATTCACTGGGTGTTGTAATGATGTTAATAACTGTATATGTATTCACTGGGCGTTGTAATGATGTCAATAACTGTATATGTATTCATTGGGTGTTGTAATGATGTCAATAACTGTATATGTATTCATTGGGTGTTGTAATGATGTCAATAACTGTATATGTATTCATTGGGTGTTGTAATGCTGTCAATAACTGTATATGTATTCATTGGGTGTTGTAATGATGTCAATAACTGTCAATGTAATCATTGGGTGTTGTAATGATGTCAATAACTGTATATGTATTCATTGGGTGTTGTAACGATGTCAATAACTGTATATGTATTCATTGGGTGTTGTAATGCTGTCAATAACTGTATATGTATTCTTTGGGTGTTGTAATGATGTCAATAAATGTCTATGTATTCATTGGGTGTTGTAATGATGTCAATAACTGTATATGTATTCATTGGGTTTTCCCAGTAAGCAAAAGGTCCTCGGATCCACGACGCCGCAGTGGGCCCTCGTACAGCCACTGTATATGTATACATTGTGGGCCCGCGTACAGCCACTGTATATGTATGCATTGTGGGCCCGCGTACAGCCACTGTATATGTATACATTGTGGGCCCGCGTACAGCCACTGTATATGTATACTTTGTGGGCCCGCGTACAGCCACTGTATGTGTATACATTGTGGGCAGCCACTGTATATGTATACATTGTGGGCCCGCGTATAGCCACTGTATATGTATACATTGTGGGCCCGCGTACAGCCACTGTATATGTATACATTGTGGGCCCGCGTACAGCCACTGCGGCCACGTTGGGCCCGAAGACGTTTTGCTACAGGGGTTGCTTCCCTTTGTCTGACTGCGGTAATGATGCTCGGCCATCGCTCCTCACCGGCGGTACGGGGTGTGACCGGTACACTGATACAGACAAATCAGCTCCTCACCGGCGGTACGGGGTGTGACAGGCCGGTACACTGATACAGACAAATCAGCTCCTCACCGGCGGTACGGCGTGTGACAGGCCGGTACACTGATACAGACAAATCAGCTCCTCACCGGCGGTACGGGGTGTGACAGGCCGGTACACTGATACAGACAAATCAGCTCCTCACCGGCGGTACGGGGTGTGACAGGCCGGTACACTGATACAGACAAATCAGCTCCTCACGGGCGGTTCGGGGTGTGACAGGCCGGTACACAGATACAGACGAATCAGCTCCTCACCGGCGGTACGGGGTGTGACAGGCCGGTACACAGATACAGACAAATCAGCTCCTCACCGGCGGTACGGAGTGTGACAGGCCGTTACACTGATACAGACAAATCAGCTCCTCACCGGCGGTACGGGGTGTGACAGGCCGGTACACTGATACAGACAAATCAGCTCCTCACCGGCGGTACGGGGTGTGACAGGCCGGTACACTGATACAGACAAACCAGCTCCTCACCGGCGGTACGGGGTGTGACAGGCCGGTACACTGATACAGACAAATCAGCTCCTCACCGGCGGTACGGGGTGTGACAGGCCGGTACACTGATACAGACAAATCAGCTCCTCACCGGCTGTACGGGGTGTGACAGGCCGGTACACTGATACAGACAAATCAGCTCCTCACCGGCAGTACGGGGTGTGACAGGCCGGTACACTGATACAGACAAATCAGCTCCTCACCGGCGGTACGGGGTGTGACAGGCCGGTACACTGATACAGACAAATCAGCTCCTCACCGGCGGTACGGGGTGAGACAGGCCGGTACACTGATACAGACAAATCCAAATCAGCTCCTCACCGGCGGTACGGGGTGAGACAGGCCGGTACACTGATACAGACAAATCAGCTCCTCACCGGCGGTACGGGGTGTGACAGGCCGGTACACTGATACAGACAAATCAGCTCCTCACCGGCGGTACGGGGTGCGACAGGCCGGTACACTGATACAGACAAATCAGCTTCCGGGTGAACTGGTTAACTCATTCAGCCCCGACACGCCACTGCAAGACATGGCTCAAGCACAATAGTTCAAGGGTGGTGCCAGAATATGTTGGCACCCCGCATAGACGCCAAGCGTTTCTTGCACCACCCTTGAACTATCATGCTCCATCTGTCTCTGGATTTTTAATACAATCCTTTAGAGGGTAACTTCAAAATTTGGGATTTCGGTCCTTGGTGTAGAGTGTGTTAAACACGGCCGGGATAAGTACATTAGTACTGACCGCATACAAAACGTTAAACGTTTAGGGCTTAACGTCTTTTGTCCACTACAAAGGTGATATCAAAGACGGGGCACCAGAACAGGGTCTGAACAATTTTTTTTACCGTAGCTATAGATTCAAATTCAGGACCTTTCGGACGACAGTCGAACGCAATACCAGCGAGCCACCCAGCTCCCCACTGACCGCATAGCTGCACGCGTACACCTAGATTACAGGAGGGTGTGCTGGGGTGTGCTGGGTGTGTTGGGGTGTGCTGGGGTGTGCTGGGGTGTGTTTGGGGTGTGCTGGGTGTGTTGGGTGTGTTGGGGTGTGCTGGGTGTGCTGGGGTGTGCTGGGGTGTGTTTGGGGTGTGCTGGGGTGTGTTGGGGTGTGTTGGGGTGTGCTGGGTGTGTTGGGGTGTGCTGGATGTGTTGGGGTGTGCTNGGGTGTGCTGGGGTGTGTTGGGGTGTGTTGGGATGTGTTGGGGTGTGTTGGGGTGTGCTGGCGTGTGCTGGGGTGACTGAGGTGCGTGTCATCAGGTAACCTCCCAATAATCGCAAATCATGACTGGATTTCTCTTTTTTCTCAAGATTTGTCCGTCCCGGTGACGGACGGCCGTCCATTATGTACTGTCCCCGTCCAGATGTGTCCGTCTAATATGGAGAATTGTCCGTTAACAGGAAGCCTTTTTTTCTGACATAGCAGTTTTCAGGGCCAGATTACCCAGGCTCTAGATGGCCCTGGTCCGTGTGGCCTGGTACACCGGTGACGAAAGAGCCTGCCGCATCCAGATAGGCCGCATCCAGACAGGCCGCATCCAGACAGGCCGCATCCAGACAGGCCGCATCCAGATAGGCCGCATCCAGATAGGCCGCATCTAGACAGGCCGCATCCAGATAGGCCGCATCTAGACAGGCCGCATCCAGACAGGCCGCATCCAGACAGGCCGCATCCAGAGGTTACGTTTGTAGCGGACGACTCACAACAACGAAAGAAAGCGACATCACGGGGGATAACCACCGTCCATCGTATGCATAGACAGCACGCCAAACATCTTCAAGAGGCATAGATCCTCATGAACCACCCGGGGTCATGAGCATCTATGTCTCTTGGAGAGGTTTACAACAGGCTGGTTGTCCGGCCGGCACAGTGATTTCGCTCACGTTTGTTGTCGGTAGTCGTTCCTTCCACACGAAGCCTCGCTACTAAGCGGAGTATCCGGACAAAGCCTCGCTACTAAGCGGCGTATCCGGACAAAGCCTCGCTACTAAGCGGCGTATCCGGACAAAGCCTCGCTACTAAGCGGCGTATCCAGACAAAGCCTCGCTACTAAGCGGCGTATCCGGACAAAGCCTCGCTACTAAGCGGCGTATCCGGACAAAGCCTCGCTACTAAGCGGCGTATCCGGACAAAGCCTCGCTACTAAGCGGCGTATCCGGACAAAGCCTCGCTACTAAGCGGCGTATCCGGACAAAGCCTCGCTACTAAGCGGCGTATCCGGACAAAGCCTCGCTACTAAGCGGCGTATCCGGACAAAGCCTCGCTACTAAGCGGCGTGTCCGGACAAAGCCTCGCTACTAAGCGGCGTATCCGGACAAAGCCTCGCTACTAAGCGGCGTATCCGGACGGAGACCGTATGGAATGTGCTACAGACGACACACATGATGTTTACCATTGAGATAGTCCCTGACGGCGGCGAACTCATCCAGGGTGTTGATGTAGAAAAGATGGCCGCCTGAAAGAGCGCAGAAGTCGCTGGCAGCAGTGAAGTTTCTCCAGACGGTCCGATCCAGCTTGAAGCACGTCGAAGTGGCATTGTCAAAGTGGTAGTCACTAGGGCACTGTTTGACTGTAGAGGACACTGAAATGGAGGCTTTCAGCCAGAAGGTGTTATCTAATGAAAGAGTAGTTTCGAGTAAATCGCATTTGAACTGAGTTTGAGGTCTCATAATGTTGTGTACAAACAGGACCAAAGAAAATTAAAATCTTCTGTGTTATTCAGTGACATGTTCTCTGTACTGGACAATATAAAATTAATAGCTCAGTGATTTAGTTTGCTGTCAGTGTAACCCAATATGACATGGGTGTTTGGTAGCTTGTTTATGCACGCCGCGATTGAAACTCCCTCCGCAAGTACTGCATGCCTAAATGTGCTAGGCTACGATAACATCTTTTGGCAGGCCTCATCAGCGCCAGAGCGCAGTGAAACAGAGATGTCAGCTGGTGGCATGTAGCTTTAGCACAGATATGCGAGCAGTGCTGAAGTTTCCCTCTATGTCTTACAGCGAGCCAGGGGATGCTAGCAGCTGATAACATTTTCTTGCTCGCTATTTTTTGACTGGTAGGTTGACTGACTGCTGCTGTAACAGTTCTCAGTGGCGCTAGCACTTTCAGGCATGCCGTATACACATAATTTTATTTCCTAAGTGGAATGTTGTATGCATTGCGAGTCACAGGTAGCTGAGGCACATAATGACACGCACACACACCTGTACACACACGAACACAGAGAGAGAAAAAGAAAAATTTGATTGATCATGGATAAATGATTAGGTATAAAGACCTTTTCTCAATCATGTCCTCACATACACTCTTGCGTGCTCTCTCTCCCTCTCTCTCTCTCTTCTCTCTCTCTCTCTCTCTCTCTCTCTCTCACACACACACACACACACACACACACACACACACACACACACACACACACACAGACACCAGACACACACACACACACACATAGACGCGCGCGCGCACAAACACACAGACACACATACACATACACACACACACACACACACACACACACACACACACACACACACACACACACACACACGAGACAGACAGTCCGCGAGAGCAACGTGGACCGAGACAGACCGCGCAGACACGCCCTGGTTTCTCATTCTTCATTGTTTAACAGTAGACAGTAAAAAGTGATACATTTCAACTAATCCGAAACAGTTTCTTTAGTCTTTAGGTGACTCGTAGTCCATAAATTTACATGTAAACACATCTATGCCACTATAAATCCATACATTAATTGTTCATTACTAATAAAATATACTGCGTTAGGACGAGCACTGGTCTGTTTGTATTGCAACTTATAGCACACCTCTTAACGGACAGAACTCAAATGTGAGTCAAAGGACTACATTTAACTTTTTCACAGTTCTGAAATAAGATGCATTTCTTGCAAAGTCCCGTAGCAAATGAACACGGCAGGCACACATCTAGATGACAGTTATTACACTGGTTCTGATCTATAGTTATCATGTGCATCTCATTGTTCAAGTAAACAAAATGAATAATCATTTCTGCAGGATTTATTATTTTATGTGTTGTTAACTGGATCGCAGCGGCACCGTCTATTCCGAGTCTGTGTCAGAGTCAATGTCATTGACATCAGGTTCGTCCAACTTGTCAGTCGCAGCTGTGGACACTGCAAGGTTTCTGTAAAATGGATGATGTTCCTCTGGGATTACCCCAGATGAGCAAAGAGACAATAGATCGATCTTTTTAGCCTGAGATATTGGAAGCTTGTCATCGTACAGTCGATGAAGTTTCTTGGGTGGTTGTGCTGATCGACTCATTCTGCCGCTGGACACACTCAGGCGGAGAACTATGAACATTTCGTCATTCAGATCACACTTGAACTGCATGGTGCCTTCATCTGCTTTGGAGAATTTAATGCAGCGGATCTGGAGCCAGTTGACTTTCCGTCCTTCACTGTCAGTCCTTGTGTTGCGGATTGATGATCTAGCAGTCTGTTTGAAATCAAAGACCTGTCTGTGCTTCATTTGGGATCACAATGTAGCGTTTACCACGTCGTGCCATGCGCAAAACAATGTCCCAACCGGTCGGCGTATAGATTGGATTGTGCTTTTTTGCATATGATATGACAGAGTGCATGGAGTCGCATTCCATCTGTGTGTGTCCGGACTCCAAAAACTTCTGTATCACAGTCTGTATAATTTGGAATTATATAAACAGCGTAATGCAGGGCCACTGTGACGAATTGATTGCGGTTCTGACCGCCGCAAAAAAAGTTTCTAGATGTTTCTGAAATGCAGCTTCTTCCGTTTCTGTCAGTGTAGCCTGCTGTTTTTTTAATAGTGTGTGCAGTGCACGTTGATTACTGGTCTTTTTTAGGGACATGAAATGAAAGATTATACTCTTTCTTAAACATTTTCCTGTACTGGCTTGAAGAGACAGGCTCAGTTTCTTCTTGTGCGCGCTGCTCTTTGTAGACTTTTTACATTCTTTTTATGTTAAGGTTGGATGCAAAGTATTTCCGCTGAGTGTCCTTACGTGTGTAATGAGACTCAACACACGAAAAAGACTCAGTGTTTCCTTACGTTCTGCATTGATGTCTCAGATGTTTTGTTGTGTGGTTTATGTCTGCCTCGGTGATCGCGTCCAACGAAGGTACCGTGTTGGCTGTGTTTGAGTGCGTGGTTGAGGTAGCTTCTTCCTATTGCCAGGGTGGATAGACAAAAGGTTTTACACACTCTTACTCGCTCTCCTTCCACTGTAAAGTAGAACTCCCGGCACACCATGCGTCGCTGGTCACATGGATCCTCTTTCTCAATGAGACAGGTTCTTGTTTTTCCCTCAAGGACACTGGAGCAGACAAAATGTTTTTGACTTTCATAAGACCTCAGTGAGTAAAATGACTGAACAATTTCCTGTCGTTTCTCCTTAGAAATTTTGTTACAGTGAAATCTGCATTTAGAACAATGTATAGGCTTCGTTCCTGTTGATGGTATCTGTTTTTCCGTCTGTGAGGTATATTCTTGTCCATGGATCCGAAAAGTCTTTCTCACATTCTTCTTCCAGGTTTCAGGTCTTGCTTTTCTTTTCCGTGTAAGTTTATTTTGGGAAGGGTGTTGAAAATCCCTTGTTTTCTTGGTGTTTGAATTTGATCATCTGCCTGTCCTGGAGGAGCTTCGGGTGTTGAAGGTGAGTGGTCAGCCACAGAGACATTGAGAGTAACAGGAGTATTGGTAGCAGGTGATGATATGTCTTGTGAAATATCTATGTCTCCAATGTTGATACTGTCATTCGGGCTACCAGGCTGCGTAGCTGTTTATTCTAGACCCTGGGTTGCGGGCTGTTTTAATAATGGTACTAAACAGCCGTCTCTGTCCACAAGCAAACATGCATCATAGTGTGGCGAACGCAATGCCAACAATGCAACCGATATGGCCTCACTTTCTTGCAGACCATCACGACACATGGGATACGTGTCGAGAAATCCATTCACTGAGATCACGGCAGAAGATCCAAACAATCCTCCATGACCAGTTAGCGAGTGCCAGTGGCAACAAATCGGCAGCATCGTTGCTCCACCTCCCCGGTCTTCTTTACTCTGCTACATTGTAGAAATATCGGAGATATCTTTCATTCTCATCTGTTGTCTCTGCCAGGAAGTTTATGAAAAAGGTAAACTGTTCTTCCAGATAACTGCTCAGGCAATCGCGCAGTTCTATGGCACTGAGGCCTTCAAAATGCTTCGCGCAAGCATCAAAGAAGCAGTTGCATTCAGATGCTACTTCAAGTCTTCGTAAGCCGTTTGCTGCAAGGAGATTGTCAAGAGTGCTTTAATGAACTCGCTTTTCTTGAGCTAAAGATTGTATTTCAGTCAGGCTTTTAGCTTTAGCGTTTTCAACGTCTGTGTTTCTTGAGCTAAAGATTGTATTTCAGTCAGGCTTTTAACTTTAGCGTTTTTAACGACCGTGTTTCTTGAGCTAAAGATTGTATTTCAGTCAGGCTTTTAGCTTTAGCGTTTTTAACGACCGTGTTTCTTGAGCTAAAGATTGTATTTCAGTCAGGCTTTTAGCTTTAGCGTTTTCAACGTCTGTGTTTCTTGAGCTAAAGATTGTATTTCAGTCAGGCTTTTAGCTTTAGCGTTTTCAACGTCTGTGTGCGCATGTCGTGTTCGTTTGCGACGCTTTTTGGAAGGACATCGAAGGTTTGTAATGGAGGCCATTGGCATTAATTCATCTTCAGTGCTGTCTGTGGAAGGGCCAACAACATCTTCTATGACATCTCTTGGAGGACGATACAACGGATCACGGTCACTGTCGTCTTTATCACTGTCTTCGTTATCACTCTGAACAGTTATGGGTCTTTTGGCCGTCCATTTTCTTTCGGGCAAGCTAGCGCAATAAGGGCTTCATCGCTTGATTCACCGTCACCAGGAGCAGCTGATTCAGTGACTATCTCAGTGAGTCTGGTCAGCTAGACTGGCTTCGACTTCACCCGTCAGTGATGCTGCCATGGTTAGATAAACGCTGTCCGCAAAGGAGTCAGACCAGGGATTACTTTCGAAATTCATCATGAGCAACCTGGGCAGTTGAAATCAAAATCGTAAGAAAATGTACTCGATAACATGATTTCTTTAAACAGACAAAAAAGTACATTTATTGTCCTCAAGGAAAAATGTGTTGTTTTGAAAAATAAACATCACTGAGCTACGAAATGAAGCATCGATAGGGCAATTAAGTGCTAACTTAGATGATCTCATATTGATAAAAAAATTAAAATAGAAAACAAACACTTTTTGGGAGAATCAGAAATGGTTGTCACGGCTACGCTTACATACGCTGAGACAGCTCTTTTTTTTTTTTTGACAAAATTTAAGAACTATAATAATAATTACAATAATAATGATAATAATAACATCCTTTATAATATTGTGAAATAGCATAGGCAAGGTAAAAGATAATACTAAAACGTCTTACCTGTGTTGGCAGTAGCTAATTGGATCTGTATGATTCGTCCTGCTTCTTCAAAGTTTTCTGTGAAAGTGTCATTATTTGATACACGTACCATGAAAGTCATTTCACGTTAGTATAAAGTGGTCACAAAACAGGATGTTTCAGTCAAATGTTGGAGGACAAAATTAATGTGCAAGTTGTAATATGATATCAGTATTTAATATAAGCTCCAAATGTACAATTCAGCACACAGGTTCGGACAAATAGACGGAAATGGCTCACGCAAACGGGATGTGATGAATTCAGATAGTGCACACGCAGGCACGTGGGGTGGGAGTGGGGGGGTGGGGTGGGGTGGGGGTAGGTTCCAGGGGTTCGCCTCCCCCCCCCCCCGACCCAGAATTCTGTAAAATGCTATAACAAAGTCCCCTTTTAGGGTGTTTAGAACCCTCCCCCCTTCCCCCACGTGTAATATTTTAACGAGTCCCCCCTCCCGTCTTGTAATTGATATTTGGGTTGGTGGGGGGGGGGGGGGGGGGGGGAGAGGAGGCGTGAATGTGTCCGCGGGTCAGATACGTTGCGTGTTGCCATGAGGTATGTGTGGTGTGTAATGCACACATTCTGGGATTTCGCCGCCAGCGCCGCCGCTGATGACTAAGGCAGGGGCGGATCTCGGGGGGGGGGGATACTAGGGGTTCCGGACCCCCGTCCCCCCTCCGACCCAAAATTCTGTAAAATGCTATAACAAAGTTCCTTTGTTGGGGCGTTTGGACCCTCCCCCCTTTTTCCCCACGTGTAATATTTGGGCGAGTTGCCCCCCCCCCCCTCCCCGTTGTTTGATATTTTCGCGAATGTCTTAACACGCGCGCGCCTTCTTTCCACCCCCTCCCCCCTCTCCACTTTTCGATTTATCGGCCCCTAGAAGCAAGGTCTAGCGTCGGGGAGGCCTTTTGTATCAAGTTAAAGCTCCCCAAGGGGTGTAGCGGGCTCTGGATAGAGGTAGTACCTTTGCTGTTCGGCAGCTGCGTCCTACACTATGATAGGACGGACGGGCATCACTGGTCCTCATCCATCTCCTTAATCTCTCACGTGCTGGCTTCAAGCGCCACACCCCGAAAAACCACCTCAGCTGGTGGGCTAAACCACGTGAGGGGGTGGTGTTCACACTGCACCACTAGGCGGATGAGCTGTTTCTGACAGCCAACGGCTAATGGACGGAGGAGATCAGGTTGGATCCAACTGCCAAATGCTGGGGGAGTAAACCCTTCAAATCAGGAGTGGAGCCCCGAAGGCGGACAGCTGCCTGTATTCACGCACTGATCTGGCAGCTCCTGCAGCCAAACTGGTGCCAAACGTACTGCTTTGCATTCCTTTGGACTACATCAGCGAGGCCGAGAGGGGGATCTTCACGACTGGGCATCCCAGGATCTCCTTACACTTCGCCCAGGCTTGCGCACTGGAGAGGTCATTCCAGTGCCGCTGCTCCAGCGACAAGACAACACGGGAGACAGCAGTTACGAGTTATAATCCCAGAGCGGATTGGCGTAAGCTCGGGCGCAACGTTGTCTCCGACGGTGAGAGGGATCATCGCGTCCCACTGGTCAGCTATCGCCCGCCTCAAACTGGTCAGCCCCCACTCAGTAAGGTGATGACCCGCCACAGTCTGCCTGCTCCAATGGGTGCTTGGATCTTAGGGACACGACCGAAGAGCAGACTGTATACCCTGCACCAGACAAAACAGCAAGAAGAAAGAATAAACAGTCAGCCTTGCGGCTGGCAAGCTGGGATGTCCCATGTGCCCTGGCTACTATGACGATTTACAACAAGTCGACGACGTCAGGAAGACAGCTATCATCAACCGTGAGCTGAAACGACTGAACATTGACATTGTCGCCCTTCAGGAGACTAGACTCCTTTCTAGTGGCAGCCTCAGAGAACATGATTACACGTTTTTCTGGCAGGGAAATGAACCTGGGGAGCCTCGAATACACGGTGTTGTATTTGCAGTGTCCAACTCCATGCTGTTCTCAACTGAGCCGCCCTCTGGAGGCACACCCAGAATCCTCTCGCTCCGCCTCTCTACCTCTTCAGGTCCAGTCAACATCCTGAACATCTACGCACCTACACTCTGCTCCTCAACTGAGATAAAGGATGAATTCTACGAAGAGCTTGAGACCACCATCAGAGAGATCACTACCACAGAACACCTATTCCTACTCCGCGATTTGAACGCCCGGATTGGAGCCGACCTCAACTGCTGGCCCCGTTGCATTGGTCATTTTGGCATCGGCAAGGTCAACGAAGCAGTTCTCCTATATGGAGCAGAGACTTGGAGATTGACAAAAACCACAGTCAACAGAGTACAGACCTTCATGAACAGTTGCCTTAGAAGAATTTTGAAAATCCACTGGCCAGAGAAGATCAGCAACGTCAGACTCTGGGAGAGAACAGAGCAGATAACAGCAGAGAATGAAATTGGGCGAAGAAGATGGGGATGGATCGGTCACAGTCTGAGAAAGCCAGCTTCCAGTATCACTAGGCAGGCATTGTCATGGAACCCCCAGGGAAAGAGGAAAAGAGGTAGGCCGAGAAACTCCTGGCGTCGAGACCTCCAAGCAGACATCAAGAGACTGGGAACCATCTGGAGTAGAATCGAAGGAGAAGCACAGGACAGGAGTTGCTGGAGGTCTCTCGTCGACGGCCTATACCCGGGTAGGGGTGACAGGCGTAAGTAAGTAAGTAAGGTCAACGAAAATGGACAGAGACTGCTAGAATTTTGTTCGTACCACGACCTGTGTATCTCAAATACGTTCTTCTCAACCAAACTCTGCCACCGAGTGTCCTGGCGACACCCCAGATCAGGTCACTGGCACCAGTTGGATCTCATCCGCCGCAGAGGACCGCTGCTGAACTGCGTTCTTACTACCCGCAGCTATCACAGTGCCGACTGTGACACTGACCACTCACTGGTTGGGAACAAGGTACGCCTCCACCCCAAGCGGATCCACAACTTCACGCAAAAAGGACGGTCACATATCAACACAACCTTGACATCTGTACCAGAAGTTTGCACACGCTTTGCTAGTAACATGGAAGAGGCCCTCAAGGACTGCCCAGGAAAGAACGCTGAAGAAAGGTGGAGCCACATTCGTGACGCCATCTACAATTCAGCCATGGCAACCTTGGCCAGAGGGAGAAGAAAAACCCAGACTGTTTGAAGCAAGAATAACCGAACTTGAACCAGCTATCACAGCCAAATGTGCAGCACTGCTGGACTATAAGTGCGAACCTTAAGAGAAGGCGCTAGCTGCACTCCGAAAGGCCAGAAGTAATGCTCAGCGGATCGCCAGGAAATGCGCCAACTACTATTGGCTGAATCTCAGCCAGAGCATCCAGCTCTCCGCCGACTTTGGGAATATCCGCGCCATGTATGAGGGCATGAAGAAAGCATTTGGCCCAAGCACCATTAAGATCCCCCCCCCCCCCCTGAGGTCCACTACTGGAGACATGTTACGATTGTGGTTGTGTTATCCTGTGAGAGCATGCATGTGTTAATCGTAGAAAACGATCCGATATTTATTTGAGCTATCATGATTACGAATCACGTACCTTTATAGTGAGATTTTCTCTGTTCGCGCGTAGAGCGAATTTCATAAGTTTTACCGGAAGTTTCTAGAAGAGTCGCACGGAGAATAGCGCTCGATCTTTGTTTCGCGTAGATTAGAACCTTCGATAAGATCGCACTGTCTAGTAAACTCGTATGTGTGACGTCGGGTAGTTGGCGACAGTTCGCAACATTTTGTTTTTTCTGTGCGCGTGAATTGAGCAGCCTTTTTGTTTTGTTTTGTGAAAGGTCGGGAACCTTCTAGAGCGGATATGCAAGGTCGTGATAGGGCTACCCTACTTTTATGTGACTTCATTATACATTAGAATTTAGAGCTGAAGTTAGCAGCCGAGTTTTTGTAGCTTGTTATAGCTTTTCTGGAAAGTTTATTTTTAATGAGTTTCGGCTGCGTGTTTCGTTCTGATTGGTTGCGTTGTATGATTTTCGTAGACGATTCTGGAAATTGGTAGTATATATAAAGAGGGCGCTAGGAAAGCACGTGTGTGCATTGTATTGCATTGTCAGTGGTAAAGACACGGAGTTTATCGTAGGTACGTGGCCCGTATAGGGTGTACATTGTGTGAGACGCTGCGTATGAGAAACTTTGTGTGCCAGTGTGGACATTGCAGAAGAGACTTTGTATCAGTATTTGTGCATTTGAAATTGCATTGTGTGGAGATCGCATCGCTGAATTAAATATTGTTGGAACTGTTACTCCAGTATTGTCTACATCCTTAAGCCACGTGTGACGGATTGCAGCTGAATGAAGTTTATTTAAAAGAACCTTACGTGCGTGCGTCTAATGTGTTTATCATACTACGACTACAAATCCACCACGTAACATTTTGGCACCTCCGACGGGACTTCTTCAGTTGGTCCACTGGATAGGGTAGCAGGAGAAAACAGCGAGCAGTGAAAAGCAGAGATGGCGACATCGGAAATGGAGACATTCCTGAAAATTGGAAAGGAATGTGGACTCGAAGGAGCTCAACTCCTCGAGTTTGTAAAGGAGAGAGAGAGAAGGAGAGATGGGAGGAGCGAGAAGAAAGAGCTAAGGAACGTGAAATCAGGAAACACGAAATTCAAGCAGAAGAATCAGAGAAACAGCGAGAACATGAAATTCATCTAAAGCAGATGGAGATTGAGGCACAGAGCCAGAGGGTTTCTGAAGCAACAGCCTTAGCCAGCAGAGAGCAAACAGCCCGTGCGCCAAAGCTTCCACCTTTCGTTGAAAACTGAGATAAGATGGATGCTTACCTAGAGCGATTCGAGCGCTTCGCAAGTAGCAACAATTGGAAACAAGAGACTTGGGCTATCAAACTGAGTGCACTTCTAACTGGCAAAGCGCTTGAATTTTATACTCGCTTACCAAGAGAAGAAGCCGAAGATTATGGGCAGTTGAAAGCCGCCCTGCTGAGACAGTACGACTTCACTGAAGAGAGTTACAGGCGACGATTTCGGAACTGCAAGCCTGAAGAAGGAGAAACACCCGGCCTATTCATTGAAAGAGTCAGAAGCTACCTGGAGAAATGGATAGAGCTGGCTGGTTTAAACAGAGAGTACCAGGACTTGTGTGACCTCATCATCAAAGAGCAAGCCCTCAACGCATGTTCTAAGGACCTGGCCGCCCGACTCAGGGAGAAAAAGAACCAGTACCTAAAGGCCCTGGGCGACTTCGCTCAAAGATACCTTGACGCCCACAACATGAAGTTCGGGTCCAGTAAGCCGCAGCGTGTGTCTGCACCAGCAGAGGAAATTCACAATGTCAGAGACACCCCGAAATACAAGCCGATGGAGAACCTGACATGTTTTCTCTGTGAAAAGAAAGGTCACAAAGCGATACGGTGTCCTTCTAAAGATGTTCCCCGAGGCGTCAACATCAGAAGATCCAACCAAGATCGCGGGATAGCAGGCAGAAGCAATACTACGTCTCAACACAGAGCCGCTGTTGTATTAGCCAATGATGTGACGTCATCCAGTGACTTTGAGTCTAGAGAAACGCGAGTGACACCAGAGCTGATTGAATCTTTCAGAAAGAATGGACGCATCCCAGTAGGAGCTGGGGCTACATTCTTACCAGTCTCAAACATCGCCCCTACACTTTTCGGCATCTTCTTCTCCCTGCTGATACGCCATGCCTTCAGTCAGTCAGAAGATGGCGTCTTCATCTACACTAGGAGTGAAGGCAGCCTCTTCGACCTTTCACGTCTGCGCGCAAAGACCAAGGTGTGCAGGGTCCTGATCAGAGAGATGCTGTTTGCTGATGATACTACCCTGACTGCCCACACTGAGGAAGCACTACAGCGTCTCGTCAGCAGCTTCGCTCGCGCCACCGATGAGTTTGGGCTGACCATCAGCCTGACGAAGACAAACATCATGGGCCAGGATGTCAGCAGCACCCCCTGCATCTCTATAGGCGAGCACACCCTCGGGGTAGTGGAGAACTTTACATACCTTGGCTCAACTATCTCCAATAACCTCGCTTTGGACAACGAACTGGACTCCAGAATCGGCAAGGCATCAACAGCGATGGCTTGCCTGACCAAGAGAGTTTGGAACAACAGCTTGCTTACCATCAACACTAAGATGAAAGTACCAGACCTGTGTGCTCAGCATTCTTCTCTACAGCAGCGAGATGTGGAGGTCTGTACACCCGTCAAGAGCGCAGACTTAACCCTTTCCATCTGCGCAGCCTGAGGAGAATCTTGGGCATCACTTGAAAGGACCGTGTTCCAAACACTGAAGTGCTGGCCCAGGCAAACATTCCTAGCATGTACGCACTCCTTTCACAAAGACGCCTACGCTGGCTCGGTAATGTCTGCCGCATGCAGGATGGTCGGATTCCTAAGGACATCTTGTATGGTGAGCTCGCCTCCGGCACCAGACCAACAGGCAGACCAGCGCTTAGATACAAAGATGTCTGCAAGCGTGATCTGAAAGCTGGAAGCCTGAATCGCGCAGACTTAGAAGCCACCACCGCAGATCGTGCCAGCTGGCGGCTCGCAGTGAAGACCAGCATTAAGCTGAGCGAGGAAATGAGAGAAAACCAGTGGGAGGAGAAGAGGCACCGCAGACGAAAGAAAGAAGAGCCAGTGCCAACGGCAACAGTCACAGGCTTCACCTGTAGCAAGTGCAACAGACGCTGCCGCTCTCGCATTGGACTGAATAGTCACAGCAGGCACTGCAAATCTTAAAAACGGACTGACCCAGCAAGCACATATACTCCATTGTGTTCCGAGACAGAAGGATGCCAATCAAAGATCCCCAACAAAAAGTTGGATCCCCCCGCCCCTTTGAGGTCATTGATCCGTCCCTGGTATGTACGTATGCGTTTGTGTGTGTGTGTGTGTGTGTGTGTGTGTGTGTGTGTGTGTGTGTGTGTGTGTGTGTATACTGTGTGTGTAAACTGTGTGTGTAAACTGTGTGCCAGTGTGTGTGTGTGTGTGTGTGTGTGTGTGTGTGTGTGTGTGTGCGTGCGTGCGAGCGTGCGCGTGCGTGCGTGCGTATGTGAAAGTACAACCCCCCCCCCCCTCTTGGCAACTTTTAAATTGTGGTCATTCAGACAACTCTAAATCATTTCCCTCCACCCTCCCCCCCCCCTCGCCCCCACCCCGTGTCTGTCCTGGTGGCATTTAGGTGGGGTTAACTATTTTTTAGTTCCCAGGGTCACCCTGGTTAGCCCCATAGGGTGGGTTTTTCCCCTCTATTCTGGGGCATGTGTTTCTGTCTACCCTTGGTCTATTCAACTGTATTTTCCTTATTTTTAAACTCTCCCAACTGTCTGCGCTGCCTGTAGCTCTTGATAATGAATGTGTTTTGCTAAATGGTCTTAGGTTTATATACCGTATTAGACCGGCTGTCGACATACATCCCATATACTGTTTATTATTATTATTATTTTTTTTTTGCAGGCGCGTTGTGAGAAAGTCTTGTTGCTGTCGGGACGTTAACCCATATCATGCTGAGGCTGAAAATACTTACAGATAAGGCTATAGACCAATGGCGTTAGTTCAAGGCACTACCCTTGAACTTTGTTGGTCAAATTTATTTCACACACTGTTGTATTCCGAATGATAAGTGTTAAGCCGCAATGTACAACCAACAACCAGCCATTCAAATCATTTCCGAAACATCAAAACATGTGTTTGTCTGTGATTTACAGTCAATTTCACAACAGTGTGATGCTGCAGATTTTACACAGGTCCTACGACAACATAGGAATGATTGTCTATCTATACTGCGTATTCTGTGGCTGCGATTGGGCCTGATAGCGGGCAGGGATCAAATTATAGCCACCGCACATAACTGTACGTGAAAACATGGCAGTAATTGATTTGTTGTATTCACACAGGTCGCAGTCTTTAACAAATCCCGCTATACCGGCGTCATTGAATGGAACCGTTCATGTGTTCTTAGAACATTTCCATATGAGTCATGTGTGTAAAGCAGTCAACGTCGAGTATTTATGAACTTGTCTTAACCCATTTCGCCCAGGACCCTAAAGTAGGAGATGGATTGACCATGATAATTGCAGGGTACTGTCAGATTAGCTTGGCGCCTTCAGGAGCCAAACTAATCTGACACTACCTTTGAATTATCATGATCAATCTATCCAGCTGGTACACAGTAGTTAGGCAACACCTCCAACATTTGCGAAATGGGACCATGGGGCTAAATTATGTGTGTGTTGGGAAAGGGTGTGTGTGTGTGTGGGGGGGGGGGGGAGGGAGAGGGGTGGGGGTGGGGGTGTGTGTGTGTGTGTGGGGGGGGGGGGGGGGGCGGGGGGGATTGGATACAAATACGTGAGGCTAGTATCTGAGAAATTATTGCCCGGGTCACGGGGGTTCACTACACTGACCGTTGTAGGCCTGAGGGAGGTCAAAGGAACCATGCATTGTACCCCCTGCGACCAATAAGGTATTTGTTTTCATTCCCTCCATGTATTCTTTAGAAAAAATTCAGCTCCGCTCTTCTTGTGGTTAGATGATACCATTGAATGTACATGTTATGCCGGGGATTCCCATTCCCGTACGAGACAGAGTGACATAGCATGATTCAGCGTGTCAGTGCAGTGCCAACTTCTCAGTCGAGAGTGAAACGTTTATTTTGGCCTGTGTCAGTAGAGAATGCTTCAAGATACGATGTCTACAAAAGTCATCAAGGTATGACAGTGACACAGAACGGTTCTTTTTGATTACTGTGTGACTCAGAAAAATTAAGACCTTTTACATAAAGTGATCGGCATTTGACCACGTGACAACATGTGCGCCAGTGTTAGCATGGGGCATTGTGCATTTCAGGAGATGCTTCGCAAGTATAGCACTTTGTCATTTGTTTAATTCTAGAGTCTCATGTGCGTTTGGATATCTGCAAAGGAATACCAAAGACCGCTCGTTGTTGACAGTGCTGCGAGGGATTTTAAGGTAAGATTTTATTTTTACAGCGTTCACATGAGGTCAGATAGTGAAAGGACCGTGTTCCCTTTGTTGTTTTGTTCACTCACGTGCGAAGCAAAAGTGAGTCTATTTTTTGGCCTAGTGGTGGTCTGTCCGTCGTCCGTGCTTTAAAACTTTAACGTTGGCATTTTCTCATTGACTATTTAAGCCACAGCTTAAGCCAGGTGTAGACAACGTACCTGCTGAACTGTTGAAACATGGAGGAGAAGTAACAACGAAGGTCCTCACTACACTCTGTCAAAAGATCTGGGAGCAAAAGAAATGGCCAGTAGAATGGACACAGTCTCTAGTGATCCCGCTCCCCAAGAAAGGAAACCTGAAACAGTGCCAGAACTACAGAACTATCAGTCTGATAAGTCACCCTAGCAAAGTAATGCTTAGAATCATTCTCAACCGCCTCAAAACTTTCGCCGAGGAACTGCTGGCAGAAGAACAGGCTGGCTTCAGAGTTGGAAGAAGCACTGTAGAGCAGATTTTCAACTGCCGCGTCCTGATCGAGAAACATCTGCAGCATCAGCGCGAACTCTACCACAACTTCATTGATTTCAGGAAAGCATTTGATCGCGTCTGGCACGACGGACTCTGGCAAGTCATGAGATCGTTCATCATAGAGGAGGGACTGATCCAAATGATAGAAGCGCTTTACAAGAACGCCTGCAGCGCGGTTCTACTTAACAATCAGTCAGGCGAGTTCTTCAGGACGACGATTGGTGTCCGTCAAGGATGCCTGCTCTCTCCTGTCCTTTTCAACATATTCCTGGAGAAGATCATGCAGGAAACCCTCCACGACCACCATACTTCAATCTCTATTGGTGGCAGATCCCTGTGCAATCTTCGATTCGCAGACGACATTGACCTCATGGCAGGCAACAATAGTGAGCTCCAAAACCTGACAGACAAACTTTCAAGTAGCGCAGGGTCTTATGGCATGGAGATCAGTACGGATAAAAGCAAAGTGATGATCAACACCACAAGCGACAGCAGCAGCAACATCCACATGAACGGACAGAAGCTAGAAGAGGTCAATAGCTTCAAGTACTTGGGAGCCACCCTGTCCAAAGACGGTAGTTGCATAGCAGAGATCCGTATCAGGATAGGTACAGCAACATCCGCAATGGCCAGGCTGGAAGGATATGGCGAAGTAACTCCATCAGCTTCACCATCAAGTACAGGCTTTACAAGTCCCTCGTAGTGTCTGTTCTACTCTACGGCTGTGAGACTTGGACACTGCTTGCAGACTCAGAAAAGAAAATCCAGGCCTTTGAGAACAAGTGCCTGAGGAAGTTGCTCCGCATCTCGTACCGCGAGCACAAGACCAACGAATATGTACGGAGCATCGTTACTTCCCTGGCGGGCCCACATGAACCCCTTCTGGCAACAGTGAAACGGCGCAAGCTTGCTTGGTTTGGCCACGTGACCCGACACAACACCTTGTCCAAGACTATCCTCCAAGGCACTCTCGAAGGAAGTCGTCGGCGAGGTCGTCAGAGAAAGAGTTGGGTCGCAAACATAAAAGAATGGACCGAACTCGAGATGCCAGACTTGCTTGCCACCGCCCAAAATAGAACTCAGTGGAGAGCACTGTCTGTTGCTGCTGCCTTTCAGTCCCCCCAACGCCCAGTTCGGGCAAGGGACTGATGATGATGATGATTTAAGCCACAGTCTTCCAACTTGGCCTAAGGATACTTTGTGGCAAGACCTTTCTAAGCATACCAATTTTACTCTCACAAAGATCAAGATCACAGGGGCTCAGGAAATATGTTCAAAATAGCCATATTTTCTCAAATACTATTCACAACTTTAAACCCAAACTTGCTACAGAGATACCTGATGGGAAGACATATCTATGCATACTGTTTTGGATAACCCTCAAGGATCACAGGCTGGCAAATGTATGTAAAATGCCAATTTTTGATAGAAGTTTAGGTATTAGCAACATTTTTGCAAATTTTTTAATCAAATTTGGCACAAAGGTAGCTGATGATAAGACCTTCCGGTGCATACTAATTTACTCAACTCATTGCAAAGGTCAAGGGTGGGGGAGGGGTAGGGGGTTTACATAAGTGTGAAAAATACTTACATTTTGAGAAAACATGGACTTTGCTGGTGCGAAAGCCAACCCTTTACATATTGTCACAAAAGTCACACATAAAGTATATCGGTTGTCCACGTTAGCCATAATGGCTTTGCCTTTCTTGTGGAAAGAATTGTGTTTTGGCATCCTGTCTCGGAAGACAATGGAGTATATGCGCTTGCTGGGTCAGTCACTGGAGTGACCTCTCCAGGGCGCAAGCCTGGGCGAAGTGTATGGAGATCCCGGGGTGCCCAGTCGTCAAGATCCCCTTCTCGGCCTCGCTGATGTATCCAAAGGAATGCAAAGCAGTACGTTTGGCACCAGTTTGGCTGCAGGAGCTGCCAGAACAGTGCGTGAATACAGGCAGCTGTCTGCCTTCGGGGTTCCACTCCTGATTTGAAGGGTTTACTCCCCCACATTTGGCCGTTGGATCCAACCTGATCTCCTCCGTCCTCTAGCCGTTGGCTGTCAGAAACAGCTCATCCGCCTAGTGGTGCAATGTGAACACCACCCCCTCACGTGGTTTAGCCCACCAGCTGAGGTGGTTTGCCAGGGTGTGGCGCTTGGAGCCAGCACGTGAGAGATTAAGGAGATGGATGAGGACCAGTGATGCCCGTCCGTCCTATGTAGGACGCAGCTGCCGAACAGCAAAGGTGCTACCTCTATCCAGAGCCCCCTACACCCCTGTAATTGTATTGTAGTTACAAGAATTGTAGTTACAAGTATTATCAACAGTTTTGCAAACTTTTCAATTAAATTTGGCACAAAGGTGGCTGATGATGATAAGACCTTCCAATGTATGCTAGTTTAGTCAACTCTATGATATCATTAAGGTCAAGGGTCGCGGGTGTTTGACAGCTGTGTGGAAACTAATTAAATTGTGATAAAACATGGATTTTGCTGGTGCAGGTCATCTCTTTACTTTGTCACAGGGGACATACATGTTACATCTAATTGACATAATGTTCTGCGTGGTTAAATCAAGATCTATGCCCTTTGGAGATGGGCGGCATTTGCCTATTGATGGCATTGTTTTTATCCAGGCTTGCGTAAGTCAACAACACAATATCAAGATTGATCGTGCGGGTTATGGGTGTGTGTGTGTGTGTGTGTGTGTGTGTGTGTGTGTGTGTGTGTGTGTGTGTGTGTGTGTGTGTGTGTGTGTGTGTGTGTGTGTACACAAAACCCCTAAAATGGCTGACTTTTTTTTTACCATCCTTATGGAAAATGGGTGTGTGTAAAATTCTGGGTGACCAAGTCAGCACCCATTTTTTCTGAGGGTTGTTTCTGCATTATCTTTCATTCAAAAGTCAGAAAAAAATATCAAAATAGGATGTCCCCATTTTCCGAGATTTACTTCATGTTGTGTTTCTGCGACGCACTGGGCCTGTGTGTTCACACGGAAGCGAGTGTATGAGAGATCAACTTGATGATCGCTGATTGGTCAGCTTCGCAGTGACACTGATGAACTGAGTTGTTTCCCTTTCCCTTTCTAGCGTCTTTAGTCCCCGCCGGCCATTTTTTTTTCCGTTTGCAGAGGTACAGTTTTATGCAATATTTCTTAGTTAAGAGCACGCCCAAATGTACTTGTTCAGTGCAGTTATTTAACTGAGAGATGCTCCCAATCCGATACAATTGCACAGTCAGCCAATACTGACCCGTTTGGCCCAGAAAACTGAGGCGTCTGCTACCGCCGCGGGTCTTCTGCTCAGTCTTGTAGTAAAGGATAATAAAACCCCACGAGTTTAACAAAAGCTTTCTTCTTCAATGAAAGGAATTCGTTCAATAACACCATTACAAGGTCAATCTGTCACGCGATTTTGTTGCTTTTTTTTCTGACATGTGTGATTGTGATCGAAAAGTAACTTGACACATGCATGCACTATGACTTTAAAAAATGGCGCCAGATTTCAATCCTCGAAGGCAAAACTGCCTCGCGATTCGAAGAACAGACTTCCACGAACAGGTTTTTCGGATTGTGCAACTGAAGTGTCGCTTTTTACTGTATTACCAGTTATTGTTCGTAGGGGGCTGGGGGTACTGCAGTAATTATGTATATATTTGATTCAAAATGTCAATGGTTTACATGGTTGCATTTCGACATGTTTGCAGCAACACCGTTTTGGTCACACTCAGCACTTTCTGCACGCACCCAGCGCCGGATGGCAGCAGGATGTCCAAACCCATCGGATCCATGAAAGTGGACAAGCACGCCCCTTCCTGGCACATGAGCAAGGCCCATGGCAAAATTAGTCAGCTGCAGCATCATAGCCTAGCCTCTGCCACAGAGGGTGCGTCTGGTAGGAGGGTGCATAGACGGCAGCGGAATGCCCCCAATTACAAACTGGTAAGTGATTCTATGATCATCTTCATTTTATTGGCTCGCGTGCGAAGCAAAAGTGAGTTTATGTTCTGGGCCACTGGTCGTCCGTCCGTCGTCTATGGTAAACTTTAACTCATTCTACCCCAACACCAAAATCCTTAAATTTTGCCCCTGTCCTCTCAAGACTGCATTGCAGTGCAGGACACAGATCGACCATGATAGTTCAAGGGTGATGCCAGAATAGCTTGGCGCCCGTAGGCGCCAAGCTATTCTGGCATCACCCTTGAACTATCATGGTCGATCCTTATCCTGCTGTGGTGTGTCTGGGGTAGAATGGGTAAACGGTGGCATTTTCTCGGAGACTATTCAAGCCACATTCTTCAAGCTTTGCCCAAGGATACTTTGTGGCAAGACCTTTTTAAACATACCAATTTGAGTGACCTCTCTCAAAGGGTCACGCGGGGTTGACAGATGTGTGAAAACTGCTTACATTTTCAGAAAACGTGGATTTTGCTGCTGCAGAAGCCAACCCTCGTCACCGAGGTCACACATATGTAAATCGGTCACACACGGGATTACTCTTTTTATTCTTGTGCAAGGCCCCTTAAACCAAAATTGGGCTGTTTCTGTCCTAATGCAGCTGTTTTTTCTTTCTTTCTGTCTTTCTCCAGTTAGCAAATGGAGCCTGGGATGGACCTGAGACTGAGAGTGCAAGCGCATCACAATACAAGGACAGTGATGACGAGGAGTTTGTTCCTGGCTCGAGCTCACCGGATTCAGACGGTGTGTCGGCATCAATCACTGGGATCTCTGACACAGACAGTATTGTATTGACTATGTTAGATTTCATCAAAGTGGCAGGTTCAGGGTGGGCAGGTGTCAGTGAAGCTAGTACCAGCAAGGTGCAGTGTGCGTTAGGGGGTGAATTAGGGGGTGGGAATGAGAATGTGGATAGGCAGAAGGAACATGATGTTGGGGGTGGGGAAAGAGCACTTGCAGAAGAAACAGGTGTGCACGTGTCGCAGAGAGGGAAAGGAAAGTACAAATGGGACAAGAAACATGCATGCAAATTGTGTAGCAAGCTTGTCTTGAAAATGAGCACGCACTTACAAGATGTCCATGCAGATGAGGCAGACGTTGCTAAAATTTTGTTGATGAAAAAAGGGACAAAGCAGAGACGTCAAGCATGGATCAGACTACAAGATGAGGGTGATTACATGCATAACGTTGCTGTTCTTGAAAACAAATCAGGATGTTGATTCCTAAATATCACACCAAAACTAGTAAGGTAGACGACCTTCTCGCCTGTAGCCATTGCAAAGGGCTCTATCAAAAAAAGCTGATCTCTGTACACTCAAAACGTTGCTGTCAGAAACCAGAGGGTTTCAGATCGCTAAGAGAGGTGAGGCGGCACGCCGTGGTCGGCTAATGCTTCCAATACCCTTAGACGTTGAATTTTCCTTCTATCATAAGGTATTAGCCAGGCAGAGAAATGATGAGATAAGCCGTCTCATCAAAACTGACCCCTTGCTTCTTGAGTATGGAAAGAGATTATTTGACCGCAGGGACATTGAAGAACACACGGCTGGACAAATCAGCTCCAGGATGCGGGAGTTAGGGAGACTATTAAAGATTATCAGAGTGAGGTCAGAAATGAAAATCGCAAGTTTAAATGCTGTGATCAATTCAGCTAGCTTTGATCATGTTGTACTGGCTGTAAAAGAGCTAGCAGATTTTGATGAGGACACACATCAGTTCACAAAGGCAATCTCGCATGCGCATAGGCCATGCTTTGAAAAACTGTTCACAGATCAAACAGTCACAGGCATCCAAACAGCTTGGGCAGGGTTCAGATGACAGGTGGCGACAGGAGCTCTCTGAGGCGCAGCGGTTTGACTCTGTCTTCAACGGGGACTGGTATGATTGTGTGTCCGCTACAGCAGCCCAGTCGGTCGGGAAAATGACCATGAACAAACCCAAGCTGATCCCATCATGTGAAGATGTGAGGAAGGTCTAACAGCTTCTTGAGACAAGGATGGTTTCAGAAGATTATCCGACAGTGGTTAAAGCAACTCTTTTTGCTGTATCACTTTTCAACCGAAAACGAGGGGGAGAAGTTCAGAGAATGAAGGTGTCAGACTTCCAGAATGCTAAGATTGGATCGATCACCAATCAAGATATCTTGAAAGGTCTCATAGAGGTTGAGAAGAAAATGGTGAATCATTTTCAGTGAGTGGAAATCAGAGGCAAGTTTAATAGGAGTGTTCCCGTTTTGCTGACGAAGAAGATGATGACAACTGTGGACAGAATCCTTCAAATGAGGCAATCAGTGCCAGCTCTCGCTGGTTCCCAGTACATCTTTGCCACACCTTCTGGTCAGAGGCCTTACAGAGACCATGATGTTCTGAAGGCCCATGCCCTAGAAGCAGGGGTGTCATACCCAGCCATGTTCACATTTACTCAGTTACGGAAGCAGGTTGCAACTTTGGCTCAGTCAATGGCCATCTCGGAGTTAGACCAGGGTCAGCTGGCAGACTTCCTTGGTCATGATATCCAGATACATCGCCATATCTACCGCCAATCTCAAGACGTCCTTCAAAAGGCATAAGTGGCAAAGATTCTTCTGTCAGTTAACAATGGGATGACAGATTTTGAGAGTTGCATTAGAGCTGAGCTGGGCGATGATGAAGAGATTGACTTTGACAATGAAGACACATCAGAAACTGGCAGAGAGGTCTCGGGGGAAACAGCACCTGTGAGTGAAGCAAGTAGCAAGTCAACAACACAGGAATCAATGAGCATGACAGAGAAAAGACGTCCAGAGCCTGATGACAATCTAGATAGTTTTGATGATAACAGTACTGCGTCAGCTCCTGTTCGAAAGGAAGCTAGATTTACAAGGAACCCATGGGGGAAAGCTGAAGAGAAAGCTGTTCAAACTCATTTCAAGACACACCTCGTCATGAACAAACTTCCTGGAAAGGCTGAGATACAGCAGGCAATTGCAGAAGAGCCCGCACTTAGACATAGGCGCTGGACAAACATTAAGGATTACGTCTGCAACAGACTGAAAAAGTTACAAAAGTTACAAAAGAAATGAATTGAGATTCCCCGCCACTCGCGGCATTTTCGTTTTCATATAGATTTATTACAAGAGTGTTATTATTGGGATGGTTTCAGCATGTGTAGTCTGCTTTTTTATCTGATGGACGCCTGGATCATTTTGTATACTGTATAACCTTTGAATTTGCAAAACGAAACAGCCGGCTGGGCACAAAAGACAATAATAAGATAGGAAAACCATTGACAACGTAAAGATTTATTACAAGAGTGTTATTATGGGGTTGGTCCGACTGGATCATTTTGTATACTGCACAACATTTAAAACTCTGCAAACGGAAGAATGGTTGGGGACGAAAGACAATAATAAGGGGTAAGAAAACCATTGTCAACATAAAGATTTATTGCAAGAGTGCTACTATGGGGGCTAGTGCGCCTGGATCATTTTGTATACTGCATAACATTTAAAACTCTGCAAACGGAAGAATGGTTGGGGACGAAAGACAATAATAAGGGGTAAGAAAACCATTGTCAACATAAAGATTTATTACAAGAGTGCTACTATAGGGGCTGGTCCGCATGGATCATTTTGTATACTGCATAACATTTAAAACTCTGCAAACGGAAGAATGGTTGGGGACGAAAGACAATAATAAGGGGTAAGAAAACCATTGTCAACATAAGGTTTATTACAAGAGTGCTACTATGGGGGCTGGTCCGCCTGGATCATTTTGTATACTGCATAACATTTAAAACTCTGCAAACGGAAGAACGGTTGGGGGCGAAAGACAATAATAAGGGGTAAGAAAACCATTGTCAACATAAAGATGTATTACAAGAGCGTTATTATTCGGTTGTTTTCAGCGTGTATAGCTCTGTTTTTATCTGATGTACACCTGGATCATTTTGCAGACTGTGTAACATTAACCTTACTTTGCAACTAAACAGTGGCCCCTACCCAGGTCTGCCCTGGGGGACTTGGGTAGGGTTAACTACTTTTTAGTTCCTAGGGTCACCCTGGTCAGCCCCACAGGGTGGGTTTTCCTCTCAATTCTGGCACATGTGTTTCTGTCTACCCTTGGTCCATTAACTTGTATTTTTCTTTTTTAAGCTCTCCGAACTGTCTGTGCTGCCTGTATCTCTTGAAAAGAAGTGCCCAACGGAGAAATAAACACGCTTAGAAAAGATGGTTACAACACAATTTATTACTATTTCAGGTAAATCCGCTTTGTCAAAGCCAACAAACAAACAGCACATTCCTTCTGCGAATGAAGGTAAGTAGCGACTGATCTCTCTGTTTGTTTGTCAGCTTTGACAAAGCGGATTTACCCAAAATATTAATAAATTGTGTTGTAACCGTCTTTTCTAAGCGTGTTTATTTCTCCGTTGGGTACTTCTTTGCATTTTTTACACGATTGGCAGTCACCTTTTTGGTCTGAATCATTTGTTTTTTGTATCTCTCTTGATTTTGGATGTGTGTTGCTAAATGGTCTTAGGTTTATTTAGCGTATAAGACCGGCTGGCGACATACATTCAATATTCTGTTCATTTTTTTTTTTTTGGCACAAGCAGTGCTGGCACGTCCTGAAAAAGTCGGGACGTCAAGCAATGTACAACTAATCGGGATGAAGGACAATAATAAGATAAAAAACCCATTGTCAACCTAAAGATTTATTACAAGAGTGTTATTATTTCAGTGTGTATAGCTTGCTTTTATGTGATGTATGCCTGGATCGTTTTGGAAAAATGTCTCAACTTTTTTGTTTCTATAAAATACACTTTGCCTGCTGTGCATTGTTTCAAAAGTCACAGGAAGCGTAAACCTTAGCTGAGTTGGTATACCTCGCCCTCTACCTAGGTTCAACGCACCAGCGGCGCCATTGTTGCTATTTTCGCACCAGACCGGTCGCTCGGACCGGTCATGTGCACCAGAACTGCGCGCACAGGTTGGCTTCTGCATTTGTAGTGTGGTATCGTACATTCACGCGGAAGATTGTGATCGCAGTCGAAAAAAGGTGCGTTTGCGGTTTTAACTTTTAGCTGTGCCTTTTACCTCCCCTAACATGCCAGTTTTGTGTTGAGATGGCGGAGGCTGGTGTCATGCCCCACACCACTGAATCAAGTCCATTGTACATGCAGTGTGCTCATTTCTCGAACTTCAACTATGACGGTGCTTCCTGCCGCAAACGATGCAAATGTCGCAAAATCACCTCCATTGAGGATTAAAAAAAGCTATTTTTCAAATCTGCCAAATCACGTAATGTTTCGTGGTGCTAGCATAAGGATGGATGCATTATTGCCGGATTGCATATTATGGGAAAGGGTTTATTCTTTATTCATGTTATTTTGCAACAATCAAATGACGGTCACGCGATTTTTTCTCCGAGGTTGCCCATTACAGGTGCAGAAAGCGCATGCTCTAAACCGATCGGGTGCACCAGACCGGTCCGAGCGACCGGTCTGGTGCCAAAATAGCAACATTGGCACCGCTGGTGCGTTTAACCTAGGCACTGGACGAGGTATACCAACTCGGCTAAACTTTATTGTCGCACTTGCTAGAACTCGGTATTATATTTCTCTCTTCATTTTATGAATAGAGGCACGTAAGTCGCGAAAACCCTTTACGTGCCGAAGGCAAGAACTAGTTTTCCTCATCACAAAGTTGTCAGAAAAAAGGTTAGACTTCTCTTGATTGTTTGATATGAAGTGTTTACAAACAATTACTGTGTTTTTATATGCATGCACCTTTGATGTGATTAATAAAGGCTGAAGTTGCAAGTGATTTCTTATGTTGTCAGTTAATTAATTAATGTCAGTGTTCTGTTCTGTCATTTTAACTCATTCTGCCCCAAGACCGGAATCCCCAAATGTTGAAGTCGTCTTCTGAAGACTGCGTTGCACTGCAGGACACAGATCGACCATGATAGTTCAAGGGCGATGCCAGAATAGCTTGGCGCCTATAGGCGCCAAGCTATTCTGGCATCACCCTTGAACTATCATGGTGGATCTTTATTTTGCTGTGGTGTGTCTGGGGTAGAATAAGTTAAGTGTTAGTTTCTTCGTCTGGGTCTTTTTCTATCTTTCATATTTTTCCACACTTTTTGACCCGCATCATACTGAGGCTAAAAGCTTCAAATTTGTACACTGCCATAATTATATGCAAGCTACATTACAGTACTTACAGATGAGGACATAGACCAATGGCTTTAGTTCAAGGGTGGTGCCACAATAGCTTGGCGCCTAGACCAAGCTATTTTGGCACTACCCTTGGACTATTTCAGTCACACTTGTTGCACACACTGGTGTATTCCGAATGATAAGGGTTAATATTAAAAATGCTCTGCTGCTGTTTGTCTGAAACTCCAGAGTACATAAAAAGTCCTTTAATTTCCAGAATACATTATGTTGATTCTCACATAAATGCCATGATAAACTGTTTTGCTTCAGAAGGACAAAACGTAGCAATGTTTAAAAGATTTCCTCTGTAAAACTCATAATCGAAAGGTTACGGGCCAGTGTTTATTCAATTTTGCACCATACAATGTTAAAAATGTTAAAGCATACATACACATTAAGTTGAAAAAAAAAATGAATGTGAAAAAGAAGTATTCCATGAACTTGACCTTATTACAGACGCCTCCTGTTGTGAAGACACCCATTTTTACTGTAATGCCAGGTTTTTGTGTGAGAGACACACACTTTATTGGTAGAAACCCATTTTTTCCATCTAGTGGCTCTGTTTCTAGAAAATGTCTATTTTATTTTAAGTTTTAGAGCTTAGTTATAAGGTGAGTTCTAAACATTAGCATCAATTCCAGAGCCCTAGAATAAATAGAAATATGGGAACCCAATTTTACATAAAATGGTAGGCAACCCACTCTGAGGCTCTTGTCTCCGCGCGCGCGTGTGTGTGTGTGTGTGTGTGTGTGTGTGTGAAAGGAAAATCCCCGTTCTTTGTGAACGTGTTAAATAGAAGAGACCTAAAAACTCCGTTCAATGCTTTTGGAAGTATACTGCAGAGAAAAGGAAATGGGACATCATTGAATCACCGAAAACAAGCGTTTGCTGTCGCATTTCTTTTGATCGTCAGTATAATATGCGTTAGCTGTACTTACTTCATGTGGTAATGTAATTTGGGCATCACAGTGTATTATATATACTTACCAGATTTTTTCCTGTAGAAACGATAGCCGCTGCTGACCATCAGCGTGACGTCACTGAGCGGCCCAGTGCACATGACGCACCTGGCACTACTTTTCCAGTAAAACCAAAATGCACACGCTGCATCCGCAGTACAAAGTAGACCACATCTGGTCGCTGTGGCGACGCTGTCGTAGACACGCGTGGCATTACCAGTGCCAACAAAGTTGTCCAGAGTAGTGTCTCGTGTCCACAGGGTTTCCCTAGTCCGTGCGCTGAAAAGGACAACACAACATACGCTTGATTACCACATTCGAGACGTGTCGCAGCTGGATTCACGGCTTTATGCTTTATGCTTTATGCCGCGAATCCGGTTGCGGCACGTCTCGAAGGAGTTAAAGGAAACCCATCAAATGTGTCAGTTTCAAACGTGAAAGCTAAAACTATTCCCATTTTAATCACTCCTTGAAATCAACAAACCACTGGACATTCGTTTCTTTTACTTTTACACATTTGCTGTGTTTTTTTTAATCCCCTAAATAATGATAAGTGCTGCTCTAAACTATCCGTAGTTTAATCTAAATAATAGATTATTTACCAAAAACCATGCAAACAGCCCACAGACTCTAACTAGAGTATTATGTAGGTAAATAAAGTAATTATTTACGTAACTAATGTATTACTTAAGGAAACAATTTTAAAAATTCTTTTTACAAATAATGCAAAACAATTTATTGTTTAGACTGCAAAATGCGTTCTACATAAATAATCATTTATTCAGGGAATACAAGAAATTATTATAAATTGTAGCTTCAAGTTGTTTTCCTCGAAATCAGAGGAAATTCGCAACAATATACATATACAATTTGAGCCGTTAAAAAGTGCAATACTTTTTCAACACAAGGATTGCCATACACGAATGCTCATCAGCATTCATTTGAGTATGTCCTTTAGAGGGTGTTCTGAAGTTGTGTGTGTGTATATGTGGGGTGAGGGTGGGAGGAGGGGAGCGGGGGGTGGGGGTGGGGTGTGTGTGTGTGTAGGGGGGGGGAGGGGTAAGTGTGGGTGGGGGTGTTTGGGGGTGGGTGGGGGGGGGGGCAGGGCGGTATGGCAACTATTACCCGGTACCATATATGTGTATGTTCTCACACTGTGCGCTGCTGTGTATGTATGAACCTACATCAGACAAAATAAAGACAAGGATACCAGGGTCATGTGAATGCTAAGTAAAGTAAAATTTTCTTCCTTTCCTCTACTCAGTGGCCATCGTCGTACCATCGGTGCTTGGGCGCATCAAATGTCTCCTTCAATGAATCATTAAATAAATATATAAATAAATAAATAAATAAATAAATAAATAAATAATTTGCTTGGCTTGACTTCGCGAACGAAGATTTTATAGGAGTTGCCCACGACGTCTGCAGGCTTGTTCGTGGCTGCGGAGGCCAATCCGAGACAGGCAGGTTCGACCGCAGTGGCTCATGGTCCGTGGACGTTTCCTAAAGCCTGCGCGGTGGAGCTTTTTGGTGGAGTGCAGTGTGCGCAGTACTGGCCCCACCCTTTAAACCCTTGGTTCATCTGCCATGGCCTAGCAAGCTGGGACGATGGCATCGAGGTCCTCGGGTCGTAGGTTTTATATCAGACTGTCCTTGTCCTAGTCTCTGGCTCAAAAGCCTTCCCCGGAGACACGGGGGCTTTGATGTCAGGGGTTTCCTCCCTTAGCCTTTCCGCAGCCAAGCGGCCAGGCCTGCAAGGCAGCAGGCGACTCGTGGAGGGCGGGGTCGTCTATGTCCCGTGCAGATGTGAACATCTGCCCACTGCCCACAAATAAATAATAATAAATAAATAAATACATAACTAAATAATTAAATAAATAGCTAGTTAGCTAGCTTACTAGCTAGCTAACAAACTAACATGTACTATCATGGAGAGGGCTACCCTCTGCATTGTGCCTCAGTCCAGATAAAGCTTGAGCGTAAGGGTTCTTGTGAGTAGTTGAGTGTTGACAGGTTGCATGGGTTGCACAAAACAACAAACAAACAAACAATAACAACAACAACAACAACACAATTTAGGTGTTCAGCGGAACAATGCGATGGATATGGAAATGGGTTCAGAGAAGAAAATCAGCCTGCCTGGCTTGTGACTAACATCAGACCATGCTTGACCAGTTCAAAATCTTATCACCACTGATCAAAAAGTGCAGGCCTACCCTTTTAGGCCCATCAGGCCGGAAAACCCAAAAGCAACATGAATTTTGTATCTAGAGAGAAAATCTTCAGAGTGTTGAAGTTGGTCGGCAGACACAATGCAGAACAAAGCGAGAATACTTTCACAATGTTTTCCCCCCACAACAGACTGAGTTCTATGGGAAAGGCTGCTTTCAAGACCGGGAAAAGTAATATATATGACGTTGAGAAGATGTACATGTACTCCAAAGTTCAAACATAAAATAAAATCTAGAGTTAATTAAACACGCTATTTTAACTCTAGTGACGCGATTGTGCTTACGGCATTAAAATAATATTTTCTCATGAAATCGTATATATCTGAAACAATCGCCAAACACGTACAGAAATTAAATATTTCAACGAGTGACACATATTTTTCGGAATGAGTAAATCTTGTTACGTTGATATTTGATTTGGATTCCTCATAGGATTTCATCGTGTGTATGAGGGAATGCAGTTTTGGCCATTGCTTATATTTTCATTTCAATTTTGAGAATGCTCTCTGTGCTAATGCAATGGATTTCCAGGCTGGTAAGCTTGCATTGTGTCATCAGGACATCAGCTGCCCTTTTTGTGACTGCATCGCTCACTAGATCTAGAAAGAGAGGATAGTGGGAGAGAAGGAATGACAGACCTACCATTTTGAGCCTTCCACTGAACATCTATTGCATAAAGCATTAATGACTACTCCTAGGCGCCCCAATGTCTGAAATAGCTCAGGTGGTTAAGCGTCCGAGCAAGAGAACAAAGGGAATCGCCGGGTCGTGGGTTCGAATCCCCGTCTCGGCCCCGGTAGATGGACTCACAATCCAGGGAAAAAAGACCGGCTTGTTCAATAGCATGTGCGTTGAAAGGTCCTGGTAAATCAAAGTGGAACAGTTGCAGTGCGCCTGAATTGATTAGTGTTCAGGTCGTACTCCATAAGCAATAGATTTCCCTGTTCCCCATAAGCCGCCCGTCAGGGCCGTCCATTATCACTTTGGTGCCGTAGATGTTAAACCCCAAACTAACCAACCTCGGCGCCCCGCAATCCTCTGGTATATATCCAGTCCTCCCTCCGAAAGGGAAGGCTAGTGCATGAATATTCCCAAACAGATATTGGACCTGCTGGGTAGATTTATTTTTTTGCCGCTTACGACCGAGTAGGCATACAGCGAAACCTGACAAATTGCAAACACAACGCGTGTACTAGAAGCCGCCTCCAAAATTTACTGGTAGCACTACTAGTACAGCGCGGATTGCATCCCTAAAGCTTCATGCGGTGTTGCCGGAGATGAAGAAGTCAGACTAATTTTGAAAAGGCAACACCTAGGCAATTGTGTAACGTAATTATTCTTTACTTTTTAAATAAAGGCCATTAAATAAAATGGCTTTTTGGCTTTGTGTAAAAAGTAATATATATATATATATATATATATATATATATATATATATATATATATATATATATATATATATATATATATATATATATATATATATATATATATATATTATAAGTTTTTGGTCGCAGGCGTTTGCTACACGGACCCTTGTAGGCGTGAGGGAGGTCAAAGGAACCTTTGTACCCCGAAGACCGAAGGCCTAAAGGCTACAATGGTTCCTTTGATCTCACGAAGGCCTACAAGGGTCCGTGCAGCACGCCCATATCAATAACGTATTTGTTTTCATTCCGCTACTATTTTCCTTAAAAAATTGAAGAAGACATCTTCCGACCTGGATCACGCCAGACACGACTGACGTCAAATAAATATGCATTTATACATAATAGATTTATGACGTAATTTAAATATTTCATGACGTTGCCGTCTCCAGTACTGAGTGCGCTTGTTGTTTCGAACAACACTAAGTAATTTTGTACTTTAGAACGTTTGGTGATCTTTTATAGAACAAAACTGGCATCCAAAACGCGTCAGAAAGAGGGTTACAAAAAGTCCGCCATTTGTCGCTACGATATAAGTTATTGGTCGGAGGGGTTTGCTACAAGGACCCTTGTAGGCCTGAGGGAGTTCAAAGGAACCATTGTACCCCGAAATCCGAAGGCCTGAGGGGTACAATGGTTTCTTTGACCTCCCAAAGGCCTACAAGGGTCCGTGCAGCGAACCACTCCGTCCAATAACGTATTTTTTTCATTCCTCCGCTATTTTCGTAAAAGAAATCAAGAAGACATATTGCGACCTGGATCACGCCAGACATGACTGACGTCAAAGGAATATACCTTTGTACATAATAGACTTATGACGTAATTTAAAATGTCATGACGTTGCCGTCTCTAGTACTGAGTGTGCTTGTTATTTGAACAACACTGAGTAACTTTGTACTTTAGAACGTTTGGCAATCTTTTATAGAAAAAACTGGCATCCAAGATGCGTTATCGAGAGGGCTACAAAACGTCCGCCATTTTTCGCTACAGGGTTTTTTATATCATTGTCACATGGTACGGTTTGCGCTAAAGTGACTGGTCATGTGACGTAGGGAGTAAAACAAGGGTTTTGTATCATGGTCACATAGTACGGTTTGTGCTAAAGCGACTGGGCGTGTGACGTAGGGATGGAAACACACACACACACACACACACACACACACACACACACACACACACACACACACACACACACACATATATATATATATATATATATATATATATATATATATATATATATATATATATATACATATATATATATATATATATATATATATATATATATATATATATATATATATATATATATATATATATAATATATATATATATATATATATATATATATATATATATATATATATATATATATATATATATATATTCATTTCAATTCTGAGAATGCTCTGCTAATGCCATGGTATTCCACTTTCCAGGCTGTTAAGGTTACATTGTGTCATCAGGACATCTGCTGCCTTTTGTGTGACTCTTTCGCGCACTAGATCTAGAAAGAGAGGGTAGTGGGAGAGAAGGAATGACAGTCCTATCATTTTCAGCCTTCCACTGAACACCTATTACATAAAGCAGTAGGGACTACCCCCAGGCGCCCTGCAATCCGCTGGTCAATATCAGCCCCCCCCCCCCCACCCCCCGAGGTGGGATGCTAGTAAATATTCCCAGATAGTGGACATGCTGAGTAGATTTAGGTTTGTGCCGCCTACTACCGGTTTCACCCCAACAGGCTGGGAGGAGAGGGGAAGGGATGATGATGATGATGATGAAACTTTATTTATCAACGGTAAAAAGTTTTGACAGAAACAAATCGTCATTTTACAAACTTGCCGTTACTAACATCTACAACATAAAATAGATTAAAATATAATAATAAAGAATTATATTTACACATATTATTTCATGCAACAATAAACTTTAAAAAAAAACGACACAAAATAATAATGGGGAGGGGAGGGGGGAGGGGGAGGGAGGGAGGGAGGGAGGGGGGGGGGGCTCGTCAGTTAGGCATACGGCGTAACCCGACAAATTGCAAACAAAACGCGTGTACTAGATGCCGTCTCCAAACTTTACTGGTAGCACCACTAGTACAGCGTGGATTGCATCCATAAAGCTTTATGTGGTGTTGCAGTTAAAGAAGACAGACTAATTTTGAAAATGCAACACCTAGGCAATTTTGTGGTGTAATCATTTTTTAATTTTAAACAAAGGCGTCGCCGAATACCAAAAATGCACTCAATCAACTTAGTCACCAGGGACGTAATTTTTCATTTCAGTTCTGATAATGCTCTGATGTGCTAATGCCATGGTATTCCATCATCAGCTGACCCATTTTCAGGAAATCGGGAAAAGGCCATAATAAAATGAAATGTTTGTTGTATGCTTCAAATATCACAGTATCAGCAAAGACAACCTTGAGGCAATTAGGTCACAATACATGTCTTTATTTTTGATTGTTTTTTATTTTAGCGCAAAAAATGGCTTCCCGAAGTGGAACGGTAACCCATCACTTTGTTTACGATCTGTTTTGGTCAGTTAGTGTTTCAAACAGCAAACATTATGTCATGTGTTCGTTACTTATATGTAAATAAAGCTGAAACCACAAATAAAGTTTATAAATACTCTGCTGTTGTTGCACCGCGCTTCTGTGAAAAAAAAGCTAACTTGCATACTGTTGATGTCACAAAGATGGGTTCGTAAATTGAATCTTGAGCAGACGACAGAAACATCCAAGCCAGTATGTTTGCTTTGTTTATTATTTGTGTGTTTAAAATAAGTTGCGTTAAAGAAGTAGAAGCTAATAAATCAATTAAGTGTCTCTCAATAGCTTATGTTAGAGTGTCGCGTCACATCCGTCACACCGGTCACCGCAAGATTTCTTTCGATGATTTCTTGCAAGACGACATTTTTCAAACGTCAGCACAACGCCAGTAGTTTGTGTGTCATAATCAAAGCATTGATGGCGCTTTGCGGCAGAAGTTTCACGTTGTGCGTACGTTGGGCCCCCAAAACTGTGACGTATCACACTCGTTTATGGGCCGATTACAGGTTACTTCTGACCAAACGTTTTCGACTCGCTCTGAAAATCGGTTTGATTTGGCATTTTTCTGCATCATCTTGGGCTAAGGTGAGTTACTAAACTTTGATAAATGACAAATTCGTGCAATTAAGGGGAAGAAATCGATTACAGTTTGTTTATTGTGCCCTAGGATGACAGTTCGATTGGACTTCATTGATCTGTGCTCTAGTTTTCAGTCTTGTCACGTGTTGTGTAGGTTAAATCGAAATTATGTGTTCGACGTTATTGTGATAAACTGAAGTTGCGTTTATTTTCCATTCGGCTTTGATAGCACATTTTGTATCATATTACTGAGGATACAGCATTTCATTGTTTGTTTAGACGAATATTCCCAAAGATCACCCTGTTCGGCGAGCTTGCTACTGGACACCGTGACAGAGGGGCACCAAAGAAGAGATACAAAGACTGTCTCAAGAAGTCACTTAGTGCCTGCCAAATCGACCACCACCAGTGGTCTTCGCTTGCTGCGGACCGTGACACCTGGCGCTCCACCATTTACAAGGCAGCTGTCTCCTTTGAGGACTCTCGCAGAGCTAGCCTTAAGGACAAGCGGCTCAGGAGAAAAAACAGAGATGCCGCAGCTCAGAACCCTGGCCAGACCTTCCCCTGCAGCCACTGCGGTCGAACCTGCCTGTCTCGGATTGGCCTCCGCAGCCACGAACAAGCCTGCAGACGTCGTGGGCAACTCCTATAAAATCTTCGTTCGCGAAGTCAAGCCAAGAGATAGACGAATATTCATCAAAACGTTATTTTAGGTAGTTGCACGCATGCAGGCTACTTCCGGTTCGTGTGTCATTGCCTGCAGGTTACTGATTTTCTGATTAAAAAAAAAATTCTTGGGGGGGGGGGGGGGGGAGGAGGGGGGAGGGGGGAGGGGGGAGGAGGGGGGTGGAGGTGGAGGGGGGGGGGGGATTTCATTGTTTTTCTTTCCCCTTGTCACTTTTATTACGGCTCAGCTTTAGTAGATGTTTAAATTTAGCTTCAAACAGTTCAAACACTGATTGAAAAGTTTTCGATTTGATTGATTTTGGTCACCTGCACTATGTGTGACATCGGTTTGAGTTTCTTTCAAATGTTCAATTCCATTTAACTGTTATAACTGTTGACTAAGGTCAAAATATTTTTATGTCACTTATTTATGTTTTCAAAACAAGGACGTCAAAACTGAAGAGATGGCGGCTCAAGTCAGCTTCCTGAAACAACAGGGCAACTTCTTTGCAAATCCAGACATCCCAGATGAATCCATACTTGTTGTTTTTTTTTTTGTTGAGGAGATTCACAGGGTCCTACCAGAGCCTTGAGTTGATCGCCGTGGAAATTTCTATTTCGAAGCATGGATGTTCCGAATTGAAAATTGCTTTGTAAAATGTCCTTGAGTTGTGTGGTACTCTGGTAGTAACGTTCAGAAAATTGACTTTTTTGCGCTGGTAGTAAAGTTCAGAAAATTGACTGTTTTTTTGCTTTTTTGTGTGTGTATAATGTTGAACTTCTCTTTCCCTCACGTTATTCTTCTAAATTTTTTGATTTATTATTTTCTATAAACAAAGCCTGGGTTGTGAATATTTAACATCTTTGAAAAACAATTGTGAATTATTGAACAAGTGCTGTGACTCTTGAGCATGATTCATGCCGACCATGGCAGTATTCCGGTGGCAGGCTTTATTTATAATAAATTCTGCACCTAAATTAAATAATAATGGGTATTATTTCTGTATGTTAGCATTAAACCACTTTTTGTTTTTATTTTCTGACGGCATCCTAGTTTGGCGTCACACATCATGCAGGTTACCATATCATTTTGCATGTTGGTTTTTTTTTTGTTGTTTGTTGTTCTTATTGAGTTATGCACTGGATCAGTACAGAGATTATGTGAAAGGAATATTAAAACTTAGTTGTGACAATTAAGTATACCAAAAAAACGTTTGTTTTGATGGTAACCTGCAAATGGCGTCACAGGGTTATGCCGTTACCACGCACTACATATTGGACTTCAGAATTTCCAAAGTTATATAAATGTATAAATGGAGTGTTATTGGTGTGTTTTAATTAGATATAACATTGGAAATCACACAACTAAATTTTAGATTTGACAAAATATCATGCTGCATCACAGTGTGTGCAGGTTTTAGCACCAACCCCCGAAACCCCCCCCCCCCCCCCAAAAAAAAAAAAAGAAAAAAAAAGAAGGAAATCGCTCTAACCCCAGAACCATCACAGCTACTGATTTTTTGTTTTTATTTCGCGTAATAGACAAAAACAATTTCAGAATATATATTTAATTAGTCTTACATAGATTTTCAGAATTTGGATAGTTTTCCACCTTTATGTCACCATTAGCAAAGAATGTTTTATATATACCGTCTATTTCAACACCTCGGTTTTTAATCGAGTCAGACAGAGGAACAGAGGTGTTATCTAAATGCAGGGAACGGGCGGAAAGGGAAGAGAGCTTGTGTGTGGTACCAACAAGACGTGATTCACTTTTGTCCGGAATTTTAGTTGCAGTAAACACTTCACACAGCAAAGCATACTGGAGACAAAAGAAATGCGATCATTTTGTAATCTTACGTGTTTCCGATGATTCCAAAAATGTCGCATTTCCTTTGCTCTTCAGTATGCAACCAAACGTTTTGTAACGCTTCGTGGTGTTCCGCATAAAATCCATGCGGTCTGTAAAGGGGAGAAGAGAGACAACTACCTCTTATTTGATCTCGCCAACTGGCTCGATCGATATGGTAAACATGTCTCGCAGTTACAATATCACAGCATACTGAAGCATTTTCTATACAAGATCATACAATACTGCAGCTGAATTGTCTAGTCCGTTTAAGCAACGCTTGCCTCGTGTTTTGTTTTGGTATTTTCCCAATTAACTTTTAAACAAAACATATTTTAGGACAGCATTAAGAACAAAAAAATGATCACCAAACTCGGTCCTAAATATTTAAAATGAGTTGGCTTTAAAACTCATCGATTTAGTCACTACCCTCGAGGGATCATGAAGATAACCTACCTAAACGTTGAAATGATTATATATCCTGTTCTGGCAGGCCACAGGGACCACTGACCCGCATCACTCTGCTGCAACTGTGACAAGTTATGCACGAATCAGCCGCACTGCAAGACGGAGCTGTTGAGCATTCAGCACAGAGACCAAGCTATTGAACACTCAGCACGAAGACCAAGCTATTGAACATTCAGCACGGAGACCAAGCTATTGAACATTCAGCACGGAGACCAAGCTATTGAACATTCAGCACGGAGACCAAGCTATTGAACATTCAGCACGGAGACCAAGCTATTGAACATTCAGCACGGAGACCAAGCTATTGAACATTCAGCACGGAGACCAAGCTATTGAATATTCAGCACGGAGACCAAGCTATTGAACATTCAGCACGGAGACCAAGCTATTGAACATTCAGCACGGAGACCAAGCTATTGAAAATTCAGCACGGAGAGCGTGACATTTGCAGGAATAAATGTGTCATTGCTACTGTGTGGGGCTCGACCAGGGTATATTTTAGTAGGTTTAAATAGGCATTGTGCAACATATCCTGAGGGCAGCGGCTAAACCAGTGTTGTCAGGACTAAAGGGAAAATGACATAAATTAGGACAACGGTTGGTGATCATATTTTCTTAGAGTTGTATTGAAACAATCTGCGTTCAGAAGTTCTTTGCAAAAAAGTCCCCCAAACCCCACGAGACAATCTTTGCTCAAACGAACTATATCAAAATATTCACCGGAGACGCCCTGACACCCCTTTAATATTAACCCCTTCGCTGCCTATGAAAAGTAAACACGAACCGACTGCAAGAGACACACACCCTCATGAGCCCCCGCCATTGCGTGTGCTGATGAGGATCTATGCCGCATGCTGACACCACGTTGTGTCCACGCTCCTTGTCACGCTGGGGCTCTGTGGTGTTGGCAGATGGACACAGATTTCACAAACACCGCCTTCGTCCACTGGCAGTGAAGGGGTTAGCTCTATCTGAACGTAGGCAGCCTACTGTAAGGACAATGTTATATTACCTGGAGCACAGGATATCAGAATGTAGGTAGCCTACTGTAAGGACAATGTTATATTACCTGGAGCACAGGATATCAGAATGTAGGCAGCCTACTGTAAGGACAATGTTATATTACCTGGAGCACAGGATATCAGAATGTAGGTAGCCTACTGTAAGGACAATGTTATATTACCTGGAGCACAGGATATCAGAATGTAGGCAGCCTACTGTAAGGACAATGTTATATTACCTGGAGCACAGGATATCAGAACGTAGGCAGCCTACTGTAAGGACAATGTTATATTACCTGGAGCACAGGATATCAGAATGTAGGCAGCCTACTGTAAGGACAATGTTATATTACCTGGAGCACAGGATATCAGAATGTAGGTAGCCTACTGTAAGGACAATGTTATATTACCTGGAGCACAGGATATCAGAATGTAGGCAGCCTACTGTAAGGACAATGTTATATTACCTGGAGCACAGGATATAAGAATGTAGGTAGCCTACTGTAAGGTCAATGTTGTATTACCTGGGGCACAGGATATCAGAATGTAGGTAGCCTACTGTAAGGACAATGTTATATTACCTGGAGCACAGGATATCAGAATGTAGGCAGCCTACTGTAAGGACATTGTTATATTACCTGGAGTACAGGATATCAGAATGTAGGCAGCCTACTGTAAGGACAATGTTATATTACCTGGAGCACAGGATATCAGAATGTAGGCAGCCTACTGTAAGGACAATGTTATATTACCTGGAGCACAGGATATCAGAATGTAGGCAGCCTACTGTAAGGACAATGTTATATTACCTGGAGCACAGGATATCAGAATGTAGGCAGCCTACTGTAAGGACAATGTTATATTACCTGGAGCACAGGATATCAGAATGTAGGCAGCCTACTGTAAGGACAATGTTATATTACCTGGAGCACAGGATATCAGAGTGTAGGCAGCCTACTGTAAGGACAATGTTATATTACCTGGAGCACAGGATATCAGAATGTAGGCAGCCTACTGTAAGACAATGTTATATTACCTGGAGCACAGGATATCAGAATGTAGGCAGCCTACTGTAAGACAATGTTATATTACCTGGAGCACAGGATATCAGAATGTAGGCAGCCTACTGTAAGAACAATGTTATATTACCTGGAGCACAGGATATCAGAATGTAGGCAGCCTACTGTAAGAACAATGTTATATTACCTGGAGCACAGGATATCAGAATGTAGGCAGCCTACTGTAAGGACAATGTTATATTACCTGGAGCACAGGATATCAGAATGTAGGCAGCCTACTGTAAGAACAATGTTATATTACCTGGAGCACAGGATATCAGAATGTAGGCAGCCTACTGTAAGGACAATGTTATATTACCTGGAGCACAGGATATCAGAATGTAGGCAGCCTACTGTAAGGACAATGTTATATTACCTGGAGCACAGGATATCAGAATGTAGGTAGCCTACTGTAAGGACAATGTTATATTACCTGGAGCACAGGATATCAGAATGTAGGCAGCCTACTGTAAGGACAATGTTATATTACCTGGAGCACAGGATATCAGAACGTAGGCAGCCTACTGTAAGGACAATGTTATATTCCTGGAGCACAGGATATCAGAATGTAGGCAGCCTACTGTAAGGACAATGTTATATTACCTGGAGCACAGGATATCAGAATGTAGGTAGCCTACTGTAAGGACAATGTTATATTACCTGGAGCACAGGATATCAGAATGTAGGCAGCCTACTGTAAGGACAATGTTATATTACCTGGAGCACAGGATATCAGAATGTAGGTAGCCTACTGTAAGGACAACGTTATATTACCTGGAGCACAGGATATCAGAATGTAGGTAGCCTACTGTAAGGTCAATGTTGTATTACCTGGGGCACAGGATATCAGAATGTAGGTAGCCTACTGTAAGGACAATGTTATATTACCTGGAGCACAGGATATCAGAATGTAGGCAGCCTACTGTAAGGACATTGTTATATTACCTGGAGTACAGGATATCAGAATGTAGGCAGCCTACTGTAAGGACAATGTTATATTACCTGGAGCACAGGATATCAGAATGTAGGCAGCCTACTGTAAGGACAATGTTATATTACCTGGAGCACAGGATATCAGAATGTAGGCAGCCTACTGTAAGGACAATGTTATATTACCTGGAGCACAGGATATCAGAATGTAGGCAGCCTACTGTAAGGACAATGTTATATTACCTGGAGCACAGGATATCAGAATGTAGGCAGCCTACTGTAAGGACAATGTTATATTACCTGGAGCACAGGATATCAGAATGTAGGCAGCCTACTGTAAGAACAATGTTATATTACCTGGAGCACAGGATATCAGAATGTAGGCAGCCTACTGTAAGAACAATGTTATATTACCTGGAGCACAGGATATCAGAATGTAGGCAGCCTACTGTAAGGACAATGTTATATTACCTGGAGCACAGGATATCAGAATGTAGGCAGCCTACTGTAAGAACAATGTTATATTACCTGGAGCACAGGATATCAGAATGTAGGCAGCCTACTGTAAGGACAATGTTATATTACCTGGAGCACAGGATATCAGAATGTAGGCAGCCTACTGTAAGGACAATGTTATATTACCTGGAGCACAGGATATCAGAGTGTAGGTAGCCTACTGTAAGGACAATGTTATATTACCTGGAGCACAGGATATCAGAATGTAGGCAGCCTACTGTAAGACAATGTTATATTACCTGGAGCACAGGATATCAGAATGTAGGTAGCCTACTGTAAGACAATGTTATATTACCTGGAGCACAGGATATCAGAATGTAGGTAGCCTACTGTAAGGACAATGTTATATTAGCTGGAGCACAGGATATCAGAATGTAGGTAGCCTACTGTAAGAACAATGTAATATTACCTGGAGCACAGGATATCAGAATTTAGGCAGCCTACTGTAAGGACAATGTTATATTATCAGAATGTTGGTAGCCTACTGTAAGGACAATGTTATATTACCTGGAGCACAGGATATCAGAATGTAGGTAGCCTACTGTAAGGACAATGTTATATTACCTGGAGCACAGGACATCAGAATGTAGGCAGCCTACTGTAAGAACAATGTTATATTACCTGGAGCACAGGATATCAGAATGTAGGCAGCCTACTGTAAGGACAATGTTATATTACCTGGAACACAGGATATCAGAATGTAGGCAGCCTACTGTAAGGACAATGTTATATTACCTGGAGCACAGGATATCGGAATGTAGGCAGCCTACTGTAAGGACAATGTTATATTACCTGGAGCACAGGATATCAGAATGTAGGCAGCCTACTGTATGAACAATGTTATATTACCTGGAGCACAGGATATCAGAATGTAGACAGCCTACTGTAAGGACAATGTTATATTACCTGGAGCACAGGATATCAGAATGTAGGCGGCCTACTGTAAGGACAATGTTATATTACCTGGAACACAGGATATCAGAATGTAGGCAGCCTACTCTAAGGACAATGTTATATTACCTGGAACACAGGATATCAGAATGTAGGTAGCCTACTGTAAGAACAATGTAATATTACCTGGAGCACAGGATATCAGAGTGTAGGTAGCCTACTGTAAGGACAATGTTATATTACCTGGAGCACAGGATATCAGAATGTAGGCAGCCTACTGTAAGGACAATGTTATATTACCTGGAGCACAGGATATTAGAATGTAGGTAGCCTACTGTAAGGACAATGTTATATTACCTGGAGCACAGGATATCGGAATGTAGGCAGCCTACTGTAAGAACAATGTTATATTACCTGGAGCACAGGATATCAGAATGTAGGCAGCCTACTGTAAGGACAATGTTATATTACCTGGAGCACAGGATATCAGAATGTAGGCAGCCTACTGTAAGGACAATGTTATATTACCTGGAGCACAGGATATCAGAACCAAGGTAGTGTACTGTAAGAACAATGTTATATTACCTGGAACACAGGACGCCGTAACCAGCCAGAGCGGTCAACAGGCACAAGGAGATCCACGCCATAGCTCGGGATGTTGCAGGAATGATGACAACGCTTCAACGCAAGCAACTGATGACAACGCTTCAACGCAAACAACTGATGACAACGCTTCAACGCAAGCAACTGATGACAACGCTTCAACACAAACAACTGATGACAACGCTTCAACACAAGCAACCGATGACAACGCTTCAACGCAAGGGGATCCGCAGCAACTGATGACGACGTGTGAAATGGAGGGAATCAGCAGAAACGGAAGAGAAAACAGGCTTTGGAGAAACAGGAACAAACCAGTTTGTGCCCGGTGGCGTAGGAAGATGTTTGTGGGACGAATGGCCTAACTCATAATAAAACTTAAACGACAGGGAAAGGGAGGGAGGGGGTGGGGGTGGGTGGGTGGGGGTGTGGAGGGGCGGGGTGGGGGGGGGGTGGGGTGGGGTGGGGGGGGGGGGGGGGATTGGGTCGGCAGGCTTCTTCTGGTTCAAGAGTTCTATCTAACCTCGCCGTGTTATGGTCTTTGTCGCCTGCTCGGCGTTATACCTAACTCTATTAGTGGGGAGCCTGAACTAATTCAGCCCCGACACACCACAGCAAGTCATGGATCGAGCATGATACTTCAATGGTGGTGCCAGAATGGCTTGGCGTCCATAGGCGCCAAGTTATTCTGGCACCATCCTTGAACTATCATGCTCGATCTGTATCTAGAGTTGTAATACAGTCCTTGGGGATTTCGGTCCTGGGGTGAAACAAACTCTGTGATATGTATATTATAAGTTATTGGTCGCAGGGGTTCGCTACACGGACCCTTGTAGGCCTGAGGGAGGTCTAAGGAACCATTGTACCCCTCAGGCCTACAAGGGTCCGTGTAGGAACCCCTGCGACCAATAACGTATCTGTTTACATTCTTCCGTGTATTCTTTAGAAAAAAGCTAGGACCCAACAGCTATGGACGGCTGACTCAGCGCGCACGCGTTGTGCCACTAACAGAGTCTACCGAAGCCTGACCGAAGCGATTGACCGCTGTAGTTACTTCCGGTACGTCTGCTACCGCAATGGACGCTACAGTTGAGCGAATTATCATGGTAAGTAAAACAGTAAACTGTTCAAACAGTTATGATTTATTCCATCAAGTGAGAACTTAAGTACATTTCCAGGTATCCCAGACTGACACAGCATTAAAAAAAAAAAAATTCATTCCACTTCAGACAGAAAACGAAGTACTGTGGTCAGGCTATCTGGACACGTGGGAATTCGCCAATGTTATGAAAACTTGTTTGGCTTTGATGTTGATAGGGCAATTTCTTATTTTGTGTAAACAAATTGCTGCTGTATGTTGCAATCTAATCAGCAATAACTGAAGAATTCATAATTATATAAAGTTCGGCAATATCCCGAATTATCCCCGTCGCGTTGGACCGTGTACTGTTCTTCTATGTGAGTGGGTGACCTTCCCGTGTTTGCTTGCTGTGTTGATGCTATTAACCTTGCATTGTTGATGCTATTCACCTTGCTGTTTTGATGCTTTTGCTGTGTTATTTGCTTCTGTGTTATCTGCTCTTATTGTGTTGATGGTATTTGCTTTTTCTGTGTTTTGATGCTTTTATGTTATTTGCTGTGTTGATGCATTTGCTGTGTTGATGCTTTTGTTATGTTATGCTGTGTTGATGCATTTGCTGTGTTGATGTATTTGCTGTGTTGATGTGTTTGCTGTGTTGATGTATTTGCTGTGTTGATGCATTAGCAGTGTCGATGCTTTTGCTGTGTTATTTGCTGTGTTGAAGTTCAAATGACTTCCATTTGTTTTGATTTTCAGGTTGAAGATGAACTGCTGGACTTGGAGTTGGACATAATAATAATAATAATAATAATAATAATAATAATAATTTATTTTATAAAGCGCAAAACCAAACTTATAGCTTGCTCTAAGCGCTCGTACGCATACACACACAAGGATAAAATATTTAAACAATATGATAACATTATGAGATAAAATACGTTAAACATCATAAAAAATAGTCTATATATATATATGAAAAGACATGTTTTAAAAGAAATACAAATACAGACAAGCACACACACTCACACGCATAATTAAGAAATAACCTATATATAAACCTAAAATATAAACAAACAATGTTTAAAAGTAGCTTAACGTTAAAAGTTCTAAGTACTAACACACATATAAAAAGTAATATGTTGGTAATAAAAACAATGTTTACCTATACTTAATAATATCTCTAATAAAACAATTCAAAAACCATACAGTGCCAAGCAAAACAATAAATAAAGGTAAAAAAATACCCTAACACTGATTAAATACACACACACACACACAATACAACAAACACACACACAATACAACACACACGCACATACACACACACACAATATAACACACACACTTTACGAAAGAACAACTTGTAATACTCGTTACCTACGCATATTTTGAAATATTACACAAACACCTATCCCAAAACTAAATCCCCAGTTTGACATTAGGCCTTTACATGAACAACCACACTGGTTACAGAATCAGCATAACCTTCTCAAACCCAGGCTGTTTTCAAAACAGAATCCCAAAAGAAAAGCTTTTTTTGTGCCAAAACTAAATAATCTGTCCAAAAAAATTTCACTGTACTACAATTTGTCTGTGTGTGTGTGTGTGTTTCGCTCCTATACTACAAAACAAATATGAAAATAATATGATAATAATAATCTCCTGTACTGTGCGCCCTCCTTGCTCTTGATTTAGGAACTACCGAAGCTCTGGGACTGTCACTACTAGTGTCAATGTCACTCATTTTGGAACACACTGTGGTTGACTCTGGTATTAATTAGGGGTTTCAGAAATGCAGTGGCTGACAAAAAATCTAAACACAGGGTTATAAACTCGACTGATTTTCCTATCGACGTATGCGTAGAAAAAAATTCAGATTGCTAAATAAAGACACAAAAATCGTGATTTTCAAACGACGCTTAACACTAGCAAAGACATCGGTCATTGAAACGTTAGCAACCGGAAGTGAAAACAGATTGCAGCTGAAAACGAGGCTGTCGGTGAACTTATTTAGCGCGCTGAGTCAGTCAGCCGTCCATAGCTGTTGGGTCCTAGGAAAAAAAGCCATTTAACGAAGCCCACTTTTCTTGCGGATAGGTGACACCATTGAATATACATGTTCTGCCGGGGATTCCCATTTCCGTACGCGACAGGGTGACGTAGCATGATTCCGCGTGCAGCGCAAACTTTGAGAGTAAAACGTTTTATTGTGGCTTGTGTAAAGAATGCTTCTAGCTGCAATGTCAACTCAAGGTCGTCAAAGTATGACAGTGACACAGAAGAGTTCTTCTTTATTGCTGTGTGATTCAGAAAAATGAAGAACTTTTACATGAAGTGATCGGCATTTGACCACGTGACAGCATGTGCGTGTTAGAATGGCGCCTTGTGCTTTTGAAGGAGATGCTTCGCGTGTGCAGCACATTGTCATTGTTTTATTCTAAAGTCTCATGTGCGTATGCATATCTGCAAAGGAATACCAAATAACTCTTGCTGTTGACAACAGGACTGGTGCTGAGAGGGATTTAAAGGTAAGATTTTATTTTACAGCGTTCACATGAGGTTAGATAGTGAAAGGACCGCGTTAAGTTTTGTTTTGTTTTGTTTTCAAACAATTCTAAATCAACATCCTGCTTAGTTTCTTTCAAGTACTCAAGAAGAGTGTTGACTGCTGTGTTGCTAGATTTTATAGTGTTTTTGGGTGTACTTTCGTTTTAGTTCGTGAATTTGTTGCTCAGTGCTTTGTTGGAATAGTGGCATTATGATAATATTGAAATCTGCCGGCTGAGCAGACGACAGTGTGTTGTTTACAACGTATGCTAGATCTATGCAAGGGTATTTGCTGTCTCTAATTGGTTGAAAATAAATCGGAAGCTATTTTTGTTCAGTGGTTTCCTGAACTTGAAAATGCTTGGTGCATGCGGATGCGATGGATTTTGCGAAGGCTTTTGCTATTTGCGTTGTGTAATTAGTGGTGAAATATTGTTTACGTTGGGTCCTCACGTAGTACAAAATAAGGTAGAGGATTTGTATTGTGTCAAATAGCACTACTTTAGTGCGTTTCTTCTGCTACTTTATCGAACCGAGTTGGTATCAAGACTCGACAACGAGGTCATAACGCGTCATAGAGAGGGCTACAAAACGTTCGCCGTTTGTTGCGACAAGGGTTTTTGTATCACGGTCACATGGTATGGTTTGCGCTAAAGCGACCGGTCGTGTGACGTAGGGATGAAAACAATGCACTTTGGACATCAGGGATTCATTTGAGCGTGGGAACCACGGTGTCACTCAATCGGAAGTGGGTGTGGTCGGCTCCGAAATTAGGTAAGTGCAATATTTTAATATTTTTCTGGGTGTTGGAATATTAGTGGTTTATAACAATAAAACCATAAGCAAATCACATATAGTAATGTTCGTTTCATTCCTACATACTTCAAATTACTAGGGATGTAATCAGTACCCGATAGCAAGAGTAAATTGGTACAAATTAACTATTATTAGGTCACCGTGTCCTACTTTTCATAGACATTTTTGTCTGCACGGTTTCATACGCACAAAATATATTGAAATGTGTCTGTTTGTTTTATACCGGGTATGGTTTAATTGGTGTAATGAACATTTTGCTTAATGAAACTTAATTCGTGACAAAAGCGGATGCATATGGGGGGTATAGTGCAGTTTCATCAAAGTGGAATTTCTACCATCTTTTCCATGAGACAGATTTTAACATGTATAGAAATGGTTGAAACTAAACAATATACTTATCATAAATTATTGTTCCGAATATTAGACTTTGATATGAGAAAATAACAATCAGCAAAGACTTTAAAATCTAGGTCATTGACTAATGAGGCCATCCTGACATGATTGGTTTCCTTTTAAAGTGAACAACTACTGTATTATTAAGCTGCTGACAGAATTGCGCTTCTAATGAAACTGAAATAGGAGTTTAACCCATTCAGCCCTGACGCACCTGTTGCAGGAGATGGGTCGACCATGATAATTCAAGGGTATTGCCAGATTAGCTTGGCGCCGACAGGCGCCAAGCTAATCTGGCACTACCCTTGAATAATTATGGTCGATCCATTTCATGCAACAGGTGCGTAGTCGTTAGATGAAGCCTCCAAAATTGGGAAATACATGCGTCGTTCTGAATGAGTTAATGTATCATATTAAATGATACAAATCACACTTGACGGTGTTTTACAGTGACGACAAGCATACTGTGAAGGAACAGATGGGGATCCAGTGTGAGATTGGAGTTGGCGTGCTAGCTGTGATTGCAGGAATCTATTTTTTTTTTAATAGCGCTGTGTCGTATTGTATGTTTCGAAAATCTTTTCCACAACTGCACAATGCTTTAACCCTAGACTAGCTTTCCTAAATTTTCATCTTCCACGATGAATGACATCATTGTTTCCAAGAACAACTGTTCTACCCTAGACTAGCGTTCCTACATTTACATCTTCCACGATGAATGACATCATTGTTTCCAAGAACAACTGTTCTACCCTAGACTAGCGTTCCTACATTTACATCTTCCACGATGAATGACATCATTGTTTCCAAGAACAACTGTTCTACCCTAGACTAGCGTTCCTACATTTACATCTTCCACGATGAATGACATCATTGTTTCCAAGAACAACTGTTCAGTTCAGATCACGACTGTTGTGCGTGTGGCAATTTGTGTTTTTACAGGCACACTTCATACATGTGCGTATCGATGTTCTTTTTTTGCAGCTCTAGTCTTTTTAAAGTGTTTTTCCTAGACATTTTTGTGTCGCCCCCATTCAGCGGCACTTGGCAGGTGCGGCATATTCTGCGAGCAGCGTCTCCCACGTGTGTTCCTCTTGATACGCTGGGCGTGGACAACGTGTAAATTCAGTGCATCCCCCGCTGGTGATATGGCCTCCAGATATATCCATACTGTCTCTCAAATAGAGCCTGCCTTGCTGATTCAACTTAAATTACAAGTTGGTTTGTTTTGGCATACATAAAGACGACAAAACCTTCAACGACTCCATCTAAGTCCCTATCAAGACAACGAAGAGGTATTTGACTTGAAGATTTGTCAGCCACGCTTCACAGGATGTCTTCGAACTCTATCCAAACACAAGCGATGTTTCCCAGCAAAGAATGATTAGGTGTCACAAATAGTGACGACATGAAAAAACACAAGAGCGTTTTCCTTTTTGGGCCTAAAATGTCGGATAATGTCGTTGATGCAGATGTACTTGAACTGCTTTCCAACATCAAATGCAACCCAGATTTATGTTGCGGAAATATCAAGACTAGCACTGGCTACGGCCAAAATGACGTCACTGTTGTCTGCCGGTTTTGTCTTAAACCTCGTAAAAGCTTTCTGGACACAATCTTTTGAGTGCAATCAATCCATCAATCCTTTGTCTAACCACTCGTATGCACACGGCCGCAAAAAAGACGTTTGAAAACCTGGCCAGGCAATCAAATGATCTGAGTGGTGCTGATTACATTTGTATCTCTTGTGATGTCCTTATTAATTTGTACGATTTTAAACAGGAAAGACAAACAGGTCTTCTTTGTTGAAAGAAAACTTTGCCAGCCGTAATATTACTCTTCCTCTGATATTAGATCCATCCCACCTCCATTTTTTTCTCCTTTGTTTGCTGTTAAGATGTTTATTGCAAATTATAGCAATTTTCTCTTCTTGTTGTGAAAGTTTTTATGCTCTGATATCACCTGTGCGTAAATAGACATTAAATATACTGTTTAACTGCAAATTACGTTCTGTCTTTAAAAAGTGAAATATAATACAATGTGCTGAACTTATATCATCAAATGTTTTATCATAATGTTGGAAAATCGTACTTATTTGGACTCGTAATGTACATAGAGGACGAATCTGCATCAGACGAAACATTCTGCTTGGTGTTCAAGTACTCAGAGGTGACCAGTTATGTAATGCATGTATTTGTTATGCCGGATATGATTGAGAAAGGTAAATCAGCATAGGTACTTATCTCAGTTCTGATAAAACTCACTACAAAAACGGATACTACATACGCAACACAAAATCAACGACCGCACAGCCTGATGTAGCGTTTTTGTCCCTCTGCACAACCTTAACACATTTACAGCAAGGAAATACGAACTATTCTAACATCTCCGGTTTACCATACATTACCACCCTATTACAACTAAAGTGGCGGGAAGTTCCATTCGCAAGCGAAGCGTATGGAAACTCACTTCAATCAGAACATTGTGATGTCATTAGTTTATTAATTTTTGTGGTTTAATTAAGATGGTGTAAATGTGGTTCCCATACTTGAAAACATGTATTATATGTTTACAACACTATGTGGTGATTAGTTTGTTTCTAACATTCAGTGCAGAGTTTTTGTGTTAAGCCCCCCCCCCCCTCCTCCACTGCATCAAACTATTTGACGATTAGGGTAGGAAGAGGTATCCACATTAGCAAAACGTCTTTGCACCCACTACGACCGCAGTAGGCCCGAGCACCGCCGTGCATTGGCTGACTGCGGCCGTCGTGGGCCAGAGGGGAGTTTCTTACTGGGATGGCCTAATTAAGGCCCAGGTATACGACATGTTCAGGAGATATTACCACGCCATATCCGGTCACCCGTGTTCCTATATTACTGATGCTGACAAAGGGACAGAATTACATTTCGTTTGTATGTGAGAGGCTACACGTTAACAATACCCAGTAGCAAAAGGTCTGTGGGCACACTGCGGCCGTCGTGAGCACGAGGAACTGTGCTTACTGAACATGTGACAAAATGAGACTGCACATCACAAACTGAAAACATAATAAGACTGCACACCACAAACGGAAAACATAATGAGACTGCACACCACAAACTGAAAACATAATGAGACTGCACACCACAAACTGAAAACATAATGAGACTGCACACCACAAACTGAAAACATAATGAGACTGCACACCACAAACTGAAAACATAATGAGATGACGCTTTAAAATGCAAATTCTGATTTCGTTTCACTTTTGTCGATGTGAGTTTCGTTTTCAATTTGCTGAAAAGTACTATACGTTGACAAATACTGAAATTAAATTATATATATATAAAACGTAGAGTATTGCACTGGACAAATCTGGGCATGTTCAGATTTCAAATTGGATGTTTGAAAATTTTCAGATTTTTATTTTGCGGATCACGTGGTCAGATTGAGACCTATGAATATGTCGTTGGGGTCCTATGAATTGCTGCCCAGTTTTCTGAAACTATATTTAGTTCGGGTTTTAACGTCCGTGGCATCGGAGTGATAATAGACGTTTCTAACGAGCATTTTTGAAAACAAGACGGTCGGGTGTAAATAACTGCCCACTCTACCGTAATTATCAAAAGGCAAATCACGACAGAGTTGAAACATTTTCACTGAAACAATTTTCACAGAAATAATTGCGTGTGACTTTTGCCAATAGAACGTTTTGTTTGCTGAGAGGTTCTTTCCCTTCGGTAAGCAAATAGCTCATCGAGCCGACGTGGGCCCGACGGACGATTGCTTACTTGGATATTTCACTGGCGATCCGGATGTAAAATGACACCTAATTGACAGATGGGCTTTGATGGATGTACTCCAGCTCGCTTTGAAATGAATGAATGGGTGACGATAAAAGGCTTTTACAGTAACACAGAATGAGCAATTCTATCGTAATTGACCTGAGGGATTGGAGCCCTGAGGTCCTGGGGCCAGTTGCATGAGTGAGCTTAGTCCTGCGCCAGCCACTAAGCAAGGTGCTCCGCTATAGCGCCACAACACTAACCCCGCTATATCGCCACAATACTCACCCCGCTATAGCGCCACAACACTAACCCCCGCTATAGCGCCACAACACTAACCCCGCTATAGCGCCACAACACTAACCCCGCTATAGCGCCACAACACTCACCCCGCTATAGCGCCACAATACTCATCCCGCTATAGCGCCACAACACTAACCCCGCTATAGCGCCACAACACTAACCCCGCTATAGCGCCACAACACTAACCCCGCTATAGCGCCACAACACTCACCCCGCTATAACGCCACAATACTCACCCCGCTATAGCGCCACAACACTAACCCCGCTATAGCGACACAACACTCACCCCGCTATAGCGCCACAACACTCACCCCGCTATTGCGCCACAACACTAACCCCGCTATAGCGCCACAACACTCACCCCGCTATAGCGCCACAATACTAACCCCGCTATAGCGGAGCCCCTTGCTTAGTGGCTGGCGCAGCACTAAGCTCACTCATGCCGTTGACCCTAGTACCACAGGCCAGCGCGCATTACGGCTCTATCTCTAAGGAACGATTTCCGAAATATGAATATCTGGCACAATCAATTCGCGAAGTTGCTTATTGGCATTAGATAGCGAGCATAATGCTGAACAGCGGCGGTACATTGCGAGGAGCTTGTGACAACGGAACAATTGTATTCTTTGCGGTTGGATTTGGGGCCGCGGTTCTAGATCCCCTCCCCCCCAAAAAAAAAAAAACAAAAAAAAAAAAAAACAAAAAAAAAACCAACAACAACAACAAAAAAACTTTATGAGGTGTTGCAGTGGAAGAAGACACTGAGACTAATTTTGAAAAGGCAACACCTAGGCAATTTTGTGGTACAATTATTCTTTACTTTTAACAAAGGCGTCGCCCAAAGCCCAATAAATGCACTCAATCAGAGCAGCTCCAAGGGACGTAATTTTTCAATAAATTCTGAGAATGCTGTGCTAATGCCATGGAATTCCAGGCTGGTAAGTTTGCATTGTGTCATCAGGACATTAGCTGCCCTTTTGTGACTGCATCGCTTATTAGATCTTTTGAGCCTTCCACTGAACACCTACTACATAAAGTAATAGGGACTACCCCCAGGCGCCCTACAACTACGCCCTACACTGAACACCTACTACATAAAGTAATAGGGACTACCCCCAGGCGTCCAGGAGGACTGGATATTCTCCAGCGGGTTGCGGGATATATATATATATATATATATATATATATATATATATATATATATATATATATATATATATATATATATATATATATATATATATATATGATAAAAAAAATAATATAAAAAAAACCGAGGCCCTGGTCGGGTTACAGCTTCCAAGCTCTTAGAGAGAGAGAGAGACAGAAATAAAATGAAATGAAACTTTATTTTCCAAGGATAAATGATTAGGTTCCTTCAATGACCTTTTTTCAATCATGTCCTTGCTAAGCTATAGCACGCACGTAAACACACATAACATAATTTAATATATTTATAAAAGTATACATAATAGTAAAAAGTAAGGCAACAATAATTCCGTTAAAAAAATTCAATGCTCACATTACACCACACACACACACACACACACACACACACACACACACACACACACACAGAGAGAGAGAGAGAGTATTGATTTCTACCAGTACACACACACACACACACACACACACACACACAAAACACACACACACACACACACACACACACACACACACACACTGACACCAAGCAAAACATCGAACATTAAACATTAAAAAAATTATGATGTTATGCTGCAAAAGAAATGATAAAGAACACCTCAGGTAGTCTAAAGTATTATGATACATGAATATGAATAAGGAAATGTTTCTGCAGTGAATGACGGTATGTGAAAGAAAATATAAACAATATGTTTTCACATGTTCTCAATAAATTTATGCTGTTGCCTCTTGAACGTTCGTAAAGAAGGTGCTGCGTTAATGTCTGCATAAACTGTGTTCCATGATTTTGCACCAGAGTAGGAGAGTGTAAATATCTAAGCGGGGCCTTGGTACTACCAGATTGTGACCTAATGTTCGACTAGATCTTAGGGCAAGTGCGAACAAATTAGAGAGATAGGCTGGTGAGTCTAAGAGGGTGATTTGCACATGAGTACCAACTTTAAAAAATAAATAAATGAACGGCTTGTCAAGTGGTAGGATATCCAACAGCTTGAACTTGTAATCAGTACTAATGACTTGCATGGGTCTGTCAACGATTAGTTTGATTGCCCGCCTGTGAAGCGAATTCATCTTTTTGAAAGTAGCATCACTGCTCCCAACCCAAACGGAGGAGGCATAATCCAAATGTGGCTGAATATGGGCACAGTAAAAACGTTTCCTTGTTGTTTCGTTAGTAAAATATCTTAATTTTGACAGTAAGAATAAGTTTTCTATATATTGTTTTACACACTTTGGTAATGTGGCTTTGCCAACACAGTTTGTCATCAATTATGATTCTAGGCATGATTCCATGATTTGCTCAACAGACTGTCCATTCAAATAGAGCTGTGGGGGTGGGGGTGGGGGGAGGGGGGGGGGAAGGAGGGGGGAGGGGGGGAGGGGGGACGGGTTCAGCTGATGCTTTTGTCTAGTAGTAATTAACATACATTTGGTCTTAGTAGGATTCGGAATCATATAATTATTTTGACACCATGTGGAAACATCATTCAGGCCGCTTTTGTAGGGACTGGGTTATACACGATGCATCTGACGATGACACGTCAAGAGTTCCATCATCAGGAAGGAGACTACATATTACACAGGGATCGGATATAATTATTTAAGGGAAGATCGTTTATAAAAACTGAAAAAATAATGGACCGAGGACGGATTCTTGTGGTAATCCGTGCTCTATCACCCCCTCACGTGAATTTGTACCATTCACACACAGACGTACTGTGTGCGCCCGTTTAGATATTATGATGTAATGAAGGCAAGGGTGCAACCACTCAGCTGACAGGCAGCACGCTTTTTAATTAAAAGATTATGGTTGACAAGATTAAAAGGTTTTGAAAGATCCAAAAATACCGCTCCAGTCATTTGCCCATAATTCATATCAGTTAACCATATGTCAACCAAGTGAACAAAAGGTGTGTGACAAGAATGTCCCCTACGAAAAGCAGAATGTAGTGCATGTACAAGTTTGTATTTATCTAAGAAATGTTGTAAGAGAGAGAGAGAGAGAGAGAGAGAGAGAGAGAGAGAGAGAGAGAGAGAGAGAGAGAGAGAGAGAGAGAGAGAGAGAGAGAGAGAGAGACAGAGACAATGACAATAACAATGACAATGACAATGACAATGATTCTTTATGTTACAACGGAGAAAGTTTTGGTGAAACCATTTTTCGAACTTGCCGTTGCTAATATACTTTTACATATAATGCACAAATCACAAAATACTATCTCCAGTGAGTGTCCACAAGCTTTGGGACTATTGTCACATTGTTACACAGCTCGGTACAAAATAGGATTTTGATGTCAAACTTGGGAACTTTCGCGTTGTGAAATGTGCGTGTGCAAACATTCTGTTAATAAAAAGAACATGGGAGAAAAGGGTAGTCTTCCTAAAACATTCTATTGTTAACGACATTTGATTTTTCGGAATAATTCTTTTCCCAAAATCTATAATATACTGACGAGTAAAAGAAATGCGATATCACTCGAGTCGACTCGCATGGTGTCGCGTTTCGTTCGCTCGTTAATTTATTTTCGTTCGATTATTTCCGCTAATCAGTATCGCACGCAGCTGGCCAACTAATCAATGCTTTGTGAAATACCATCGGACGAACATCCTGCCGTGCATTTTATTTTCATGTGATTTCAAAGCACCAGTAAACGGCTGTCTGCGCATGACAAAGAAACTTAAAGGTTTCTGATGTCCGAAACGGCCTTGTCTGTATTGCGTTGCGCTATACGCTTGAATGAATGTTCCTTTGTGAGCGTTTACTATTTCGGCTTGATACGAAAACTTTAATCCTTTGGCATTCAGTAACTGTTTTTGTCGCATTGCCTTTGCAAGAATCACCGCACCACCACCCCCCCCCCCCCCAAAAAAAAAAAAAAAAAAAAAAAAAAAAAAAAAAAACAAACAAACAAAAACAAAAACAAAAACAAAAAAACAAAAAAAAAACGCCACCGCCTGCCCAAAAGCTAACCTGTCGGTTGCTAGCGGACAGTAATATTTATTATGTCAAAAATCATCGCCCGTTAGATCCCTTTAACCCTTTCTGACACGGATATAAATTAAACCGGCAAGATGCATATTATACCCGAAAGAGCCCCCGCGTTTGCGTGGGCTCATGAGGATCTATGTCTCTTGCAGCTGCATGTTGTTCGCTGAGCTCCGGTTGTCAAGCAGTTAATATGTTTGTTGGGAATCAGTGTATTCAACTCATGACGGCCAAATGTTTGTTAGGATCACAGAATCGTACTTATCGAACTCATGCGGTCAAAATGTTTGTTGGGAATCTGACTAAGAATCGTATTTTTGTCTCGAACTCATGACATCATAATGTTTGTTGCGAATATAAATAAGAATCGCGTGTATCGAACTCATGACGTCACAATGTTTGTTGGGAATCTAAGGAAGAATTGTATGTATCGAACTCATGAAATTAAATGTTTGTTGGGAATCTAACTAAGAAGTATGTGTATTCAACTCATCAGATTAAAATGATTGTTCGAAGTTGAGCTTACAACTGTACGTTTGAAAATCAATCTTGATGCAGTTACAGATAATGTCTCATGGATTTTTTTTTAAAGCGTCCAAAGTGTGTGTCAGTGACAAAGAGGGCACCCACTCAGAGTACATCCCTGTCGACGTGCTCACAAATCTACTTGAGTGTCTGTGAGACAAAAAGAAAAACCCACAAACCCAACCCAACCAACAACAACAACAACAAAAATCCCAACCCAACCCTAAACAACAACAACAACAACAACCCTGCGGCCGAAGTTTGACGCCCCTAGACTATTGATTGATTAGTTTGGGGATTTAACGCCCACGGCATCGGGTGACAATGGATGGCCCAAAGGAGCGAATTATGGGGGATAGAGACAGCAATTGCCGAGGGAGTACGACCTGAACACTGATCAAATCCGGCGCATTTCAACTATGCTGCTTTGATTAAACATGACAAAATCCTTGAGCTGTCATGGTAGATTTGTAGAAATGTGACGGAGACCGAAAATGGTTAATGGACGCACAACATCCAAAGACACTCGATCAAGTAGAGGCTGCTCGAACAAGGTTCTGTAGAGCCCCCTATCAGGGACGCAACAAAGCGTTGTCTCACGTGTCTATCAAAAGTAATGATCACAGGGGAGACAGTCGTGATGAGATAATAGACGTTTTTCGGAAATAAGAAGTAGATCAAGAATGCACATGTTTCGACGAAAACAGTGAATTAAAGCTCGGACAAACACGCGATACCGCATGTTTGTCCGGGCTTTTCATCCACTGATTTCATAGAAAACTTTCAATTTTGAACGACTTTTCTCTCTCCTCGGAAATCGTCCATATTTACTAATGCACACTAGGGGGAATCACTCAACACTTAACAAAAGAGGAGTTAGATCCCTTGGCAACTTCCTATTGGCATCGTGGAAGTTTATTTTTTTGCTGTTTTGTTGTTGTAAATGTTGACACACACAGGTTAAATATAACCCTTTAACCATTTGTCTGTCGGTAGCGCTTTTTGTCGCGATGATTCAGGCAGGATAGGGTCCGCCAGTGGGTTAACTCATTCAGCCCGACGGCCGTATTCCCCAACCTTTTGGAGGTGTCATCTGATGACTATACACCAGTTGCAGGAGATGGATCGACCATTATAATTCAAGGGCAGTGCCAGATTAGCTTGGCGCCGACAGGCGCCAAGCTAATCTGGCACTACCCTTGAATTATCATGGTCGATTCATCTCCTGCTGTAGTGCCTCAGGGCTGATTGGGTTAAAATACAAAAGTGTCGCCCCTAGCAAGAGCATGTTTCACATTATGCCTGGTGTATCCCGTTTTGTGAAGAAGACGCCATTCGTCGTAATACTGCAGGAAAGACACCACGAGTAGGGAGGTAGAGATGTCCCTGATTTTCAGTCCTTCCTTCTCAAAGGGATATAGCGATCCATTTACTTTTAAACTTTGGGAGTATACTCATGGATTCACGACGATTTATTTTCCTATTCACGAATCCACCCCCCCCCCCCCCCGCCTCCCCAACAACAACAACAACAAAAATGATACTAATTTAACGCATTAAGCCATTTGGGACGAAATTGAGGACATTATCCATTTTCGGTATACGTCACAGTTCTACAAATCTACCATGACAGCTCAAGGGTTTTGTCAGCATAACATGGCGCCATAGGGGCCCGATGATAATAGCTTTGACTAGTGCAAATCCGCTGCGCCACAGCGTGCGTCCCACCGAATACTAAGCTCAAGACAGAATACAAGGGAAGAAACGAAGACACCCGAGAAAAGTGACAAGTCAGCTTTTCTGTCTACAATAACGATATGTTCTGACGAGCAAACAAATCCGACATTTTTGGAATCGTCGGAAAACCATTAGTGTTACCCGATTGTGATGAAACTCTATGCTCATGCATAGTGTTCACACAGTAGGGTAAATATGGTACAGTAGTTGTCAACGGTTTGTTTTGTGCCGGTAGTCCGTGAGGCCCGTGGTCCACGTGGAATTTCTAAGGAACGTTTAACACGGGGAGTTTTAGTGAGTTCTAGGCGGAAGCTCAGTCTGGCAGAGCTGTTGAAACATTAGTACGGGGCTTTATCGTCAGTGTGGGCAGACGTGTGTGAGATACCTTAGCCCATATTCCAAGACTCTGAAACCTAGAATTCAGGTATGTTTCTATATTATGTTGTATTGATAGTTGCTTAGTTAAAGACGGTATGCGTTGGTATGAGTACTTTGGTTGTATAGCGTTGTCTGGGTTGGTTCAGTTATGTTGGTTTGAAATTCAGTGAGGTAACCAGAGTTTTCGTATACAGTTATTTACCGAAATAGATAACTAAAGGAATGTGAGGGGTGTATGTCTAAGTCATTGTGAAGGTAGTACGTGGTTGGTTAAGCATAGTCTTTTCCAGGGTATAGAATAATGTACGGCGAGAGTGTTAGGTTATAGTCTGTTTCACGTTTTTTTTTTTTTCCCAGCAATGGACAGCAGGGTAATTCCCCGATAGTTGGAACAGTCAGACTTCTCGCCTTTGTTCTTGTACAGGGTGATAACGACTGCGTCACGGAGATCTTTTGGTAGTGTTCCTTCCTTCCAGCAGCAGAGAAAGAGGTCAAAAAAAAATCCTTGCAAGGCTGCTCCTGAATCGGCTGGTACCTGCCATCGCTGAAGACCAACTCCCAGAGGGCCAGTGTGGCTTCAGAGCAAACAGGAGCACCACCGATATGGTCTTTGTGCTGAGACAGCTACAGGAGAAGTGCCGCGAGCAGAACAAAGGGCTGTACGTAACATTTGTCGACCTAACAAAAGCGTTCGACACTGTGAGCAGGCAAGGCATGTGGCAGATCCTGGAGCGACTTGGCTGTCCCCCAAAGTTCCTCAACATGATTGTCCAGCTACACGAGGACCAGCAAGGCCAGGTCAGACTCAACAATGACCTCTCAGAACCATTCCCTATTCTCAACGGCGTAAAGCAGGGCTGCGTGCTGGCACCGACCCTCTTCACCATCTTTTTTAGCATGATGTTGAAGCAGGCCACAGTGGACCTCGATGATGACGATGCAGTGTACATCAGGTATCGTCTCGATGGCAGCCTGTTCAACCTCAGACGACTGCAGGCCCACACGAAAACCCTAGACCAACTGATTCGTGAGCTGCTTTTTGCTGATGATGCTGCCCTCGTTGCACACACAGAGAGAGCCCTGCAGCGCATCACGTCTTGCTTCGCAGATGCTGCCCAGCTCTTTGGACTCGAGGTCAGTCTGAAAAAGACAGAGGTCCTCCATCAGCCGGCACCCAAGACAGTGTATCGCCCTCCTCACATCACCATTGGCGAGTCTGAACTAAAGTCAGTGCACCAGTTTACTTACCTTGGCTGCATTATCACGTCGGACGCCAAGCTGGACAAGGAGCTTGACAGCAGGCTGGCAAAAGCGAACAGTGCTTTCGGGCGACTTTTCAAGCGGGTGTGGCACAATCAACAGCTGAAAACAGGCACCAAGATCAGCGTGTACAGAGCTGTGGTCCTCACCACCCTGCTGTATGGTTCCGAGTCCTGGGCCCTCTACCGCAGCCAACTACGACTCCTCGAACGCTTCCACCAGCGCTGCCTGCGTACCATCCTGGGCATTCACTGGATTGACTATGTCACCAACGTCGAGGTCCTTGAACAGGCTGAAACTGTGAGCATCGAGGCTTTGCTGCTGCGGACACAGCTCCGCTGGGCGGGGCATGTCTCCAGGATGGAGGATCATCGCCTACCAAAGATCACCCTGTTCGGCGAGCTTGCTACTGGACACCGTGACAGAGGGGCACCAAAGAAGAGATACAAAGACTGTCTCAAGAAGTCACTTAGTGCCTGCCAAATCGACCACCACCAGTGGTCTTCGCTTGCTGCGGACCGTGACACCTGGCGCTCCACCATTTACAAGGCAGCCGTCTCCTTTGAGGACTCTCGCAGAGCTAGCCTTAAGGACAAGCGGCTCAGGAGAAAAAACAGAGATGCCGCAGCTCAGAACCCTGGCCAGACCTTCCCCTGCAGCCACTGCGGTCGAACCTGCCTGTCTCGGATTGGCCTCCGCAGCCACGAACAAGCCTGTAGACGTCGTGGGCAACTCCTATAAAATCTTCGTTAGCGAAGTCAAAGCCAAGAAAAAAAAAAGTTTCACGGTAGTAACAGAGTTATTGGGGGTGTTACGAAAGTAGTTCGGGTTATGAAGCACGTGTGTAGGTTAATGAACGTGTGGGTTATTTGTATCAGCCAGGTTACGTAATATTTCTCATATGATCCAACATATTGTGTGTTTAGCAAGTGTTACGTTTTGGGACCTTATTGTGTTCAGAGTGCTTGTCGAGAGTGGAGCGACGGACGCCGAGACGTCAGTCACCAGGGACCTAATGCGAGGTCATCTCTCCAGCTCTTCACTCAGGGAGTGAGCGACCGGGACTGAGACACCCGAGTCACAGCGAGAACTGCGCTACGGTACGAGTAACGAGGACGTCCGCGATACGAGAGACAGGTCGACTCCAGGAGCGTACAACGAAGAACTTGCACGCCTAGACGTGAGAAGGACTAACGTAACCAGGCGATAACACCAAACAGGTTGGAGAACGAGAGACCAATACCTAGCCTGGCAGTGGTATTTGTGTATGTGGTAGTGGTGTATATAGTTGATATAGTGGCGATCATTCTTCTTTTATTGTTTATCTTGTATAAAAGTTACTTTAGAAAGGGAACCCATGTGTCGAGTTTTACCGCATGAATGCGCCCGTCTGAGTCAGTGGCGGTGTGTGCGTCTGTTGTGCGAGAGTCTGTGCGTACGACTGGGGGCAAGTCTGAGTGCGTTACACCGATGATTCCCAAAATGTTGCATTTTTTTTGCTCCGCAGTATAGATCTCTTTTGTTTGCCATAACCAATTAGATTCCGACGTATCGTACAAATCTACACAAGTCAGGCTCCTCACTTGTAAAGGTGTATATCTCTTGCTGGTTTTGTAGAACATAAACAATATCAAAGATACAAAAAAGATATATAAAATAAAAACAAACAAACAAACAAAAAACCCAATAAATAGGACGAACAATAATAATAAAGGTAAAAGTAAACAAATAGCAAAAATTGAGAAATGACTAGACGATCATCCTAAAAGATTATTTCACACCGCCTTTATACCGTGACCGTTTAATGTCTTCTATCAACTGATTAATTAATTAATTGATTATTAATTATTACTTTATTAACAGATACAAGATGAAGGCCTCTGTCGTTCTATGTCTGATTCTGCTTCCAACTTCCTCGTTCGTGATGTACAAAATGCCAAGCAACCTTCGAAAACATCTCATTTCAGTGGCTTGTATCCTCCTTTCGAGGTCTGCTGTGAGGGTCCATGACTCACATGCATATAAGAACACTGAGATGACTAAGGAGCGCATCAGTGTGATCTTGGAGCAGAGTGTGATGTTTCTGTCCTTCCATATGGTCTTCAGTCTTGTCAGCGCTGTTGTTGTCTGCGCAATCCAGGACAGTATTTCTGGTTTTGATCCCTCACCTGTCACAATGGCTCCTAGGTATTTTAAATTGTTTACTGTTTCCAGTTTTTGGCCTCCAACCATGATTACAGGCCCAATGCCACTGGCGTTATTGGTCATCAGTTTGGTCTTCTCTGCGCTTATTTCCACCCCAAACGCAATGGCTGTACTGTCAAGATTTACCACCAGCTGAGCTAGCTCCTACTCTGTTTCTGCAAGGCCATCAATGTCGTCAGCAAAGCACAAGTTCGTGATTGGTCTGCCTCCTATACTGACAGTTCCTTCATGATCTTTCAGGGCGTCCGTCATGATTCTTTCCAGGAAGATGTTAACAAGAGTAGTTGAGAGCAAGCAGCCTTGTTTGACTCCGACTGTTGTCCTAAACTAGATAAGTAGATACCACAAAAACCGCTGCCGGTCGCCGCTGTGCAGCGCCGCTTAATGCCCATATAAATAAGAAATTTGTGTTTGTCATCCATCGCACCATGGTTCATTTACACATTCATTAAATATTATGAAAATAATAATAATAATCGCCGTAAGGACCGAAATCACAGACCAGGACAAGTACGAGCGTATACAGGACCCGCAGTGCAGTTTAATGACAAACGATGGTGTTTATCTGTGTAAAAAGCGAGTTTTCATTGTGAAACATTGAACATTTCGCTTTTCACACAACGGACTTTCTGTCTTTTGCCTTCACAGTTCAGCGTGCCCATTCCATCACAGAACGCCAGCCATCTGCCAGGGACACAGATCTTCATCAGTCTAAGCAGGCTGCCTGGATACACGAGAACCTTTGCCTGTTAAAATGAAAAGAAAAGGGGAGACTGCCAGTGCTAATATTTTAGGAAGGTTACAAAGTAAAGTAGATTATAGCACTGTCAGGGGAGAGAAATGTGCATGATCGACCAGTGATCATAGATCTACTGTGGCCAAAGCACACAAAAAAAAAAGAGATAGGAAAGAGAGGGGGCGCTAAAAAAGTGACTGAAAGCAATGCATATGGAAGCCCCCCCGAAGGGGGGCGTATCACATATCCCACTGTTCCAGCCACTCAGTGCATGGAAATTTAAATCTAGGTCCCCCCGAGGGGGGTCCAGATATTTAGCCGGTGTGGACAGCTGTTTCGGTCTTGGCGACCTCTTCAGCACACCATCGGCGATACTGGAGGAGGCAGGAATTTCTGCCTACCTGCAAAGACAACCACATTTTACTGTGGTGTCCGCAAGGGCATACATTCCATGCCACCACCTAGAGCTAAATTTCCATGCACCCTAAAAGAGAACCTACCAAAAGGGGGGAAGGGGTTGCAGTCGATATTGTAGTAGTAAATGAAAAGAAAAGGGGAGACTGCCAGTGCTAATATTTTAGGAAGGTTACAAAGTAAAGTAGATTATAGCACTGTCAGGGGAGAGAAATGTGCATGATCGACCAGTGATCATAGATCTACTGTGGCCAAAGCACAAAAAAAAAAAGAGATAGGAAAGAGAGGGGGCGCTAAAAAAGTGACTGAAAGCAATGCATATGGAAGCCCCCCCGAAGGGGGGCGTATCACATATCCCACTGTTCCAGCCACTCAGTGCATGGAAATTTAAATCTAGGTCCCCCCGAGGGGGGTCCAGATATTTAGCCGGTGTGGACAGCTGTTTCGGTCTTGGCGACCTCTTCAGCACACCATCGGCGATACTGGAGGAGGCAGGAATTTCTGCCTACCTGCAAAGACAACCACATTTTACTGTGGTGTCCGCAAGGGCATACATTCCATGCCACCACCTAGAGCTAAATTTCCATGCACCCTAAAAGAGAACCTACCAAAAGGGGGGAAGGGGTTGCAGTCGATATTGTAGTAGTAAATGAAAAGAAAAGGGGAGACTGCCAGTGCTAATATTTTAGGAAGGTTACAAAGTAAAGTAGATTATAGCACTGTCAGGGGAGAGAAATGTGCATGATCGACCAGTGATCATAGATCTACTGTGGCCAAAGCACATTTCCATGCACTGAGTGGCTGTAACAGTGGGATATGTGATACGCCCCCCTTCGGGGGGGCTTCCATATGCATTGCTTTCAGTCACTTTTTTAGCGCCCCCTCTCTTTCCTATCTCTTTTTTTTGTGCTTTGGCCACAGTAGATCTATGATCACTGGTCGATCATGCACATTTCTCTCCCCTGACAGTGCTATAATCTACTTTACTTTGTAACCTTCCTAAAATATTAGCACTGGCAGTCTCCCCTTTTCTTTTCATTTACTACTACAATATCGACTGCAACCCCTTCCCCCCTTTTGGTAGGTTCTCTTTTAGGGTGCATGGAAATTTAGCTCTAGGTGGTGGCATGGAATGTATGCCCTTGCGGACACCACAGTAAAATGTGGTTGTCTTTGCAGGTAGGCAGAAATTCCTGCCTCCTCCAGTATCGCCGATGGTGTGCTGAAGAGGTCGCCAAGACCGAAACAGCTGTCCACACCGGCTAAATATCTGGACCCCCCTCGGGGGGACCTAGATTTAAATTTCCATGCACTGAGTGGCTGGAACAGTGGGATATGTGATACGCCCCCCTTCGGGGGGGCTTCCATATGCATTGCTTTCAGTCACTTTTTTAGCGCCCCCTCTCTTTCCTATCTCTTTTTTTTTGTGCTTTGGCCACAGTAGATCTATGATCACTGGTCGATCATGCACATTTCTCTCCCCTGACAGTGCTATAATCTACTTTACTTTGTAACCTTCCTAAAATATTAGCACTGGCAGTCTCCCCTTTTCTTTTCATTTACTACTACAATATCGACTGCAACCCCTTCCCCCCTTTTGGTAGGTTCTCTTTTAGGGTGCATGGAAATTTAGCTCTAGGTGGTGGCATGGAATGTATGCCCTTGCGGACACCACAGTAAAATGTGGTTGTCTTTGCAGGTAGGCAGAAATTCCTGCCTCCTCCAGTATCGCCGATGGTGTGCTGAAGAGGTCGCCAAGACCGAAACAGCTGTCCACACCGGCTAAATATCTGGACCCCCCTCGGGGGGACCTAGATTTAAATTTCCATGCACTGAGTGGCTGGAACAGTGGGATATGTGATACGCCCCCCTTCGGGGGGGCTTCCATATGCATTGCTTTCAGTCACTTTTTTAGCGCCCCCTCTCTTTCCTATCTCTTTTTTTTGTGCTTTGGCCACAGTAGATCTATGATCACTGGTCGATCATGCACATTTCTCTCCCCTGACAGTGCTATAATCTACTTTACTTTGTAACCTTCCTAAAATATTAGCACTGGCAGTCTCCCCTTTTCTTTTCATTTACTACTACAATATCGACTGCAACCCCTTCCCTCCTTTTGGTAGGTTCTCTTTTAGGGTGCATGGAAATTTAGCTCTAGGTGGTGGCATGGAATGTATGCCCTTGCGGACACCACAGTAAAATGTGGTTGTCTTTGCAGGTAGGCAGAAATTCCTGCCTCCTCCAGTATCGCCGATGGTGTGCTGAAGAGGTCGCCAAGACCGAAACAGCTGTCCACACCGGCTAAATATCTGGACCCCCCTCGGGGGGACCTAGATTTAAATTTCCATGCACTGAGTGGCTGGAACAGTGGGATATGTGATACGCCCCCCTTCGGGGGGGCTTCCATATGCATTGCTTTCAGTCACTTTTTTAGCGCCCCCTCTCTTTCCTATCTCTTTTTTTTTGTGCTTTGGCCACAGTAGATCTATGATCACTGGTCGATCATGCACATTTCTCTCCCCTGACAGTGCTATAATCTACTTTACTTTGTAACCTTTGCCTGTTGTTGGCCCAGTTTAGGTACTTACTCCTCAGGCAGATGAGTCAGTTGGCGACATCTCTTCTATGTCCCTGGATCTGTGGCCGTGTAATTACAGGGCGGTCATGGGAGGATTGTATAACATCGCTGGCGGTTCCTTGTCTGAAACACGTGTATATAAAGGCAGCGTGGTTTCACGTTCGTCACAGGGAAATACAGAAACACTTATAGGGGGGGGGGGGGGTTAGTAAAAATCAACCCCCCTCAAACAACAAGGGGAGTAGGTTGCGGGCCTAAAAGAGAACCGGGCCTTGGACTGTGACACCAAAGGAGGAAAAAGGAGCCAAAACACCACCGACGATCAAAGACGGGAACACAAGCTCTCTCCCCCCAACGACCCAGCCCCCCAGGGCGCAGGCGGCCATGACGAAGGGTTGAGTACAAAGCGATGCGCAGACATCAGCGACGACCCAATCAGAACATACCCCCCCCCCCCCGCCACCCCCTGTCCCCCCCCCCTCCACCCCCCGCCCGCCTGGACGAAATCAGCGAGAGCTGGAAGTCCATGTCCACTAAACATAGCATAGCATAGCCTGTTCGTCACTCGGTCCTCAGCGGAGCCACACAGCATCTACTCCCACCACAGGTAAGTCTCTTGTAGCTGAATGGTAAAAGTCGTGTTTGCTTTCTCTAGGCGATAAAAGTGTTACAATCGCGCTTGCGTATTACTGGCAGTGACAAGTCAGCTTGTCTGTCTACAATAACGATATATTCTGACGAGCAAAAAAATCCGTCATTTTTGGAATCGTCGGAAAATCTTTAGTGTTACCCGATGATTCCAAAAATGTCGCATTTCTTTTGCTCCTCAGTATAGATCTCTTGATGGTGGGTTTGGTTCCTGGAAGAAAAAGAGAGGCCAAGACCTCACATCAGCAAACAAGTACAGACTTGTCAACAAGAAGATCAGGAAGAGGATGAAAGAAGCCAAAGAAGATTGGATTGAAGACCAGTGTTGTAGCGTGGAAGAGGGCATGGCAAACGGCAACAGCAAGAAGGCTTATGAAACGCTAAGGACCCTCACCAAGACTCAACAGCGAACAGCCACAGTCATCGAAGACAGCAGCGGCCAACTCCTTACGGAAAACACTGCTGTACTAAACAGATGGACTGAGTACTGCCGAGACTTGTATAACTACAAGGCTGAGCCAGACACCAGCATCCACCAAAACAACCAGGCTGGGGCCAGGAAGGCTGAAGACCTGCCAGTGTTAGCTGAAGAGGTGGAAGCAGCCGTACGCGGCCTGAAGGGAGGAAAGTCTCCAGGTGTAGACAACGTACCTGCTGAACTGTTGAAACATGGAGGAGAAGTAACAACGAAGGTCCTCACTACACTCTGTCAAAAGATCTGGGAGCAAAAGAAATGGCCAGTAGAATGGACACAGTCTCTAGTGATCCCGCTCCCCAAGAAAGGAAACCTGAAACAGTGCCAGAACTACAGAACTATCAGTCTGATAAGTCACCCTAGCAAAGTAATGCTTAGAATCATTCTCAACCGCCTCAAAACTTTCGCCGAGGAACTGCTGGCAGAAGAACAGGCTGGCTTCAGAGTTGGAAGAAGCACTGTAGAGCAGATTTTCAACTGCCGCGTCCTGATCGAGAAACATCTGCAGCATCAGCGCGAACTCTACCACAACTTCATTGATTTCAGGAAAGCATTTGATCGCGTCTGGCACGACGGACTCTGGCAAGTCATGAGATCGTTCAACATAGAGGAGGGACTGATCCAAATGATAGAAGCGCTTTACAAGAACGCCTGCAGCGCGGTTCTACTTAACAATCAGTCAGGCGAGTTCTTCAGGACGACGATCGGTGTCCGTCAAGGATGCCTGCTCTCTCCTGTCCTTTTCAACATATTCCTGGAGAAGATCATGCAGGAAACCCTCCACGACCACCATACTTCAATCTCTATTGGTGGCAGATCCCTGTGCAATCTTCGATTCGCAGACGACATTGACCTCATGGCAGGCAGCAATAGTGAGCTCCAAAACCTGACAGACAAACTTTCAAGTAGCGCAGGGTCTTATGGCATGGAGATCAGTACGGATAAAAGCAAAGTGATGATCAACACCACAAGCGACAGCAGCAGCAACATTCACATGAACGGCCAGAAGCTAGAAGAGGTCAATAGCTTCAAGTACTTGGGAGCCACCCTGTCCAAAGACGGTAGTTGCATAGCAGAGATCCGTATCAGGATAGGTACAGCAACATCCGCAATGGCCAGGCTGGACAGGATATGGCGAAGTAACTCCATCAGCTTCACCATCAAGTACAGGCTTTACAAGTCCCTCGTAGTGTCTATTCTACTCTACGGCTGTGAGACTTGGACACTGCTTGCAGACTCAGAAAAGAAAATCCAGGCCTTTGAGAACAAGTGCCTGAGGAAGTTGCTCCGCATCTCGTACCGCGAGCACAAGACCAACGAATATGTACGGAGCATCGTCACTTCCCTGGTGGGCCCACATGAACCCCTTCTGGCAACCGTGAAACGGCGCAAGCTTGCTTGGTTTGGCCACGTGACCCGACACAACACCTTGTCCAAGACTATCCTCCAAGGCACTCTCGAAGGAAGTCGTCGGCGAGGTCGTCAGAGAAAGAGTTGGGTCGCAAACATAAAAGAATGGACCGAACTCGAGATGCCAGACTTGCTTGCCACCGCCCAAAATAGAACTCAGTGGAGAGCACTGTCTGTTGCTGCTGCCTTTCAGTCCCCCCAACGCCCAGTTCGGGCAAGGGACTGATGATGATGATGATAGATCTCTTTTGTTTGCCATAACCAATTAGATTCCGACGTATCGTACAAAGCTCCACAAGTCAGGCTCCTGACGTGTATATCTCTTGCTGGTTCTTTAAAACATCAAAACTATATCATAGATACAAAGAAAAAGAAATGTAAAATAAAAAGAAAGAAACAAACAAAAAATACAACAAATAGGAGGAAAAAACAAGAAGAATAAAGGTCGAAGAAAACAAATAGCAAAAATTGAGAAATGACTAGACGGTCATCCTAAAAGATTATTTCACACCGCCTTTTTACCGTGACCTTTTAATGTTTTCTGTGAACTGATTAATTAATTTATTAATTTATTAATTTATTACTTTAATAACAGATACAAGAGGAAGGCCGCTGTGGTTCTATTGCTGGCCCTGGTGGCTGCCGTCTCTGGCTCTGGCTACGGCGGATATGGCGGCGGATGTGGTGGGTGGGGTGGCTTCGGCGTTGGCCTCGGCGGCTTTGGTGGCTTCGGCGGCTTCGGTGGTTTCGGCGGCTTCGGACTGGTTAGTATTGTTCTAGTCAATACAATAAATGTATGTGTGTGTGTGTAAGGGGGGGGGGGCGGGGGAGTTTGAGTTGGGGTGGGGGTGGGTGGGGGGGTGGGTGTGTGAAATGGGGGTGGGAGTGGGGGGGGGGGGGCAGGGTGGTGGTGTTGGTGGTGAGTTGGGGGGGGGGGGGTACATTGAAGCTGACAATCCCTTGGCTGTCGGTAGCGGTTCCTGTAGGAATCACGGCGACAAACACGGCTACCAACATTTGAAGGGTTAATTAGTGTGGAGCTGTGTGTGGTGGTCTGTGATTCTGGGTCTGACGGCTTTCAACAGTAGAGTCCAAAATCACAGACTAACCCACATAATAACTGCCAGTGATGTTACAGAATGTGCGCTTTGTGTTACAGTCATCACCAAGCAGACCATCATTCCGTACAAGAACTACTACTGAGCTCGCATGACCACACCCCGCCACACCAGCCTGCCTCTGTCACCAGGACTCGTGCACTGACGTGTGACATTCGCACTCCAGTTTGCACAATAAAGGGTCCCGTCTATAGAGCGTCAACACACTGCTTCGTCGGCTTGTGTGTGTGTGTGTGTGTGTGTGTGTGTGTGTGTGTGTGTGTGTGTGTGTGTGTGTGTGTGTGTGTGTGTGTGTGTGTGTGTGTGTGTGCCCACATGCGTGCGTGCGTGTGAGAATAGTGAAATGGTAGTACCCGCATACACATGACCTCATCAGTTTACGTGTACCGAGAGCTGGACGACAAACAATTTTACTCTCTCTTCATTTCGACATTGTTTTGACGCAAAGTTCTCGCTCCGCGGCAGAGCCTCGGAGGCAGAGCTTGTGCGTGAAAAGCAAGGTGCAGCTCGTACTTCAACACTACCCATTGCCTAACTTATGCGTCTCGTCGTGCCAGCTGTGCGTATATTTTCATGACAAAATAGCAAAAGCGGCCATCTGTTTATTTGTGTAATTCTTTCTTGCAGCACATTGTTTACTGTGTGAAGCAAATGGCGCCGCGTTGTGCGTATTTTATGTGCACGTTGAAGAGTCTACACACGCAGAAACATAGAAGGAAATGAGGTGCCGTCTTTGGAGTTTGCTGAATTGAGACAGTCCAGAGCAGTTTCTGCAAGTTTCTGCAAGTTTCACCAGCCTTTCTATAATCACCTTCATGATTTCTGTACAAGGGAGCCAACTGTACGCGGGCCAACAGAGGCCCACGTCCGCCCGATGGCATTTAGCGCATTGGGTGTGCATCAGATCTGTCACTGAAGCACCACAGTTTGAACAGAGCACGGTCCTGGGTATTGCTCACTGTTCATCCCTTGGTTTTACTTACTGACATCAGAATGTACACTAGCGTAAACTGGTTAATTTACAGCTGTAATCACTGACAACAGCTAAGCACAGAGTTCGTGAACAACTCTCAGGTAGGTTGTTGTGACAACGCAGTTTGTGAATCATTTAATTTGTTCCCCGTCTCGAAGTTAATTTTTTTTTAGTTTTTTTTTTTTTATATCGTGAACATAGGTAAATATTAATGACTAATATACACATGCAGAGAACAGTGAAATTTGAATACAAGGACAGAAAATAATTCAATATTAACCCAGTGCCGAGGGAATGTGATCACGATCTAGCTGCAATATGCATTGATCCTCATGAGCCTCCGAAGTCGCACTAACTTACCGCAGTCGCGGGGGCTCATGAGGATCTATGCACATTGCTGAGACCACTGTGTATCCATGTTCCCTGGCCATGCTGGCGTTTGGTGGCTGAATAAACAACGCTTTTAGAAATAAACTTCGCATCCAGTGGCGCGGACAGGGTTAGGAATAAATGACAATAAATGACATTAACTCATTCCAGACGTGCCGCCCCCGGATACGCGGCTTGTGCCTTCTCCATGTGTACACCCGGCTTGTGTCGCGTATCCGGAGGCGGCACTTCTCGAATGAGTTAAGTGTTATTGTTCTTGACATACTGACGTATAACGATTACTGTTGCGGGGGCTGATGAGGATCTATGCCACTTGATGACGTCACACTGCATCCTTGTTCCTGTGACGGCTGGGAATCTATGCCACTTGATGACGTCACACTGCATCCTTGTTCCTGTGACGGCTGGGGATCTATGTCACTTGATGACACCACACTGCATCCTTGTTCCTGTGACGGCTGGGGATCTATGCCACTTGATGACACCACACTGCATCCTTGTTCCTGTGACCGCTGGGGATCTATGCCACTTGATGACACGACACTGCATCCTTGTTCCTGTGACGGCTGGGGATCTATGCCACTTGAAGACACCACACTGCATCCTTGTTCCTGTGACGGCTGGGGATCTATGCCACGTGATGACACCACACTGCATCCTTGTTCCTGTGACGGCTGGGGATCTATGCCACTTGATGACACCACACTGCATCCTTGTTCCTGTGACGGCTGGGGATCTATGCCACTTGATGACACCACACTGCGTGCTTGTTCCTGTGACGGCTGGGGATCTATGCCACTTGATGACACCACACTGCGTGCTTGTTCCTGTGACCGCTGGGGATCTATGCCACTTGATGACACGACACTGCATCCTTGTTCCTGTGACGGCTGGGGATCTATGCCACTTGAAGACACCACACTGCATCCTTGTTCCTGTGACGGCTGGGGATCTATGCCACGTGATGACACCACACTGCATCCTTGTTCCTGTGACGGCTGGGGATCGCGGTCGCTGAACTGACGCTGATTTCCAACACGCGGTCTGCTTCCCTTGGCAGTGAAGAGGTTAACACACTAGGCCCTAGTGTCCAAAATCCCAGATTTTGGATTTCGCTTCTGAAGACGCCAGGCTGGTTTAGGAGACAAACTAACCATGGTATTCCAAGGTGGTGCCAGAATAGTTTGGCGCCTGTCATGGTCTGTCAGCCTCCTCAGTGTGGTAACGTGACTGGGCTTAATGGTTAATTAACACGTTTCATAAAGGTGATTATTGATTAGCGAAGGTGACTGCGCGTGCACAACAACAGATAAAGAGAGAAGGGGGGATGCCAGTCCCAGAGAGCGACATCCCCTCAGGCCGTCACTTGCCTGAGGACTTGCTGCTGACTGGGGTGAGATTGCACAGTGTCGTGTTCTCGCATCTTGTTGTCAAGTACTTCACGTCTTGTAATTGATATGGAGAGGGGGGGGGGGGGGGCGGGGGGGGGGGGGGGTGAGGGGGGGGGGGGGGGGTGAATGTGTACAGGAGAGATTGGTTGCGTGCAGCCATCATGTACGTGTGGTTTGTAGTGCCGCATGCCAAACTTCATGTACACATTCCGGGATTTCGCTGTCAGCGCCGCCGCTGATGACTAACGAGTCGAAAAATTAACACATTCGTAACGTACCGCATCCAGAGTGGCGGCTTCATGCTTCATGCCGCGTATCCGGATGCGGCACGTATGATCATAAACCCATTTAACACCACGGGCGCATTTCCAAATTGTGGAGGTGTTACCTAACCACTGTGTACACGTTGCTGTGGATGGGTTGACCATGATAATTTAAGGGTAGTGCCAGATTAGCTTGGCGCCTGAAGGCGCCAAGCTAATCTGGCACTACCCTTGAATTATCATGGTCGACCCATCTCCTGCAGTAGGGCGTCGGGGCTAAGTGAGAGAGACGAAATGAAATGTTATTTTTCAAAGGTAACTTAGTATGCTGACCTTTTTCAATCATGTCCTTGCGCGCACACACACACACACACACGCACGCACGCACACACACACACACACACACACACACACACACACACACACACACACACACGCACGCATGCACACATACACACAAACACACGCACACACACATATAAATGAATAGATTTTATTTAATTTCTTTTCACATCTTGGTGATTTTAGACCCCAAAAAGCAACAACTTTCAACTGGAAACTGAATAATCTTAACTATACATGCATTACAAAAGCTGACTTATAGGAGCCTGACATAATAATGTAACTATAGTTGTTGCTATACTGATATGTAAACTATCACTGATGTTTGCTGCTAGATCACCAACATGTACAGCATTTTGTCTTAACACACGTGTTGTAATAGGACAGTGATAGACGACAAGAACAAAGCAGAGTGCCAAGTCAGGAAATTGACTGCACAAAAAAACACACATGAAAACTGCTGCAAACATCAAAATGAAATTTACTTGTATTCCACACAATGTTGAACTGTTCACAGCCACATTATTCGTGTTCACTGCTCAATGCTCAATGACGAGGTGAACAACAGGAATAAAACAATGTCGCTTCACTGCACACGATTTGCTGTTTTCAGCGTTAAATATATTTCTTTTGCTATATTGTGTAACACTAACTTAATATGATGTTTGCTGTATTTCAATAATTCGATAACGTTTCGTCCACGTTTTATCCCCGCAACAACACAGGAGATAGATCTATAATGATAGATCAAGGGTGGTGCCAAAATACCTTCGCGTCTCAAGGCGCGAAGCTATTTGTCACCACCCTTGAACTATCAATCTGTCTCTTTAGCTTATGTTCATAAATCTGCATATTTCAGACGTACTTCACATTTGTGAGATTTGTGTTCATTGTGCATCAACTGTGTCTTTAAATTGTGTCACATTTCTTTCCTCCAGCTTGTAGATCTACCCCTGGACTCTGCCAAAGTCTCTCAGTAGAATACTTCTTGTACAATACTTGGTACACTTGTAGAATATTTGGAATACCTGTACAATACATGGTATACTTGTAGAATACTTGGTAAATATTGAACAAACACCGATACAGTCAACAGTATGTTGTAAAGAAAACTGCACGTGCTAAACATTCAAGTCAATTCAGGTCAAATTAATACTGGATTAATATATGAATTTCATTCTGTGTAAAAAATTAAACAAAAACGGCAAAGCCCGTATGACTCACGTGTATGACCAATCCACATAATACGCTTGAACTTTGTGTGTTAATGTGTCTAAACATAAGTAAAGGGTTGGCTTTTGTACCAGTGAAATCCGAGTTTTCGCAAAATATATGCATTTTTCACACATTTTTCAACCCTCCGTGATCCTTGACCTTCGTGAGGGGGCGACTAAATTAGCATGCACAGAAAGGTGTTATCATCAGCTACCTTTAGGTAAAGTTTTCTTGCAAAGTTTGCAAACAACTTTTATCAAAACTACAATTCTATCAAAAACTGACATTTTTCACACACTTGCTGACCTCCTGTGACCATTCAACTTTCCGAGGGGGTTATACAAATTAGTATGCATAGGGAGGCCCTACCATCAGTGTTACGTTTGTGGTTGTGTTATTCTTTGAGAGCATGTGTGTGTGTTAATCATAGGCAAGTTTGGATATTTATTTGAGGTATTTTGGATACGAATGACGTACCTTTTTAGTAGGATTCATTTTCTTTTGCACGGAGAATTGCGATCGATTTTTGTTGTGACGCATAGTTTCGCTACAATGTTGTAAAGTTTGACCTACATTAGACTGGAAGATTCGAGCAGGGTCGCGATCTTTCTAGTGACCTCATATATGACGTCAAAGTTGTTAGCAACATTTCGTAACATTGTATCAACGACGCCTAGATGGTAGTGGAAATTTGTTATTTCTAGAACATTCTTTTTAAATGAATATTAATGCGTTTTGGTTACGTTTTCTTTTTTGATTGGTTGTATTGTGCGAATTTGCTGGATTATTCTGGAAATCTGTAATAGTATAAAAGACCGTGTTAGGAAGTTTGTGTGTACAGTTTATGAGAGACGCAGTTTGTCAAAAGTGTTGATACATTGTAGAGGAGACAGCGTATCAGTGTTGGTGCATTTGTAGATGCATTGTGCTGAGATCGCATCGCTGCAATAAAATATTGTTTGAACTGTTGTGTCACTTGTGACGAGTTTCATCTGAGTGAAGTTTTATTACAAGAACTCTACGTGCATGCGTCTGGTGTGATTGCATCATACTACGACTACGACTACCACGTAACAATCAGGTATCGCTATACCAAGTTTGGGCATGAAGTTTGAGAAAAAACAGTTCTTGTTAAAATATGGCTATTTTTGACCAATTTCTGGCGCCCCATGACCCTTGACCTTTGCGAGGGGACCACTAAATTAGTATGCATAGAAAGGTTTTATCATCAGTTATCTTTGTGCCAAATCTGACTGAAAAGTTGGCAAAAAACTTTGATAAACACTTCAATTCTATCAAGCACCATCATTTTTCACTGATTTGCCAACCTCCTGTGATCCTGGAACTTTCGAGTGATCATCCAAATTAGTATGCTTAGAACGGACTGACCACCAGGCATCTCTGTACCAAGTTAGGGTTTGAAATTGAAAATAGTATTTGAGGAGAAACAGTTTATGTCAAAATATGGCTATTTTTGGCTCCTTTTTGGGCCCCTTGCGACCTTGACCTTTGCGAGAGGTGACTGAAATTGGTATGTTTAGAAAGGTTTTACCACAAATTACCCGTGGGCCACTTTTGAAGTCTGAAGCTTGAATATAGTCCCCGAAAAAATGCCAACGTTAAAGTTTACCATGGACGCCGGACCCAAAAGGTCTATAGAACACTACCTTTCTAAAAAATGTTTGATAAATATTGAACAAACACCAATACAATCAACAGTATGTTGTAATCTAAAGTGCATGTGCTAAATAGTCGTCAACTCAGGTCAAATTAATACTGGATTAATAATTAATTAATAATAAACACGTCTAGTAAAACTTATATTTTGCTGTGTGTAAAAAATCAATATCAGGAAAAAACAACAATAACAACAACAAAAACTAAAACAAACAACACCCAACACCATTTTGGGAGTACGGCGGCTCTATTAGCCGACTTCAGCCGATGTCAATTGCTTGGTTGATTGTTAATTGTTGGTTGGTTGGTTAGTCGGTTGGGTTGGTGTTTGGGTGTGGCCTTCTACTCTGGAGACATGTCTAGATATTTGGTTAGCTGTTGGTTGGTTGCTGGTTGGTTAACTGTCTCCTTGCTTGGTTGGCTTCTTGGTTGGCTGGGTGACTGATTGGTTGGTTGGCGAGTTAGCTGATTGGCTGCTCGGTTGGTTAGTCAATTGGTTGGTTAGTTGGTGGTTAGTTAACTGCTTGGTTGCGTGACTGGTTTGTTGGTTGGTTGGATGTGAGGGGAGGGGTGGGGGTTGAGGACGGCCGGTTTAACACCAATGCCATATCGTCAGGGGTTTACTTGGGCGTGAAAAACTGCCGCGCTAGTTTGACCAGCGTTATCCAGGATCGATCATTCTGGTTTGTTAAGACGGGATAATAATATAATAATAATATTGTAATAATAGTAATAATAATAATAATTATAATGATAATATTGTGATGATGATGATAAAATAATGTAAAATAATAATAATAAATAATTGGTTTCCATTACTAAGTCACACGACCAGTCTCTTTAGCGCAAACCGTACCATGTGACCTCGCTTCAAAAAACCTCGTAGCGACCAATGGTGGACTTTTTGTAGCCCACGTTATGACCACATTTAATAAAACTCTCAGAGTACCATCTTTGTTCGACAACAGAGAAAACACACGCCAAACAACGAAACTTATTAGCATAGTTGGAAACACTACGCAGTCAGAGTTGTTAAATACCACAGCATCCAGTTTTAACTCATTCTACCCCAACACCGAAATCCCTAAATTTTGCCTTTGTCCTCGGAAGACTGCACTCTAGTGCGGGACACAGATCGACCATGATAGTTCAAGGGTAATGCCAGAATAGCTTGGCGCCCATAGGCGCCAAGCTATTCTGGCATCACCCTTGAACTATCATGGTCGATCCTTATCTTGCTGTGGTGTGTCTGGGGTAGAAAGAGTTAAACAATATTTTCCGATGAGACTAAAAATAGAGAAGGCCTTCCCCGGATCGAAAATGGCGCACCAAGGTCACTGCCACACGATCGTCGCTTCAATACCAAAAATTAGGCTGAACTGTTCTTTTTACTGTAGGACAATCTCAAAAGCACGTGCTCATTGTTAAATCGCACTGCTCTGACAATATGCAGACAGTGCGACTCGAAAAGCGCTTTCCAAAAGTCAAACTGAAATTGACAAGCATGCAGCAAGAGCGTTGTTCGCGCATGACCGTGACACCTTACAGCTGCAGGGGCTCGCACCGAACATGTATTTACCCCAACTATAGGAGATGCCACTGTCGTTGGAAGTTTTATAACATGTATTTAGGCAAACTATAACAGATGCCACTGACGTTGGAAGTTTTATAACATGTATTTAGGCCAACTATAACAGATGCCACTGACTTTGGAAGTTTTATAACATGTATTTAGGCCAACTATAACAGATGCCACTGACGTTGGAAGTTTTATAACATGTATTTAGGCGTACTATAACAGATGCCACTGACGTTGGAAGTTTTCTAACATGTATTTAGGCCAAATATAGGAGATGCCACTGACTTTGGAAGTTTGCTAACATGTATTTAGGTCAACTATAGGAGATGCCACTGACTTTGGAAGTTTGCTAACATGTATTTAGGCCGACTATAGGAGATGCCACTGACTTTGGAAGTTTGCTAACATGTATTTAGGCCAAGTATAGGAGATGCCACTGACTTTGGAAGTTTGCTAACATGTATTTAGGTCAACTATAGGAGATGCCACTGACGTTGGAAGTTTGATAACATGTATTTAGGCCGACTATAGGAGATGCCACTGACTTTGGAAGTTTGCTAACATGTATTTAGGCCAACTATAGGAGATGCCACTGACTTTGGAAGTTTGCTAACATGTATTTAGGTCAACTATAGGAGATGCCACTGACTTTGGAAGTTTGCTAACATGTATTTAGGCCGACTATAGGAGATGCCACTGACTTTGGAAGTTTGCTAACATGTATTTAGGCCAACTATAGGAGATGCCATTGACGTTGGAAGTCTGATAACTTGTCTACTTTTTACGAATATGGCGGAGGAATGAAAATGAAATACTTTATTGGTTTCAGGGGTTAGCTAGACGGACTCTTGTAGGCCTTGGGGGGCGGGGGGGGGGGGGGGCGGTGGGGGTGGGGGTGGGGTGGGGGGCAAAGTAACGATTGTACAACTCAGGCCTTTGCCTTCTGGGTACAATGGTTCCTTTCACCTCCCTCAGGTCTACAAAGGTCCGTGTAGTAAACCCCTGCTACTAATAACCTTTGATATTTTAACAGCTACTACTACTACTACTACTACTAATAATAATAATAATAAAAATAATAATAATAAATTTTAATACTATTAATATAATAAAAAAAATAATAATATATATTTTAATAGCATTAATAATAATAATAATAATAATAACAATACATAGTTCTTACAAAGCACTTCTCCCCAGTAAATAAAATAAAGGACTCACTGAGTTAGTGAGCAAACACCTGACTTTTGATCAACGTGGTGAAAAGTCCTTTCTCTACCAAGCCTGTTTGATTTGAAACAGATGATGATTTAGTTATTTGCAGGGGCGGATCAGTTACTTCGAGGGAGGGAGGTGGGGGGGGGGGATGGTGTCCAACTCTTTGTTTGGGACCTTCAACCTGATACAAAAAGCCTCCCCGACGCTAGACCTTGCTTACAGGGGTCGAAAATGGAAAAGTGTGTGTGTGTGTGTGTGTGTGTGTGTGTGTGTGGGGGGGGGGGGGGGGGTGAAGGCGCGTACGTGTTAAAACTCTCAACATTTCCCAAAATATCAAGCAACGGTGGGGGTGGGGTTGGGTGGTGAAGGTGGGGGGGGGGGTGAAAGGTCACCAAAATTGTAAACGTTGGGAAGGGGGAGGGGTCTAAATACCCCGAAAAGAGACTTTGTTATAGCCTTTTTGTTTTTATAATTTGGGTCGGGGGGGGGGGGGGGTTTGGGGGTGAGTGGGGCTCCGGAATCTATGGACACCCCCCCCCCCCCACACCAGATCCGCCCCTGATTTGGGTTTGGGTTTAACGCCGAGCAGGCGACTAAGGCCATCTCACGGCGGTAGATGATGGGGAGGGAACAGAGTGAGACGGGTGGTGGTGAGAGGGGAACTGTTGGATGCAGGATGCCCAAAGCCACCATCGGACCCACATCGGGCACAGTGGGCCCTCCCACAGCGGTACCCGGGCGCACTGCGGCCACAGTCGGCCCAAAGACTGGGGCTCACTGCGTGCACTTACACGACATCGATTTCACAGACACAATTGTTGTAATCGTACAAGGGTACATCGTAGAACGCGTTGTCAACAGGCACGAAGAGAAGTCCATCGTCATCGGCATAGTTAGGACTGGGACGTCCATTGTACCACAGTCCGGTCAGAATGCTGCCGGCGTTAGTGCCATCCTGCCACAGCCACGTGCCTTCTGTCTGGGAGTCCGTAGCCCCGAACCACATCCAGTAGTTAAGGTAGTTCTCTGAAAAAGCCGTCAGTTCAGTTTATTCCACCTTATCCCACTATGTCAAGAGGTCGAAATCCCTAAATATTGGAGATGTCATCTGAAAACTGTATTACAGCTCCGCAGACAAGTCGACCCCGATAGTTCAAGGGTAATGCCAGAATAGCTTGGCGCCTATAGGTGCCAAGCTATTCTGGCACCACCGTTGAACTATCCTAGTCGATTAATGTTCGTTAAAGGGAAGCGCCAGAATAGCCTAACGCTGAGAGGCACCACGCTCTTCTGCTTCAAAGGACAAAAGTGACTTTGCGGTCAGTTGTCTGTGGTATATTTTGCTATGTCTCTCTCTTGGCTTGACTTCGCGAACGAAGATACTATAGGGCTTGCCCACGTCGTCTGCAGGCATTTTCGTGGCTGCGGAGGCCAATCCGGGACAGGCAGGTTCGACCGCAGTGGCTGCAGGGGAAGGTCTGGTCAGGGTTCTGAGTTACGACAACTCTGTTTTTTCTTCTGAGCCGCTTGACAAGCGGCTCTGCTATGTATTCAAGCCTATAATTACAGGTTGCGAATGTAAGTGTCTGGTGCTTTGGACTTCAGGAGCAAGAAAGTTTAGTTGCATGTGCGGTCACGGTTTCTCGAAGCTCAGCGTAGGTATAGTTGCGAGTTGGCTGAACGATTGTAGTCAGTGCAGGCTTGGGAACAGTGGTCGCCGGTCGGTGTATTTTTCTCAGGGTACGATACTTTCTTCTGTCCTATTTTTCTGACTGTGTTTCTTGTTCTCTGACATTCTGTCTCTCGTCTTTGTTAGGAGAGGGAGATAGAATTAGGGATGTAGTGTTGTTTGTCTTTTGTGTTGTAATGATGTCAATAACTGTATATGTATTCACTGGGTGTTCACGACGGGGAAGTGGCGCAGCGGTTAAGGCGTCTGCCTCCAATGCCAAAGGTGCGAGGTTCAATACCGGGTTTCGGCGTTGGATTTTTCTCCTCTGGTAAGTGTCACCGTCTGGGCAGTGGGCAGATGTTCACATCTGCACGGGACATAGACGACCCCGGCCCCCACGAGTCCCCTGCTGCCTTGCAGGCCTGGCCGCTTGGCTGCGGAAAGGCTAAGGGAGGAAACCCTTGACATCAAAGCCCCCGTGTCTCCGGGGAAGGCTTTTGAGCCAGAGACTAAGACAAGGACAGTCTGATATAAAACCTACGACCCGAGGACCTCGATGCCACCGTCCCAGCTTGCTAGGCCATGGCAAACGAACCAAGGGTTTAAAGGGTGGGGCCAGTACTGCGCACACTGCACTCCACCAAAAAGCTCCACCGCGCAGGCTTTAGGAAACGCCCACGGACTATGACACTGAACTTTCCAAGTCCTGTAGCGATGGGCAAGGGGCAAAACGGCAGGTGAAAGATGTCACTGGAAGCCGCAGTCTCAAACCTGCATGCAGGCGGTTCAGGATATTGGTCGCCTGATGTTGACCTGGGGATGACAACGTCACTCGGCACACCCTGAACGACCAAGCAGCCTTCTTTAGGGACAGCACTGCTTGCTCTACACGGAGAGGGGCCTAGAAAAGGTGGCCTAACCAAAGCTCATCCCCTCGTAACCCCAGTTGGCTAGCCGCGGTCAACGGGCATCTTCTCATGCGGTCAGAAAACAAGAAAAAACAATGGATCCACCCTCATGACGACCACGACCGGACTCAACGTAGCATGCTGGAACATCCGAACCATGCTCGACACAGCAGACAGCGGACGCCCTGAACGTCGCTCCGCCCTCATTGCCCATGAATTGCGGAGGTTAAACATCGACATCGCCGCGCTCAGCGAAGTACGCCTCCCGGAGGAAGGCAGCCTCCAAGAACTTGGCGCTGGCTACACCCTCTACTGGTCAGGCAGGCCTGCATCAGAAAGACGGCTCTCAGGCGTGGGCTTCATGGTGAAGACCCCCATTGCGACAAAGTTGGAAAACCTACCAACGGGTCACTCCGACCGCATCATGTCCATGCGCCTCCCACTGAGACACCAGCAATACGTTACCCTTCTCAGTGTGTACTCCCCAACCCTCCTGGCAGAGCCTGCAGAAAAAGACAAGTTCTACTCTGACCTGCGCAGCCTCCTGCAGAGCACCCCTGCAGACGACAAAGTCATCATCCTTGGCGACTTCAACGCCAGAGTGGGCCAAGACTCTGAAGCCTGGAAAGGAGTCCTCGGCAAGCATGGCGTTGGGAACTGCAATGACAATGTTCGCCTACTGTTACAGCTCTGTGCAGAGCAGCAACTTGTCATCACCAACACTACTTTCCAGCAAAAGGACAGCCGAAAGACCACCTGGATGCATCCTCGCTCCAAGCACTGGCACCTTATCGACTATGTCCTAGTGCCTCAGAGGGACCGCAGTGACGTCCTCCTCACCAGAGTGATGCCCAGCGCAGAGTGCCACACTGACCACCGCCTTGTTCGCTGCAAACTCAGGCTCCGCCTCAAGCTGAAACCCAAGAAAGGGGCCCCCCCAAGAAAAAGCTTGATGTTGCCAGCCTTCAGCGTGACGACAAGAAAGCTGCCCTTCAGGCCGATTTACAGCGCATGCTCAAAGACACAGTTGATCCAGCAGACTCCTCCCCTGAAACACTCTGGGAACAACTGAAAACTGCTATTGTAAAATCTTCTGTGGAAGTCTTGGGCTTTGCTAGAAAGAAAAACAAAGACTGGTTTGACGAAAACGACGTAGAGATCCAGGAACTTCTAGCAAAAAAAAAAGAGCCGCCCACCAGGCCCACCTAGCCCAGCCTTCCTGCCCTGTGAAGAAGTCTGCCTTCCGCCTCATCTGCAGCAGTCTCCAGCTCAAGCTTAGAGAGCTCCAGAACGAGTGGTGGTCCAGACTCGCACAGAGGACCCAGCTCTGCGCTGACAACGGTGACTACAAGGGCTTCTACGAAGCACTGAAAGCAGTGTATGGCCCTAGGCACCTGGTACAAAGTCCCCTGCGAAGCGCTGATGGACAGGCACTCCTCACAGATAATACCTCCATCTTGAACCGCTGGTCGGAATACTTTCAGGACCTCTTCGGCGCTGAGCGCACTGTTCAAGAAACAGTCATCCTCCAAATCCCACACCTTCCACTAAAGGTTGAATTGGACGAACCGCCCACCGCCGAAGACACCCTCACAGCCATCCACCAGCTCAAGAGTGGCAAAGCAGCAGGCATTGACGGAATCCCGCCAGAGATCTGGAAACATGGAGGCCCAGCACTGCACAACAAGCTCCACGACCTCTTTCTCTGCTGCTGGGAAAAAGGAACACTACCAAAGGACCTCCGTGATGCAGTCATCATCACCCTGTACAAGAACAAAGGAGAGAAGTCTGCCCGCTCTAATTATCGTGGAATTACCCTGCTGTCCATTGCCGGGAAAATTCTCGCAAGGTTGCTCCTGAATCGGCTGGTACCTCTCATCGCTGAAGACCACCTCCCAGAGGGCCAGTGTGGCTTCAGAGCCAACAGGAGTACCACCGACATGGTCTTTGTGCTGAGACAGCTTCAGGAGAAGTGCCGCGAGCAGAACAAAGGGCTGTACGTAACGTTTGTCGACCTAACAAAAGCGTTGGACACTGTGAGCAGGCAAGGTATGTGGCAGATCCTGGAGCGACTAGGCTGTCCCCCAAAGTTCCTCAACATGATCGTCCAGCTCCACGAGGACCAGCAAGGCCAGGTCAGACTAAACAGTGACCTCTCAGAACCATTCTCCATTCGCAACGGCGTGAAGCAAGGCTGCGTGCTGGCACCGACCCTCTTCACCATCTTCTTCAGCATGATGTTGAAGCAGGCCACAGTGGACCTCGACGATGACGACGCAGTGTACATCAGGTATCGTCTCGATGGCAGCCTGTTCAACCTCAGACGACTGCAGGCCCACACGACAACGCTAGACCAACTGATTCGTGAGCTGCTCTTTGCTGATGACGCTGCCCTCGTTGCACACACAGAGAGAGCCTTGCAGCGCATTACGTCCTGCTTCGCAGATGCCGCCCAGCTCTTTGGACTTGAGGTCAGTCTGAAAAAGACAGAGGTCCTTCATCAGCCGGCACCCAAGGAAGAGCATCGCCCTCCCCACATCACCATCGGGGAGTCCGAACTGAAGTCTGTACACCAGTTTACCTACCTTGGCTGCATCATCACGTCAGACGCCAAGCTGGACAAGGAGCTGGACAACAGGCTGGCAAAAGCGAACAGTGCTTTCGGGCGACTATTCAAACGGGTGTGGCACAATCAACAGCTGAAAAAAGGCACCAAGATCAGCGTGTACAGAGCTGTCGTCCTCACCACCCTGCTGTACGGTTCCGAGTCCTGGGCCCTCTACCGCAGCCAACTACGACTCCTCGAACGCTTTCACCAGCGCTGCCTGCGTACCATCCTCAGCATTCACTGGAGTGACTATGTCACCAACGTCGAGGTCCTTGAACAGGCGGAAACTGTGAGCATCGAGGCTTTGCTGCTGCGGACACAGCTTCGCTAGGCGGGGCACGTCTCCAGGATGGAGGATCATCGCCTACCCAAGATCACTCTGTTCGGCGAGCTCGCCACTGGACACCGAGACAGAGGGGCACCAAAGAAGAGATACAAAGACGGTATCAAGAAGTCACTTAGTGCCTGCCAAATCGACCACCGCCAGTGGTCTTCGCTTGCTGCGGACCGTGACACCTGGCGCTCCACCATTCACAAGGCAGCGGTCTCCTTTGAGGACTCTCGCAGAGCTAACCTTAAGGACAAGCGGCTCAGAAGAAAACACAGAGTTGTCGTAACTCAGAATCCTGACCAGACCTTCCCCTGCAGCCACTGCGGTCGAACCTGCCTGTCCCGGATTGGCCTCCGCAGCCACGAAAATGCCTGCAGACGACGTGGGCAAGCCCTATAGAATCTTCGTTCGCGAAGTCAAGTCAAGCCATTCACTGGGTGTTGTCTCTTGGCTTGACTTCGTGAACGAAGATTCTATAGGGCTTGCCCACTCTCGTCTGCAGGCATTTTCGTGGCTGCGGAGGCCAATCCGGGACAGGCAGGTTCGACCGCAGTGGCTGCAGGGGAAGGTCTGGTCAGGATTCTGAGTTACGACAACTCTGTTTTTTCTTCTGAGCCGCTTGTCCTTAAGGTTAGCTCTGCGAGATTCCTCAAAGTATGTATTCACTGGGTGTTGTAATGATGCCAATAACTGTATGTGTATTCATTGGGTGTTGTAATGATGTCAATAACTGTATATGTATTCATTGGGTGTTGTAATGATGTCAATAACTGTATATGTATTCATTGGGTGTTGTAATGATGTCAATAACTGTATATGTATTCATTGGGTGTTCCAGCAAGCAAAAGGTCCTCGGGCGCACGACGGCCGCAGTGGGCCCTCGTACAGCCACTGTATATGTATACAATGTGGGCCCGCGTAGAGCCACTGTATATGTATACATTGTGGACCCGCGTATAGCCACTGTATATGTATACATTGTGGGCCCGCGTACTGCCACTGTATATGTATACATTGTGGTCCCGCGTACAGCCACTGCATATGTATACATTGTAAGCCCGCGTACAACCACTGTATATGTATACATTGTGGGCCCGCGTATAGCCACTGTATATGTATACATTGTGGTCCCGCGTATAGAAACTGCGGCCTCTGTGGAAGACGTTTTGCTACAGGGGTTGCCACCGTTTGTCTGACTGCGGTAATGGTACCCGGCGGTACGGGGTGTGACAGGCCGGTACACTGATACAGACAAATCAGCGTCCGGGTGAACCGGTTAACTCATTTAGACCCCACACGCCACAGCAAGACATGGCTCGAGCTTGATAGTTCAAGGGTGGTGCCAGAATAGCTTGGCGCCCATAGGCGACAAGGTATTCTGGCACCACCCTTGAACTATCATGCTCGATCCGTCTCTGGAATTTTAATACAATCCTTTAGAGGGTAACTTCAAAATGTGGGGATTTCGGTCCTTGGTGTAGAGTGTGTTAACCACTGCCGGAATAAGTACATTAGTACTGACCGCATACAAAACGTTAAACGTTTATGGCTTAACGGCTTTTGTCCACTACAAAGACGGGGCACCAAAATAGGGTCTGAACAAATTTTTACCGTAGCTATAGATTCGAACCAAGGACCATTCGGACGAGAATCGAACGCTCTAACAACGAGCCACCCAGCTCCCCACTGACCGCATAGCTGCACGCGTACACAAAGAGTACAGGAGGGTGTGTTGGGGTGTGTTGGTGTGTGCTGGAGTGTGCTGGGGTGTGTTGGGGTGTGTTGGGGTGTGCATGGGTGACTGAGGTGCGTGTCATCAGGTAACCTCACAATAATCGCAAATCATGACTGGATTTCTCTTTTTTCTCAAGATTTGTCCGTCCCGGTGACGGGACGTACTGTCCCCGTTCAGATATGTCCGTCAAATATGGAGAATTGTCCGTTAACAGAAAGCCTTGTCAGGGTCAGATTACCCAGGCTCTAGATTGCGTAGTCCCTGGTCTTGTGTGGCCTGGTACACCGGTGACAAAAGAGCCTGCGGCATTACCCGTGCTCTATATAGCGTAGTCCTGGTCTGTGTGGCCTGGTACACCGGTTACAAAAGAGCCTGCCGCATTAACCGTGCTCTATATGGCGTAGTCCTGGTCTGTGTGGCCTGGTACACCGGTTACAAAAGAGCCTGCCGCATTGCCCGTGCTCTATATAGCGTAGCCCTGGTCTGTGTGGCCTGGTACACCGGTGACAAAAGAGCCTGCCGCATCCAGAGGTTACGTTTGTAGCGGACGACTCACAACAACGAAAGATAGCGACATCACGGGGGATAACCAGCGTCCATCGGAAGCATAGACATCACTCCAAACATCTTCAAGAGGCATAGATCCTCATGAACCCTCCGGGGTCATGAGCATTCTATGTCTCTTGGAGATATTTACAACGCGCTGGTTGTCCGGCCGGCACAGTGATTTCGCTCACGTTTGTTGTCGGTAGTCGCTCCTTCCACAATGAGAAGCCTCGCTACTAAGCGGCGTATCCGGACAAAGCCTCGCTACTAAGCGGCGTATCCGGACGAAGCCTCGCTACTAAGCGGCGTATCCGAACAAAGAACGTATGGAATGTGCTACAGACGACATACGTGGTACTTACCAATGAGATAGTTCCTGACGGCGGCCCATTCCTGCAGGGTGTTGATGTAGAAAAGATGGCCGCCTGAAAGAGCGCAGAAGTCGCTGGCAGCAGTGAAGTTCCAATTTCTCGTATACTCCATCTTGAAGCACGTCGAAGTGGCCACGTCCAAGTGGTAGTCACTAGGGCACTGTTTGACTGTAGAGGACGAACAACACAAATGTGCTAGTTGTAATATGATATCAGCTCCAAATGCACAATTTAGCACACAAGTTCGGGCAAATAGACGGAAATGTCTCACGCAAACGAGATGTGGTGAATTCAGATAGTGCACACGCAGGCACGTGGGGTGGGGTGGGGGGAGGCGGGGGGAGGCGGGTTTGTTCCAGGGGTTCGGCCGGGCTCCCCCCCCCCCCCCAACCCCTTGACCCAAAATTCTGTAAAATGCTATAGCAGTCCCCTTTTAGGGTGTTTAGAACCCTCCCCCCCCCCCTTCCCCTACGCAATATTTTGGCGAGTCACCCCCCCCCCTTTCTAGTAATTGATATTTGGGTTGGGGGGGGGGGGGGGGCGGGGAGGCCTGAATGTGTCCGCGGGACAGATTCGTTGCGTGTTGCCATCAGGTATGTGTGGTGTGTAATGCACACATTCCGGGATTTCGCCGCCAGCGCCGCCGCTGATGGCTAAGGCAGGGGCGGATCTCGGGGTGGGCGGGGGATCCTACGTGTTCCGGACCCCCGTCCCCCTCCGACCCAAAATTCTGTAAAATGCTATAAAAAAAAGTTCCTTTGTTAGGGTGTTTGCCCCCCCCCCCCCCCCCCCCCGCCCCCTTTACCCACATGTAATATTTGGACGAGTTTCCCTCCCCACCCCCCCCACCCCACACTCCGTATTCGTTGTTTAATATTTATGCGAATGTCTGAACATGCGCGCGCTTTCTCTCCACCTCCTCCCACCCCACCCCCCCCAACCCCCCCCCCCCTCCCCCCCCCCCCTGCTCCCCACTTTTCAATTTATCGGCCCCTAGAAAAAGCAAGGTTTAGCGTCGGGGAGGCCTTTTGTATTAGGTTAAAAGTCCCCAACAAAAAGTTGGACCCCCCCCCCCCCCCGCCCCCTCGAGGTAATTGACCCGTCCTTGGTATGTATGTATGCGTTTGTACTTGCGTGCGTGTGTGTGTGTGTGTAAACTGTGTGCCAGTGTGTGTGTGTGTGTGTAAACTGTGTGCCAGTGTGTGTGTGTGTGTGTGTGTGTGTGTGTGTGTGTGTGTGTGTGTGCGTGCTTGTGTGCGTGTGCATGCGTTGCTTGCGTATGTGAAAGTACATTTTTTTCCCCTTTGGCAAGTTTTAAATTGTGGTCATTGAGACAACTCCAAATCATTTCCCTCCACCCCTCAAACCTCCCCCCCCCCCAACACCCCCGTGTCTGCCCTGGTGGGATTTGTTTGAGGTTAATTACTTTTTAGTTCCCAGTATCACCCTGGTCAGCCCCATAGGGTGGGTTTTCCCCTCTATTCTGGGGCATGTGTTTCTCTCTACCCTTGGTCTATTGAACTGTATTTCCCTTTTTAAACTCTGCCTACTGTCTGCGCTGCCTGTAGCTCTTGATATTTGATATGTGTTGCTAAATGGTCTTAGCTTTTTTTAGCATATTAGACTGGCTTGAGACATACATTCAACATTCTGTTTATTATTATTTTTTTTTTTATTGCAGGCACGTTGTGAGAAAGTCTTGTTGCTGTCGGGACGTTAACCCATATCATGCTGAGGCTGAAACTACTAAATAATAATAATAATAATAATAATAATAATAATAATAATAATTATTATTATTATTATTATTATTATTATTATTATTATTATTATATTATTATTATTATTATTATTATTATTATTATTATTATTATTATTATTATTATTATTATTATTATATTTATAAAGCGCAAACTCCCTGCAGTGCAGGCTCTAAGCGCTGTAAAATGCAAATCAAAGTGAAAACCTAAACACATATCAATAGACGGCAAAAACACAAAATAAAAATATTACAATACAAATTCTAAAATTAACAGCACATAAACACACCCAAAGCACAATCAACCATCGCAACAAGGACTGGCACAGGATCATCATGATGTTATTGTGAAACAGAAAAGAGACTGGAATTTGGTAAGACAGAATAGTGAGACTGGAAAAGATGTGTTTTAAGCTGACTTTTGAAACAAATGACTGTCGGCATCACGAATTTGCTTCAGAAGCGAATTCCAAATGCCTGGGGCCTGGAAACAAAAGGACCTTTGACCAAAGAAAGGACTTTGTATTTATTTTCGGTACTGTCAAAAAAAAATTCACTGCTAAAACGTAAGGTGCGGGAAGCTTGATAAGTAGTTAACATACTGGAAAGGTAAGGAGGCAGTGTGCCATCGAAATGACGGAAGGCGAAAGTAGCTATCTTGTACTCAATCCTAGCTTTGATTGGAACCCTGCAAAGTTGGTACAACAAGGATGACACATGATCTTTTTTTTTTTGGATTTCTGAAAAATGACGATAAGGATATAGGCCAATGGCTTTAGTTCAAAATTAGTGCCAGGATAGCTTGGCGCCTAGAGGCGCAAAGCTTTTCTGGCACTACCCTTGAATTATTTTGGTCAAACTTATTTCCCACACTGGTGTATTCTGAATGTGAGGGTCAAGCCAGGTACAGCCAACAACCCACCATCCAAATCATTTCCACAACAAAATATGTAATTGTCTGTGACTTCACAAGTTCCAAAATTATAGACCAGCACACGCACATAGCTGTACGTGAAAACGTGACAGTAATTGATTTATCCTATTCACACAGGTCGCAGGCTTTAACAAATCTATACCGGCGTTGTGGAATGGAACCGTTCATGTGTTCTTAGAACATTTCCATATGAGTCATGTGTGTAATGCAGTCAACATCGAGTATTTCTGAACGTGGCTTAACCCATTTCGCCAGGGACCTTGAAGCAGGAGATGGATTGACCATGTTAATTGCAGGGTTCTGTCAGATTAGCTTGGCGCCTTCAGGAGCCAAGTTGATCTGACACAAGCCTTGAATTATCATGGTCAATCTATCCAGCTGGTACACAGTAGTTAGTCAACTCCTCCAACATTTGCGAAATGGGACCTTGGGGCTAAATTATGTGTGTGTTGGGACAGGGTGGGGTGCGTGTGTTGGGGGGTGGGAGGGTGTGGGGGTGGGTGGGTGGGTTGGATACAAATACGTGAGGCTAGTATCTGATAAATTATTGCTCGGGTCGCGTTGAGTCTGTACACTGACCCTTGTAGGCCTGAGTGATGTTTAAGGAACCATGCATTGAACCCTCTGCGACCAATAAGGTATTTGTTTTTATTCCCTCGATGTATTCTTAAGAAAATATTCAGTTCCGCTTTTCGTGCGGTTAGATGACACCATTGAATGTACATATTCTGCCGGGATTCCCATTCCCGTACGAGACAGAGTGACGTAGCATGATTCAGCGTGTCAGTGCAATGCCAACTTCTCAGTCGAGAGTGAAGCGTTTATTTTGGCCTGTGTCAGTAGAGAATGCTTCAAGATACGATATCTACAAAAGTCGCCAAGGTATGACAGTGACACAGAACGGTGCTTCTTGATTACTGTGTGACTCAGAAAAATTAAGACCTTTTACATAAAGTGATCAGCATTTGACCACGTGACATGTGCGCCAGTGTTAGCATGGGGCATTATGCTTTTTAGAAGATTTTTCGAGAGTATAGCACTTTGTCATTTTTTCTTTTAATTCTAGAGTCTCATGTGCGTTTGGATATCTGCAAAGGAATACCAAAGAACGCTTGTTGTTGACAGTGCTGTGAGGGATTTTAAGGTAAGATTTTATTTTTAAAGCGTTCACATGAGGTCAGATAGTGAAAGGACCGTGTTCCCTGTGTTGTTTTATTGGCTCACGAGCGAAGTAAAAGTGAGTCTATTTTTTGGTCTAGTGGTGGTCTGTCCATCGTCCGTGCTTTAAAACTTTAAGGTTGACATTTTCTCGTTGACTATTTAAGCCACAGTCTTCCAACTTGGCCTAAGGATACTTTGTGGCAAGGCCTTTCTAAACATACCAATTTTACTCTCACAAATGTCAAGATCACAGGGGCTCAGAAAATAGTTTCCAAATAGCCATATTTTGACAAAAAGATGTTTTTTTTTCTCAAATACTATTCACATCTTTAAACCCAAATTTGCTACAAAGATACCTGCTGGGAAGACCTATCTATGGTGTTTTGGATAACCGTTCGGAAAGGTCAAGGATCACAGGCTGGCAAATGTGTGAAAAATGCCAATTTTTGATAAAAGTTTAGGTATTAGCAACATTTTTGCAAATTAGTCAATCAAATTTGGCACTAAGGTAGCTGATGATAAGACCTTCCTGTGTATATTAATGTACTCAACTCAATGCAAAGGTCAAGGGTGGGGTAGGGGGTAAGGGGTTTACATAATTATGTGTGAAAAATACTTAAATTTGAGAAAACATGGACTTTGCTGGTGCGAAAGCCAACCCTTTACTTATTGTCACAAGGGTCACACATAAGTATATCGGTTGTCTACGTCAGCCATAATGGCTTTGCCTTTCTTGTGGAAATAATTGTAGTTACATGTATTATCAACAGTTTTGCAAACGTTTCAATCAAATTTGGCACAAAGGTGGCTGATGATGATAAGACCTGCCAATGTATACTAGTTTAGTCAACTCTATGATATCATAAAGGTCAAGGGTCAGGGGTGTTTGACAGCTGTGTAAAAACTAATTAAATTTTGAGAAAACATGAATTTTGCTGGTGCAGGTCATCTTTTTACTTTGTCACAGGGGTCATACATGTTACATCTAACACACATTATGGTCTGCGGGATTAAATCAAGATCTATGCCCTTTGGAGATCGGCGGCATTAATTTGCATATTGATGGCATTGTTTTTATCCAGGCTTACGTAAGTCAGCCCTTGCGCTGGGACCATGTGACGTTGAGGTGCGTCCCCTGAGTGGTGGATAGGGGGTCCCTCACGAAAGGGGTGCACTGAATGAAATAAGGTGCCATGAACCAATATGGTCTAAGGGAAGGAGACCCCGACAGAAAACCCCTGGTCCTCCTAGTAAGAGGGTTGGGCATGGGGGTAGGTAGCTTCCCCACCCTGCAAATAATGAAATAGCTACAAAAACGCCGACAAAAAGACAAACAGCAATTCCTTTCCTGGAGGAGGAAGGTACTTCTACCATAAGATTTATGACATCGTGTGGTGAAAGCCGGAAGTCTTCAGAAGCCACAGGACCGAACCGCCTCAATCCATCCAGGGACACAATCATGGGCACATGGAAAAAAATGTTTATGGCTTAACGTCTTTTGTCCACAACGAAGGTGATTTCAAAGACGGGGCACCGAAAAAGGGTCTGAACAAATTTTGACCCAAGCTGGATTCGAACCCGGAACCTTTCGGTCTTACCACCAAGCCACCCAGCTCCCCATGGGCACATGGAATGTCAAGACCATGTAACAGAGCGGCAAGGCCGCCCAGATAGCAGCGGAAATGTAAAAGTACAACCTTTCCCTGCTAGGTATCAGTGAAGCCAGATGGACGCAGTTTGGCCAGAAAAGGCTGTTAAGTGGGGAGATGATTCTGTATTCAGATCATGAAGGGGAGAATGCCCCCCATACAGAAGGTGTAGCGTTCATGCTGTCACCAGTGGCACAGAGAGCGCTGATGGGCAGGGAACCTCTTGGGCCAAGAATTATAACAGCAGCCTTTAGAACCAGGAAAAAGGTCAAGCTCAACGTCATCCAGTGTTATGCGCCCACCAATGATAGTGACGAGGAAGAGAAACAAGAGTTCTACGACCGACTCCAGAGTGCTGTGGACAAATGTGCGGAGCGATACATCACCATCGTCATGGGCGATTTTAATGCAAAAAATAGGGGAGGACAACACCGGATACGAAGAGGTGATGGGGAGACAGGGACTACGGGAGATGAGTGAGAAAGGGGAGAGGTTTGTAGAATTTTGTGCTCTAAATAGACTTGTCATTGGAGGCAGCACCTTCCCACACAGAAGAATACACAAAGAAACTTGGGTCTCACCTGACCATACTACAGAGAACCAAATAGACCATGTCTGTATTAGCAAGAAATTTAGAAGATCCCTTCAAGATGTTCGAGTGAGGAGGGGAGCAGATCTCGCCTCAAACCATCTGCTTACCTTAAGAGTAAAGCTCGTTAAAGAAAAGCCGCACAGCGACAACAAGAGGACAGCGCTATAATGTAGGCCTCCTGAGAGAGACTGGAGTAAGAGAAGAGTTCAAACTGGTGCTGTCCAACCGGTTTCAAGCGCTACAGGAGCTAGTAAACGTAGAGGACGCGGTCACCACAGAGCAGCAGTGGAAGGCAGTTAGAGAGGCTTTGAACTCAACCTGCAAAGACACTGCAGGGTTCAGGAAACACCATCACATGGACTGGCTGTCGGCACAGACCTTGAAAAGGATAGAAGTGAGGAAGCAAAAGAAAGCAGTTGTCAACAACAGTCGCACGAGAGCAGCCAAAGCAAGGGCACAAGAGGAATACTCGGAAGCCAACTGCGAGGCGAAGAAGAGTATCAGGGCAGGCAAGAGGGCCTACACAGACAGCCTGGCAGCAGAGGCAGAAAAGGCAGCAGGCAGCGGCAACATGAAACAGCTCTATGACATTACCAGAAGATTGTCGGGCAAGTATGGCCATACAGAAAGACCAGTAAAAGACAAAGAAGGCAAGCCTATTGCAGACAGGGCAAACCACCACGACAGATGGGCCGAGTATTTTGAAGAGTTACTGAACAGATCCAGCCCACCCGATCACCCAGACATCCAACCAGCAGAGACCGACTTACCCATCAGCTGTGACAGACCCAACCGGGAAGAGATCAGAAGAGCAGTGACATTTTTGAAGAACGACAAGCAGCAGGGCCAGATGGCACCCAGCGGAGTCTCTGAAAGCAGACCTAGAGACAACAGTAGAGCTGCTGTAACCCTGTTGGGAAAGATCTGGGAAGAGGAGGTGATGCCGGCAGATTGGAAAGAGTGGTACCTAATCAAGCTTCCCAAGAAAGGCGACCTCAGCACGTGTTCCAACTACAAAGAAATCACCTTGCTGTCAGTACAAGGAAAGGTCTTCAACACGATCATCCTGGAGAGAATGAAGAGCTCCGTCGACCCCCAGCTGAGAGACCATCAAGCAGGATTCAGGAAAAATCGATCATGTACAGACCAGATCGCCACTCTCCGCATCATCGTGGAACAGTCTCTGGAGTGGAGCTCCCCGCTGTACGTCAACTTTGTGGATTACGAGAAAGCTTTGGACAGCGTGGACCGAGAGACTTTGTTGAAACTCCTACGACACTACGTGTACCCACAAAGCTCGTCTGCCTGATCAAGAGCAGCTACGATGGCATGACATGTCGCGTGATCCACGAAGGACAGT
>BTPG01000006.1:9513484-9555984 GCA_036245525.1 Semisulcospira habei
AAAGGGAAAATGTTAGATAACAGCACTTCCAAATTTTAGGCATAGTTCTCTGTTGTGTTTACCCCAAAAGGAAGAGGAAGTTAGTTCTTGGTAAGGTGCTGCTTGCTGTACAGCTGCATATAACTAAACAATCACCTTTTAAGGCAGTGCACATTCTCGGGGTTTGGGCAGTCATGCGGTACACAACAGGGTATTTTCAAGGGATTCGCACAGAGGCAGTCAGGATAGGATCCACAGAACACCACCACCATATTCGTCCAATCGCACTCATCCAAAACTATACGATATTTCATATAAACTCGAGAACAGCTATAGTCTATAGAGACTTTTTGTAAAATAAAAAATAAGTTCAATACTTAAGGGGCGTCTTAATATGTCGTAAGTGATACTTCGCGAAATGTTTGATGATCAAAATCTGCTAAGGATATTTATTTTCGACGAGAGGAAAAGTGTACGTAATGGCCACGTTCCAGGGTGCGCAAGTGTACATTTTTGTCTGTCCCATTTTAACATGCTAGACTTGAATTCCGGGATGGGGAAAAATATGCCTTGTGAAGGCTTGCAAAAGATATTATAGGTACATGTTTTGTTGTGAAAAGCGAGATTTTCATTGTGATATAATGGAAATCTTGCTTTTCCACAATTAAAAAATAATAATAAAATAACAACAACACAGATTTGCTGTCTTTCGTCTCCACGAGGCAGAAGCGTGCTCAGTAACAGGTCTGTACATAATTATATGCACCTCATAAAACCCTAGCATCTCATTATAATGTTGGATGTTGTCTTTTTACTAAAGAAATTAAACGGATTCAAAGCTAGCTAACCAACTCATGCAATGTTTTTATAAAAACTAGCTATATCCAAAATTTCAAGTAAATATAATAAAAATACGGACTCTAACCTGGGTCAACCAACTTCCTACAAACGGTTGTTTATGTCTAAACGAGACATTCCATTACAATATGCTCGGAGATTCTCGTAGCCACCCCTTTACGAAAGTATTTCGCCAAGTTTCAAGAGCTTGTGTGCACAGAAATATCGCAGATGTTCGTGTTCTACACACACACACACACACACACACACACACACACACACACACACACACACACACACACATATATATATATATATATATATATATATATATATATATATATATATATATATATATATATATATATATATATATATATATAATTATATATATATATATATAATTATATATATATATATATATATATATATATATATATATATATATATATATATATATATATATATATATATATATATATATATATATATATTGTATATTGAGTAAGCTTAGAATTGTTCTTGCTGTTTTACCTTTTTAGACAGAGACCTATAAATTCTCCTTTTTTCCTCAAGCATATTTTTTAGTTTTGGTTTTGGAAATGACCTTGTAATAACATTGCCACAATACTTTTTGGTGTAATTTGTAATATTTTAGTAATTATTTTGATTTCGATTTTTACTTCCTGTTGTGGCAACTTCCTGTTCTGGCAATTTTCTCTTCCTCTGCCTTTCATTGTTTGAGAGGGGACAGAGAGAGCATGCACTGACTTCTCGTTCTAGGATGCTAATTCAGGTTGGTAAAGTGTTTTAATTAAGAAATATTGTTGACTTCATTTAGGGATTGCATTAAATTCATAGGATGAATGTCTTTTTATGCGAATTACATTGTGATGCAGGGGATATCCTTGGATTGTAATAGTACAAGAACCACGTGTATCTTTCATTCTTTGTATCGGCATGTATCTGTGGAATTGGTAACATCTTGTGTGTTTTGAGCCATATATATTTTTATGATTACTGTTTGTAATTGGATTTTCACCTGCAGTCTTAAATGGGGCTTACAGGGTGGATTTCTTGATGTTGGGATGATACAATTGCGCGTAGGGCTGTTGTATTATCTGACATGTATTAAACTTACGGAATAAGTTTAAACAGGGTAATTTGTATAGCTTTGTTGCACTTGAGCTGCTCGGGCCAGATCAAACAAGCATAACATGACCCTATTATACTGTGTTTTTGCTGCAAGGGGTTTTTCAGTCAGATCGAAGGATCTATTTTGTATGTGGGCCCTCCCACGGTGTGCTCAATTATATGTTCTACTTCTAGTCTGAATATTTGTAATGGGAAACAACCATTGCCTTTGTTTTATGTTATGGCACCTATATATCTTTTGTTGTTTATTAGTGTCCACGGATCGGGTTGCTGTCAGTCTGCTCTCTGTCTCTATTTTGTTTCTAGTCACGGATGTCTTTGTGTTGCCATACAACCGGTTAATTGATGTTATAGTGAAAATAAATATCCTTTAAACTGTTTGGGAAAACCTTTTGGTATTACTTTTTGAGAGAGGGAATGGATGTTAGTTAAGGATCATCTTTTCCTGAAGAATCTGGGTTATATATATTATATATATATATATATATATATATATATATATATATATATATATATATATATATATATATATATATATATATATATATATATATATATATATATATATATATATGCACATTAGGCGTGGTTAGCGTAACTAGTCATATCATAATTTGTATCTTGTTACTTCAATTGTGTGAGGTTTAGGCATGCCCGCCTCTGACATCATGGACATCCTATTAAATTTGCCCCACCGCGACCCGTCCCAAAAAAAAATTCTATAAATAGACGGGACTTAAAAATCTTCGATCTGCGAGAAGAATCAGGCAGTAAAGGTGAGGTAGAAGCACCAAACGCGCCAGGGTTATACAATCAAAGCACCAGCACGTCAGTTGTTTATATGCGTGAGTATGAGCTGATAGTTCCCACGGCTCGGTTTTGAGCTATATTTAGTCCCACGCCCAAATAAAATCTCAGTGCAGTTCAGAGGGACAGTTGCTTGGCAGTTAGTTACTGACCTGGAAATGTTTTCTGCAACGGCGGGGAGGGGAGAGTGGGAGGGGAGGGGGGAGAGGGTGAGAAGGAGAGAGAGAGAGAGAGAGATAGGGGGGGGGGGGGGCAGAGGTTTCTCGGTTTCAGCTGTATGAAACAATTACAGACTGAGACATTTCACCCTTTATCTGTCGGGGCAAGGCGAACGCCACCCATTTGCAAGATACATGAATCCTCATGTGCCCCCTCTGTCGCGGGGGCTCACGAGGATTTATGCCTCTTGTTAGTTCTGTTTAATATATTATGCCTATTGTTTGTTCTGTTCCATTTTGTCTCTTTTACATTTGTGTTCTGCACGAGAATATCGATCAGTGTGCATCTTTTTTCCTGACGCGAAATTTGTGGCTACTGGCAGTTAGGTTTCTTGTTGTTGTTGTTCGTTTTTCTATGTCCCATGGAACCCCAAAGCAGCAATAACTGGAGACAAGAGACTTGGGCTATGAAACTGAGCGCACGTCTAACTGGCAAAGCACTTGAATTTTATACCCACTTGCCAAGAGAAGAAGCCGAAGATTATACGCAGTTGAGAGCCGCCCTGCTGAGACAGTACGACTTCACTGAAGAGGGTTACAGTCGACGTTTTCGGAACTGCAAGCCTGAAGAAGGAGAAACACCCGGCCTATTCATTATGGAATCAAGAGCTACTTGGAGAAATGGATAGAGCTGGCTGATTTAAACAAGGAGTACCAGGACCTGGGTGACCTTATCATCAAAGAACAAGTCCTCAACGCAAATTCTAAGGACCTTCCCGCTCACCACAGGGAGAAAAAAAGACTAGTCCCTGAAGGCCCTGGCCAACTTCTATCAAAGATACCTTGACGCCCAAAACATGACGTTCGGGCCCAGTAAGCCGCAGCGCGTGTCTGCACCAACAGAGGAAATCCAATATGTCAGAGACACCCGAAATACATGTCGGTGGAGAACCTGACATGTTTCCTTTGTGGAAAGAGGGGTCACAAGGCGATACGGTGTCCTTCTAAAGATGTTCCCTGAGGCGAAATCACCAGAAGATCCAACCATCATCGCGGGATAGCAGGCAGAAGCCGTACTACGTCTCAACACAGAGCCGCCGCTCTACTAGCCAATGATGTGACGTCATCCAGTGACTTTGAATCTGGAGAAAGGCGAGTGAGACCGGAGCTGATTGAATCTTTAAAAAAAAAAAATGGACGCATCCCAGTAGGAGATCGGGAATCATTTTTACCAGTCTCAAACATTGCTCTGCCTGAGAATGAAGTGTCGAACATGCCGGTGGTGTCAGGATTAGTCATAAACACAACAGTGAGAGTGCTGAGAGACACCGGTTGTAGTTGCATCATCGTGAGCGCGGACCTAGTAACTGAAGACCAGAAGCTATAGGAGTGGACCACCCTCATTTTGGCCAACGGAACTGTGATAATTATCCCCCTTGCCAATGTCGGCGTCGACACCTCGCACCTGAGAGGAGAGGTGAAGGTGCTATGCGTGAAGACCCCAGTTTACGATATTATCATCGGAAACATTGATGATGCCAGAAACGCACACGATCCAGATCCAGATTGGAGACCTGAAACACGTGCTGTTACCACAAGAAGTCAAGCAAAGAATTGTGGACAACACGGAAGCAGCTGTGTTAAATATGGAAAGGCTGGTGGAGCTACAGAGAGCCGACCCCACGCTTGACAAGTTCCGAGGTCAGGCTGAGCCTGTAACGCGAAAGAGAAATGAGATAAACTTCGAGACCAGGAAAAATATCCTGTACCGGATATTCAACAGCAATGGGAATAAACCTGTGTGTCAGGTAGTAGTTCCTGAATCATTGAGGACGCAGGTGATAAAATTGGCCCATGATTCCATATTGGGAGGACATTTGGGAATCAACAATACCCTCGATAGGATCAGAGTCGTCTTCTACTGGCCTGATATGGGAGGCGACGTCACATGATTCTGCAGGTCGTGCGACATATGCCAGAAAACAATCCCCAAACGAAAGGTGCCTAAGGATCCTCTAGAGAAAATATCATTGATGGATATGCCTTTCAAGCGGGTGGCTGTAGACCTGGTGGAACCAATATCTCCTTTAAGTGAAGATGGTCATCGCTACATTTTGATCCTGGTGGACTACGCTACACGTTATCCTGAGGCCATACCATTGAAAAAGATCGACACTCCAACAGTGGCAGATTCGCTTGTCGACATGTTCAGTCGATTGGGGATTCCTGAGCAGATCCTGAGTGACTTGAGAACTCAGTTCGTCTCCGACTGCATGGAGAAGTCAACCGGCTATTGAGCATCCGACACTTTACTACCACCCCTTATCACCCCATGTGTAATGGGCTGGTTGAAAATTTTAATGGAACATTGGAGGCTATGCTGAAGAAACTGTGTACTGAGCAGCCAAGGTTGTGGCATAGATATATCAATGCCTTGCTCTTCACATACCGTGAAGTTCCTCAGGATTCGACAGGGTTTTCCCCTTTTGAATTACTTTACGGTAGAAAGGTAAGGGGGTCCATGCACACCCTGAAGGAGCTGTGGACCAAGGATATCGACGCTGCTGAGGTGAAGATCATCTACCAGTACGTCTTCGACCTGAGAAAGAGCTGGACGATACCCTCAGGATGGCTCGAGAAGAACTGGGAAAGACGCAGAACAAGGGGAAGCATTATTATGATCGTAAAGCAAAACCTCGACTATTCCAGCCAGGTGACCAGGTATTGGTTCTTCTTCCTACCGACAACAACAAACTCCTGATGCAGTGGAAGGGACCCTACGCTGTCGACACAGTGGTTGGCATCAACGACTACAGAGTCAAGGTCAACAACAAGGTGAAGACTTATCAAGCTAATCTGCTGAAAAAGTATACCGAGAGAGGTCGTCAAGACAGACAACTGGCGGCATCGGTGCGTCTTGCTGATGATGAAAGACTAACGACGAGAACCTGTTTGACCTTAATGAACTCCGACATAAGGAGGATGTAGAAGACATCCAGTTTGTTCAGAATCTGGCCCAGAATCCAGAAGAAATGCGCGTCCTGACTCAAGAGTTCAAGCATCGGTTTACACCTGACCCAGGGACAACAGACACCGTCCAGCACGAGGTAATATGACATCAAATGAACCAGTTCGCAGCAAACCTTATCGTCTACCTTATAACTCGAGGGAAGAACTGAAAAAGGATATCAAGGAAATGCTGAGTCTGGAAGTCATCAGGGAGTCCAAGTCACCATATGCGTCCCCAGTTGTCATCGTGAAGAAATCAGATGAATCCAACCGGGTGTGTGTGGACTAACGTAGACTCAATAAACTAACAGTCTTCGATACAGAGCCAATACCCACAGCGGAAGAACTGTTCCAGAAGGTCAGTGGAGAACGCTTTTTCTCCAAAATTGAACTAAGCAAAGGGTATTGGCAAATCAAGGTTGCAGAAAAAGATATCCCCAAGACAGCGTTCGGCACATCCGACGGTCATTGGGCATTCTTGAAGATGCCTTTTGGTAGGGTGAACAGTTGTGCCACATTGAAGAGAGGACTGAAAAAGATCCTAGAAGATATGCAGAATGTGGTCTTTTACTGCGATGACATTTTGATCCATACCAAAACTTAAGGGGATCACCTCAAAACCCTTTAATGACTGTTCCAATAGACAGTCAAATACAAATTTCACCATCCGTCCAAGCAAGTGTATTCTTGGGGCCGACAACATAAACTTCATCGGACACAAATTAAGCGAAGGTTTAAGGGGGCTACACGACGACAACGTGCAGAAGATCAGGGATGCCCCGGGACCTGCGATCAAGACGAAAGTTCGCTCATTTATGGGCTTGGCGAACTACTACCGTGAGTTCATACCAAAATTTGCGGCAGTCACAGGTCCCCTGACTGACATGCTGAGGAAAAGACAACCTAACGTAGTTAATTGGGAGGAGGCCCAAGAGCAAGCATTTCAGGCAGTTCGAGACATCCTAACCAAGAAGCCTGTTCTACAAGTCCCTGACCCTTTGAAAACCTTCGTCATGAGAATAGACGCCGCCAACGAAGAAGTAGGTGCAGTCTTAATGCAAGAGGAAAACTCCACCCAGTGAAGCTACGCCAGCAAAAACTTGACCAGAGCTGAGAAAATCTACTCGACCATCGAGAAGGAGTGCCTATCCAACATCTGGGGAGTAAGGCGGTTCGAACTGTACCAAACGGACCATTAGCCCCTGAACTATTTAAACTCTGCAAAGTTTACAAATTCTCGTATTATGAGATGGGCGATGTTCTTGCAGAATTTCGACGTTAAATTACAATCTATCAAGGGTTCGCAGAACTTTGGAGCGGATTACCTGAGCAGAGCAGTTTAATTGAACATTTCTGTCTCCAGGACAGTTTAAAGAATATGTCGGTGTCCATGAAAGATTAAAGGGACAGTTTAAAGGAACTGTGATACGATTATTTTAAAGTAGTTGATTTGATTTGATTTGGTTGTGAAATTGTATTTGTTTAGGGTTCTGTATAGGTTAACACAGTCACAGCCGTATTTTGAGATTTGAGAAGAATATTTTTTCAAATTTCATTCTAAAAAGGGGGGTAATGTTACGATTGTGGTTGTGTTGTTCTGTAAGAGCATGCACGTTTTAATCGTAGGAAACGATCCTATGTTTATTTGAGCTATCGTGGTTACGTATCACAACCTTTTCAGTAAGATTCTCTATCGTTCGCGCAGGGAGCGGAAGTGGCTTTTTTATGATATGCCTAGATTAGTCCGGAAGCTTCTAGCAAAGTCGCACGAGAAGAGCGGCCCATTCTTGTCATGCGTAGATTCGCTGAGAATAAACCAGAACGTTCGAGCAAAATCATGTGACGTGAAAGTGTAGGCAACATTTTGCAACACAGTAATAAAGCCGCTCTAATATTCTTTGTCATAATTGTTTGTTTTTTTGTACGCGTGAAGTTAGCAGCCAGTCAGTGGGTATTATGAAAGGTCGTGAATTGTCTGCCTTACTTTTGTGAGACGTCATAAGGCGACGTGATTTCCCCAAATAGGGGTTGAAATTAGCAGTCGAATTTTGTAGACCATTGTAGTCTATTCTAGAAAGTTCTTTTTCATCAATATTTATGAGTTTTGGTTACGTGTTCCGTTCTGATTGGTTGTGTTGTGTTAATTTGTTGGGTTATTCTGGAAAGTTGTTCAACTATATAAGATTGTGCTGGGAAGCACGTTTGTACATTGTCATACATTGTCAGTTGTAGGGACACACAGTTCATCGTAGGTAAGCGGCCCGTATAGGGTGTACATTGTGAGAAACGCAGCGTAACGGTGGTGTACGTTGTATGAAAAACGCATTGTGTCGCCAGTGTTGACATTTTGCAGAGGAGACATTGTGTAAGTGTTGTTGCATCTGGGAATGCATTGTGTGGAGATCGTATAGCTGAATTAAAATATTTTTTGAACTGCTACTCCAGTGTAGTCTACATCCTTAAGCCACGGGTGACGGGTTGCAGTTGAGTGAAGTTTCTTTAAAAGAACCTTACGTGCGTGCGTCTGGTGTGATATCATACTACGATTACGACTCAACACGTAACATCGTGACGTGTCGGAGTTGAATGTGTAAATGTCGAACCTGCTGAGAAATTTTTTCTTTCGAATTTTTCACAGAGTTCCCGTTCGACTTAAGCATTGTTGTCTAACGTTTTGTAACTAAGGTAGACTTTGAGACGGAGCTGGTCGGAGCACGTTCCATAGCATGTAAATGACGAACATAGGCGGGCACACATCAGACTGACAGTGAAGTAACACGTTAACAATTACGTCATGCCTAGCTACGCCGAACAGTGCTGTTGAACGTACATTTAGGGGGAAACGCCGTCTCTCTCTCTCTCTGTGTGTGTGTGTGTGTGTGTGTGTGTGTGTGTGTGTGTGTGTGTGTGTGTGTGTGTGTGTGTGTGTGTGTGTTTTCTGTGTGTGTGTGTGTGTGTGTGTGTGTGTGTGTGTGTGTGTGTGTGTTTGTGTGCAAACACGAAAATTCCCGTTCTTTGTAGACGTATTAAATAGAAGAGACCTAACAACTCAGTTCAATGCATTTGGAAGTATACTGGAGAGAACAAGAAATGCGACATCATTGAATCACCGGAAACAAGCGTTTGCTGTCGCATTTCCTTCGATCGTCAGTATAATATGCATTAGCTGTACTTACTTCATGTGGTAATGTAATGTTGGCATCACAGTATATTATATATACTTACCAGATTTTTTCCTGTAGAAACGATAGCCGCTGCTGGCCACCAGCGTGACGTCACTGAGCGGCCCAGTGCATATGACGCACCTGGCACTACCTTTCCAGTAAAACCAAAATGCACACGCTGCATCCGCAGTACAAAGTAGACCACATCTGGTCGCCGTGGCGACGCTGTCGTAGAGGCGCGTGGCTTTACCAGTGCCAACGAAGTTGTCCTGAGTCGAGTCTCGTGTCCACAGGGTTTCCCTAGTCCCTGCGCTGAAAACACAACACAACATACGTACGGCTTGATTACCATATTCTAGACGTGTCGCAGCCGGATTCACGGCTTTATGCTTTATGCTTTATGCCGCGAATCCGGTTGCCACTCGTCTCGAAAGAGTTAAAGGAAACACATCAAATGTGTCAGTTTCAAACGTGAAAGTTAAAACTTTTCACATTTTAATCACTCCTTGAAATAAACAAATCACTGGACATTCGTTTCTTTTACTTTTACACATTGGCTGTGTTTACTTTAATCCCCTAAATAATGAAAAGTGCTGATCTAAACAATCCGTAGTTTAATCTAAATAATAGATTATTTACCAAAACCATGCTAACAGGCCACAGACTCTAGAGAATTATTTAGGTAAGTAACACATTATTTAGGTAAATAATGTAATTATTTACGTAACTAATGTATTGCTCACGTAAACAATTTATTAAATTCTTTTTACAAATAATGGAAAACAATTTATTGTTTTGACTGCGAAATGCGTTCTACGTAAATAATAATTTATTCGGGGAATAAAAGAAATTATTTGGAAATTGTAGCTTCAAGTTGTTTTCCTCTAAATCAGAGGAAATTCACAACAAACATAAAATTTGAGCCGTTAAAGAGTGCAAAACTTTTTCAACACATGGATTAAAACACGAATGCTCATCAGCATTCATTTGAGTATGTCCTTTAGAGAGTGTTCTGAAGTTGTGTGTGTATATGTGGGGTGAGAGTGGGAGGAAGGCGGGTGGGGCTGGAGGGGGCGTAGGGGGTGCGGGTGTTTGGGGGGTGGGTGGGGGAGGGGCAGGGCGGTATGGCAAGTATTACCCGGTACCATATATGTGTATGTTCTCACACTGTGCGCTGCTGTGTATGTATGAACCTACATCAGACAAAATAAAGACAAGGATACCAGGGTCATGTGAATGCTAAGTAAAGTTAACAAAAAAATCTTCCTTTTCTCTACACAGTGGCCACCGTCGTACCATTGATGCTTGGGTGCATCAAATAATTCCTTCAAAAAAATCATTAAATAAATAAATAAATAATAAATAAATAATAAATAAATCTATACATATATACATAACTAAATAAATAGCTAGCTAGCTAACTAACTATCTATCTAACTAACTAACAAACGTGTACTATCATGGAGAGGACTACCATGTGCATTGTGCCTCAGTCCAGATAAAGCTTGAATGTAAGAGTTCTTGTGATTAGTTGAGTGTTGACAGGCTGCATGGGTTGCACAAAACAACAAACAAACAAACAATAACAACAACAACAACAACAACAACACAATTTAGGTGTTCAGCGGAACAAGGCGATGGATATGGAAATGGGTTCAGAGAATGAATACAGCCTACCTGGCTCGTGACTAACATCAGACCATGCTTGACCAGTTCACAATCATAACATCACTGATCAAAAAGAGCAGGCCTACCCTGTTAGGCCCGTCAGGCCGGAAAACACGAAAACAACATGAATTTTGTATCTAGAGAAAAAAATCTTCAGAGTGTTGAAGTTGGTCGGCAGACACAATGCAGAACAAAGCGAGTATACTTTTACAATGTTTTCCTCTCACAACAGACTGAGTTCTATGGGAAAGGCTGCTTTCAAGACCGGGAAAAATAATATATATGACGTTGAGAAGATGTCCATGTACTCCAAAGTTCAAACGTAAAATAAAATTTAGAGCTAATTAAACACGCTATTTTAACTCTAGTGACGAGATTGTGCTTACGGCATTAAAATATTAATTTCTCATGGAATCGTTTATATCTGAAAAAATCGCCAAACACGTAAAGAAATTAAACAGTTCAACGAGTGACATATATTTTTCGGAATGAGTAAATCTTGTTACGTTGATGTTTGATTTGGATTCCTCATGGGATTTTATCGTGTGTATGAGAAAATGCAGTTTATGCAATTTGCTTATATTTTCATTTCAATTTTGAGAATGCTCTATGTGCTAATGCAATGGGTTTCCAGGCTGGTAAGCATGCATTGTGTCATCAGGTACATCAGCTGCCCTTTTTGTCACTGCATCATTCACTAGATTTAGAAAGAGAGGATAGTGGGTGAGAAGTAATGACAGACCTACCATTTTGAGCCTTCCACTGAACACCTATTGCATAAAGCACCTATTGCATAAAGCATTAGGCGCCCCAATGTCCGAAATAGCTCAGGCGGTTAAGCGTCGAAGCAAGAGAACAAAGGGAATCGCCAGGTCGTGGGTTCGAATCCCCGTCTCGACCCCGGTAGCTGGACTCACAATCCAGCGAAAAAACACGGGCTTGTTCAATAGCATGTGCGTTGAAAGGTCCTGGTAAATTAAAGTAGCACAGGTGCAGCGCGCCTGAATTGATCAGTGTTCAGGTCGTACTCCATAAGCAATAGATTTCCCTGTCCCCCATAACCGGCCCGTCAGGGCCGTCCATTATCACTTTGTTGCCGTAGATGTTAAACCCCGAACTAACCAACCTCGTGTGTGTATAAATGGTGCTCAACATCGCACACCCACAACGCGTTCGGTAGCCTGTTTTTCTGGCTGGCCGTATACACAAGGTTTTATGACACAGGCCTAGATTTTGTTTTGTCACTCATTCCCATTGTGTATTTCGAGCACATTTTTGCTTGCAATAAGCTAGGTACTGATCTCGTCAGCGGACCAACCTAACCACACTGGTGATTAACACCGAACTTTTCTTTTTTGTTGTGACTGTTTTGTGGATTTCTACTCGTTAGTGTCACGTTTTTGTTTTTCAGTTCATTGCGTTGTTGGGGGGGGGGGGGGGGGTTGTGCGAGTCGCACTATTGTCTGTTGTTTTTGTTTTGCGGCGTGTTTGGCTGTGTTAGGTTATCTCTGCCTGTGTTTGACTCTGGTTGGGTCTGTTCGTGTTTGTTATAATACTTTGGTGTTCCGTCCGAGTATTCCCATCTTCCGTTGGTTAGGTCAAATGAGTACAGGCTTTTGTTGTATTTGCCTGTTGTGAATAGTTCGATGAGGTTCATAAAATGGTTTCGGGCTGCGTTATCTTTGAAGAGACCCCTTAAGGCCGCCCATTCCATGAAGATGGTTGGGTTTAACCCGTTGGTAAAGATAAGAGCTGCGAGGAGGATTCTTCCCCAGTGTTTGACATTTTTGGTCCAGAAATACTTTCGTATGTTTCTGGGCCATCTGTTTGCCGGGCCAAGAAGGTCCTGTAGTTCCACCCAAGCTTCAAAGGTTTTCCTGTTTCCCGCTGGTGTGTTAGGCTGTTGTTTATTCATTAGGTTGAGTAGTCACGTTCTTTATGACTGTTTTTTTCGGGTCGGTCTGGTTGTACCCGCCTCACTGCGACTGACGTCAATGGTACTTTCGTTCGGCCGCGCGCCGTTTTTGTTTGATGAGAGTGAGTCATTGTTTGTGTCTGAGTCATCTTCTGCTCAGGCCCGCGCGCGCGCGCTCCGTCTCCGCATTTGTTGCTATGCGTACACTTTTGCGTTCCCGCGTTTTGTTGCGACATTTGTGCGTTTGTTTTTGGTGGGGAAGTCAATCTTGTATTACTGTCCATTTGTTACTGTGTTGTTTCTTTTTTTTGTTTTTGTTGTGGAGGCAATGTGTTTCATTGCGTGTTTGTTGTGTCAGGGGCCGTTTATTTTGCCTCTATTTCCCTTTTGCGTTGGGTGTCGGAATGATTCTTGTGCTTGAGCTTTAGCTTCTTTGAATGGGACTGGTGCTTCCAACTTCCGCTGATTTCGCCCGGGGGTGGGGGGGGGGGGGTGGGCCAGGGTGTGTGTGTGTGTGTGTGGGGGGGGGGGGGGTGGTGTTGATCTGTCTGTCTGACGCTCCGTCGCGCTGCGGCTGGTGGTAGTACCGGGGCCGGGTAGGTGGTGGTGGAGGAGGCGGGTGGTGTGGCCGGTAGACCGTTGCTTTATTGCCAGCCTGGGGGGTGTTGGTAGGCCAGCCACTCTAGTAGTTGTAGCACGAGTGGTGGCGGTGGTGGTGGTGGCCGGCGAAACCGTGGCTGGGTATGGAGGGGTCTAGGGAGTTGGGGTGGCGGTGGTGGAGGCCAGTGGAGCCTGGGTCTGGGTGTCTGGCGTTGAGTGGAGCGCGGTGAGTTGCGGTAGCAGGCGGAGGTGTGGTGGTGGCGTGGGGAGCAGCGTCCGGCGTTGCTGTCGGAAGTGCTTTGGTGGACGGTGGCGTTTTCGGGGAGCGGTGGTTGTCTTGGATGGTGGGCGTGGGGTGGTGACTACTTCTTGTACTGGGGGGGGGGGGGGGCAGTCGCTGTGCTTTTGGCTTCATAGACTGGGGCCGGGGGGTGCGTCTGTGCCAGTCTCTTCCGTGGGTGGGGCGGTGTTTCCGCAGCTACTGTCTTGGGTGGTGATAGGTGTGGTACCAATCTTTTTGGCTGCAGTCGGTGGGGCGGCTGTTGTCCCCGTCGATTTTCTTTCTGGGCTTGCTTGACATTCACCGTCTGTGGATTGGGTTGTGGCTTGGCTGGCCGTGCTCTTGGTTTGTTGGGGGTAGAGGTCTCGAATGGCCCCTGTTTGCACCAGCCACCGGGCGGTGACCAGTGCTCGGTAGTAGAGGTTGCCACCGATTGATGTGATGGCGGGTATTGCGTCCTGTATGAGCAGCAAGAGGTCATCAAAAGTCATGCCTCTCAGCCGGGTCTCCCCTTCCTCCGTCGATGTTGGCCGCTCCCGAGTGATTGACTCGGGGAAATCGACCGGTGGTGGGGAGGGTGGGTGGTCCGGCTCAGATGACGGCTCTGACCAGTCCTCGGGCTCTTCTTCTTGTTGGTAGGGTGGCTGGGGTCTGGCGGCTGCCGTTCTGTCTTCTTGATGATTTTGTTGTCCCGCGGCGAAGTTCAACGGACTAGCACCGTTGCGCAGTAACTCGTCGAATTTGGGGAACAGTCCCCTAGGTGGTATCGGCATCCCCTGGGTTATTAGGTAATCAAGATTTATCTCCTGACTTGGTGACTCGGCCGTTTGCTGTGGGGGCGAAGGCCCCCACGTTGATTGTTGAATTGGCTGACTTGGTGGGGACAATGGAGACCGTTGTTTCCTTGTCTCCTTTGTTTGTCGTTGCGGCGCCTGGGGGGGGGGGGGGGGGGTGAGTCCCCCACTTGTTCCCAGTACGGCTGCGCTGATTGTTCCCTTGGCTGGATTGGTGGGGACAATGCAGGCCGTTGGCCCCTTGTCCTCTTTGTGGCCTTTGTTTGTTGCGGCGCCTGGGGGAGGTTGGCTGTGTACTCCTCCACCTGTTGACGGTTAGTTTGACGTCTGTTCGCCCTAACAAGGGCGGGCGGTTGATTCCTTTTGGAGGCCATCTGTCTGTATTTGTGGCGGCTTGGCCTGGGGTAGACTTCGTCTTGGTTGGTGGCTGCGCAGTGGAGCTCGAGGCGTGAGCTGCTTGCTTGCGAGGAGCGGTGGTCCGTCCTCCTCTGCTGCTATGAGCTGAATGCCGTGATTCTTGCGCGCGGCCGCACGCTTTTTTTATACCCGCGGCACGGCCCAGTGTGAGACATCAGTGACTTTTCGTTGTCGGTGTTCGTTGATTGGTTGATCATTCCTTCTTTCCTTTCCGCGCGGCAGGTTCTATCCATTATGGTTTCGGTTCATTGCGTTGTTTCCGCGTAATTTGTTTTCCTGCTCCTCCTGTTCCTCATTTGTTATGAGTTTGTTTCTAGGCCATTTTTGGGGGGCGCGTTCGGAAGGTCTTGCCGTTCAGGACAGGCATTAATATCTTACTTGTTGGTTTTTGGGTCCTGGGACTATGTGTCGTTCATCTGGTGTGTATGGGTTAATTTCATACCACGCCTCGGTTCAGGTCCACGCGCTCCCAGTTTTTTGGCATGTGCCGTTGGCCCCGCGTTGTTGTACGCGTTTGTTTTCGGCAGTGTGATCATCTGTTCTCAGTTTTGAGTTTTGATCTGATGATCTGGTCTCCTAGGTTTTTGTGGCGCTTGTACGCAACTATTGGAGGGGAACTGAAAAATTTCTTTGCAGTCCTGATCTCTAGTTATTATGTGCCAATGTCTTTGTAATGGCTTTGGATAGTCCTTTGGTCCTGGGGTTGAACCTGGTTATCATTACCAAGGGTGGGGCTTGGCTTTGCTTTTTCCTGTTTTGTGTTCTTTCTTGTAATAGTGTTTCCCGTTGTTTGTTGGTAATGGTTTCTGTTTGTTTTGTCAGTTCCGTTTGTTCATACCCTCGTTGGACTAGTTTTCGATGAAACAGTTGTATTTGTCGATCTCTTTCTTGGTTGTCTGAGCAGTTTCGCACGATTCGGAGCGTTTCTCTCTTGACCAGTCCGTTAAACACAGCTCGGGGGTGAGCTGAGTGGCGGTGTAGGTTCTGGAAGGTTTCTGTTGGTTTTCGGTATAGTTTAATGTCAAATTTGCCCTCTGTTGTGAAGCGTTCCCCTTTGTAGACTGTTATGTCTAGGAAGGTTGCTTCTTTCTCGCAGATTTTGTAGGTAAAGTTCACCCCTTCTGTGTGGGCGTTGGCCAGTTGGAAGAACTGATGTATCTCATTCTCTTCCGCTTGGAATATCATGAAACCATCGTCTCGGTACCTGCCGTGGCACATGATTTTGTGTCTCTGTTGGAATTGTTGGGTGACTTCGTTTAGCGTTTTTGCCATGAAAATATCACTGCATGATAGGGGGGGGGGGGGGGCCTGCCCCATCGCGCACCCTATTACTTGTTTGTAGAAATTTCCGTCGAACATAAAGATGTTATTTTTCAACATCAGTTCTAGCATTGACACGATTGTTTCCCTTTTAGTTGGTGGAAGGGGAGGGGGGGGGGGGGACATTCAGTGTTGTTGGTAGTTTTTCTCTTGTTGCTTTGACCAGTTCGCCTTGTTGGAGGACTGTATACATGCTGGATACATCATATACACAGATTCTGACGTCCCTCGGGAAGGTGATGTTTTCGATCCAGCGTATGAACGCCGGTGTGTCTTTTATGTGGGTCTTTAGTTTTTCCACATACGGGAGTAGGAAGAAGTCTACTAGGTGCCCGGGGAAGTACGTTGGGGTGGGTACTTGGTAGATAATTGGTCTCCCCGGTATGCGGAGGTTGTTGTTGCTATTTCGTTCGGCTTCTCGTAGATGTAGTGGTGTCAGTTTGTGTGTTTTGGGGAGAATGATGTGAGCTGGGTCCCTGTTTTTCTTCGCAATCCGCTGGTGAATATCCAGTCCTCCGAGAGGGAAGGCTAGTGCATGAATATTCCCAAACAGATATTGGACCTGCTGGGTAGATTTAGGTTTTTGCCGCTTACGACCGGGTAGGCATACAGCGTAACCTGACAAACTGCAAACACAACGCGTGTACTAGAAGCCGCCTCCAAAATTTACTGGTATCACCACTAGTTCGGCGCGGTTGATTGATTAGTTCCGTGTTTAACTTCCACGGCACCGAAGTGATAATGGACGGCCCTGACGGGCGGGATATGGGGAGGACAGGAAAATCTATTGCCTATGGAGTACGACCTGAACACTGATCAACTCAAGCGCACTCCAACTGTGCCACTTTGATTTACCAGGACTTTTCAACGGGCATGCTATTGAAAAAAAATCCTTTTTCCCCCTGGATTGTGAGTCCAGCTACCGGGGCCGGGACGGGATTCGAACCCACGACCCGGCGATTCCCTTCGCTCTCCTTCTCCGCCTGAGCTATTTCGGACTCCCTCTGTTCAGCGCAGATTGCATCCCTAACACTTTATGCGGTGTTGCCGCAGATGAAGTCAGAATAATTTTGAAAAGGCAACGCCTAGGCAATTGTGTGGCGTAATTATTCTTTACCTTTTAAATAAAGGCGTCGACCAAAGCCAAAAATGGCATTTTGGCTTTATGTAAAAAGTAATATATATATATATTATAAGATTTTTATCGCAAGGGTTTGCTGCACGGCCTGAGGGAGGTCAAAGGAACCTTTGTACCCCGAAGGACGAAGGCCTAAAGGGTACAATGGTTCCTTTGATTTCACGAAGGCCTACAAGGGTCTGTACAGGAAGCCCATATCAATAACGTATTTGTTTTCATTCCTCTACTATTTTCCTAACAGAAATGAAGAAGACATCTTCCGACCTGGATCACGCCAGACATGACTGACGTCAAAGAAATATACATTTATACATAATAGACTTATGACGTAATTTAAAATATTTCATGACGTTGCCGTCTCCAGTACTGAGTGTGCTTGTTGTTTCGAACAACACTAAATAATTTTGTACTTTAGAAATGTTGGTGATCTTTTATAGAACAAAACTGGCACCCAAGAAGCATCAGAAAGAGGGCTACAAAAAGTTCGTCATTTGTCGCTACGATATAACTTATTGGTTGGAGGGGTTTGCTACACGGACCCTTGTAGGCCTGAGGGAGTTCAAGGGAACCATTGTACCCCGAAGGCCTGAGGGTACAATGGTTCCTTTGACCTCCCTAAGGCCTACAAGGGTCTGTGCAGTGAACCCCTCCGAACAATAACGTATTTGTTTTCATTCCTCCACTATTTTCGTAAAAGAAATCAAGAAGACATCTTGCGACCAGGATCTCGCCAGACATGACTGACGTCAAAGGAATATACCTTTATACATAATAGACTTATGACGTCATTTAAAATGTCATGACGTTACCGTCTCCAGTACTGAGTGGTTTTTTTTTTTTTTTTTTTTTTTTTTTTTTTTTTTTTTTTTTTTTTTTTTGGGGGGGGGGGGGTGTTTTTGTTTCGAACAACACTAAGTAACTTTGTACTTTAGAACGTTTGCCAATCTTTTATAAAGCAAAACTGGCATTCAAGATGCGTCATCGAGAGAGCTACAAAACGTCCGCCATTTTTCGCTAGAGGGGGTTTTATATCACGGTCACATGGTACGGCTTGCGCTAAAGTGATTGGTCATGTAACGTAGGGAGAAAAACAAGGGTTTTTGTATCACGGTCAAATAGTACGGTTTGTGCTAAAGCGACTGGTTGTGTGACGTAGGGATGGAAATATATATATATATATACAAATATAAACAAAGGCGTCGCCCAAAGCCCCCCAAAAATGCACTCAATCAGAATAGCTCAAGGCACGTAATTTTTCATTAAATTCTGAGAATGCTCTTACTACGCTAATGCCATGGAATACCAGGCTGGTAAGCTTGCATTGTGTCATCAGGACATCAGCTGCCCTTTTTGTGACCGCATAGCCTACTAGTTCTAGAAAGGAGAGGGTTAGTGGGAGAGAAGGAATGACAGACCTATCATTTTAAGCCTTCCACTGAACACCTACTACATAAAGTAGTAGGGACTACCCCCACGTGCCCCGCAAGCCATTTTCAGGAAATCGGGAAAGGCCATTATAAAATGAAATGTTTGTTGTATGCTTCAAATATCACAGTATTAGCAAAGACAACCTTGAGGCAATTAGGTCACAATAAATGTCTTTATTTTTTACTTTTTTTTTTTAGCACAAAAAATGGCTGAAAGGTAACCCATCACTTTGTTTACGATCTGTTTTGGACAGTTAGTTTTTCAAACAGCAAACATTATTTCATGTGTTCGTTACTTATATGTAAATAAAGCTGAAACCACAAAGAAAGTTTATAAACACCATGCTGTTGTTGCACAGCGCTTCTGTGAAAAAAAATGGTAACTTGCATACTGGTGGTGTCACAAAGATGGGTTCGTAAATTGAATCTTGAGCAAACGACAGAAACATCCAAGCAAGTATGTTTGCATTGTTTATTATTTGTGAGTTTAAAATAAGTTGTTTTCAAGAAGTAGAAGCTAATAAAACAATTATATGTCTCTCAAAAGCTTATTTTAGAATGTCGCGTCACATCCGTCACGCAGGTTATTGCAAGATTTCTTTCGACGATTTCTTGCAAGGACGACATTTTTCAAACGTCAGCTCAACGCCAGTAGTTTGTGTGTCATACATCACAGCATTGATGGCGCTTTGCGGCAGAGTTTCACGTTGTGCGTACTTTGGGGTCCCAAACCTGTGACGTATCACACACATTTATGGGCCATTTGCAGGTTACTTCTCACCAAACATTTTCGACTCGCTCTGAAAATCGGTTCGATTTGGCAATTTTCTGCATTATCTTGGACTAAGGTGAGTTACTAAACTTTGATAAATGACAAAGTCGTGCAATTAAGGGAAAGAACTCGATTACAGTTCGTTTATTGTGCCCTACTGAGGATGATAATTCGATTGGACTTCATTGATCTGTGCTCTAGTTTTCAGTCTTGTCACGTGTTGTGTATGTTAAATCGAAATGATGTGTTCGACGTTATTGTGATAAACTGAAGTTGCGTTTATTTTCCATTCGGTTTTGGTAACACATTAAGTATCATATTACTGAGGATACAGCGTTTCATTGTTTGTTTTGAGGAATATTCATCGAAACGTTATTTTAGGTAGTTGCACGCATGCAGGCTACTTCCGGCTCGTGTAGCATTGCCTGCAGGTTACTGATTTTTTTTATTAAAAAAAAAATTCTTGGGAGGGCGGGGGGAGGGGGGGGAGGAGGGGGAAGGGAGGGGTAAGGGTGGAGGGGGGTTGGGGTGGAAATGGGGGGAAATTTCATTGTTTTTGACGATCTTTCCCCTTGTCGCTTTTTTACGCTCAGCTTTAGTAGATGTTTAAGTTTAGCTTCAAATAGTTCAAACACTTATTTAAAAGCTTTCGATTTGAATGATTTTGGTCACCTGCAGTATGTGCGACATCGGTTTGAGTTTCTTTCATATGTTCAATTCCATTAAACTGTTATAACTGTTGATTAAGGCCAAGATATTTTTATGTCACTTGTTTCTGTTTTCAAAACAAGGACGTTAAAACTGAAGAGAAGGCGGCTCATGTCAGCTTCCTGAAACAACACGGCGACTTCTTTGCATATCCAGACATCCCAGATGAATCCATAGTTGTTTTTGTTTAGGAGATTCACAGGGTCCTACCAGAGCCTTGAGTTGATCGCCGTGGAAATTTCTGTTTCGATGCATGGATGTTCCGAATTGAAAATTGCTTTGTAAAATGTCCTTGAGTTGTGTGGTGCTCTGGTAGTAACGTTTAGAAAATTGACTGTTCTTACAGTAGGCTACCTACATGAGGATATCCTGTGCTCCAGGTAATATAACATTGTTCTTACAGTAGGCTACCTACATACTAAGGGAAAGAGAAGTTCAAAATTATACACAGAGAAAAAAAAAGTCAATTTTCTGAACTTTACTGCCAGCGCAAAAAAAAAAAAAAAAAAAAAAAAAAAAATGTTAATAACCTGGCGCACAGGATATCCTGCAAAGTTCAAATCTGTTAAGAAAGCGACATTACTGCAATAATTGTAAAGTCTCCAACAAAAAGTTGCATGTTGGATCCTGTTTCCACTTGTTTCTAATAGCAATGCATCAGCGATCTTGCACCGTTGATTGCTGCTATTGTAAACAAATCTCTGTCAGCCGAAACTGTTCCAAAATCTTTCAAACTGGCTGTTGTTACCCCGTTGCTACAAAAACCAGGCTTGATGATGATGATGATGATGATGATCATGATGATGTCCACTTGTAATGCGCATCCACTCTATGCTAGCAGCATGCTCAGGGAAACAAACAGCAACAACACTACAACAAACAAACAAAAAAATCCCCCAACTTCTGGTGCACAGTTGTCCTAGAATTAAAAGTCAAGAAACAGTTGGGTTTTGAGGTGCCTCCTGAAGGTGCCAATGGAGTCAATGTCCCTCGAGGATTGTGGTAGTCCATTCCACAGCCTAGGTCCGCAGTGTGAAAATTTTCGGAAACCAAATCGCTTCTTTGTGTGGCTTTCAACACTTTGGGTGCAGAGTTTGGACCGGACAGCAGAACGGAGCTGCCTCGGAGGGTTATGGCGTGGGACTATTTCCTGGAGGTATTCTGGTGAGTCTGGGTCATTTATAGATTTGTGGCACAAAGTAAGAATCTTGTGATCAATTCTTTGCTTGACTGGAAGCCAGTGCAACTGTTTAAGGACTGGTGTGGTATGCTCCCTTCTTTTGGTTCTTGTGACAATTCTGGCGGCAGTGTTCTGAACCAGTTGAAGACGTCTGAGTTGTTGCTCTGGCAGACCCCAAAGACAGCTGTTACAGTAGTCCAGTCTGGATAGGACAAGGGCAATGGCGATAGCATTTGCAGCTTTGGCTGTCAGGACAGGTCTTAGTTCCCAAGGGAGCGAAGATGGAAGTAGCATCCCCTGACAACAGCACTGATAATTATGGTCTTCCATGGTAAGATTGGTATCGACAAAGACACCAAGATCTCCGACAGTCTTGCATAAAGGGATGAAAGACTCACCAACACGGATGGCATCAAGAGATTCTACACCCAGTTTGTTCTTGGGTCCACACAGAATTGCCCCAGCCCTATCATCATTTAAATTCAGCATGTTGGTTGACATCCAGGACTTGATTTCTTGGTAGCACGACTCGATTTTCTGCACTGTCTGAGAAGCGGAAACACTGTCATAATGAAATGAGTCATAGAGACCAGAGTCATCTGCAAACAACTGTCGCTCTAACCTGTACTTGTCAATCACACGTCCTAACTTAGTGGTAGAGAGAGAGAGAGAGAGAGAGAGAGAGGGGGAGGGGGGGAGAGAGAGAGAGAGAGAGAGAGAGAGAGAGAGAGAGAGAGAGAGAGAGAGAGAGAGAGAGAGAGAGAGAGAGAGAGAGAGAGAGACAGACAGACAGACAGACAGACACACAGAGAGAGAGAGAGAGAGAGAGAGAGAGAGAGAGAGAGAGAGAGAGAGAGAGAGAGAGAGAGAGAGAGAGAGAGAGAGAGAGAGAGAGAGAGAGCACAAAAGAGGACATAAGACGGACCCATGAGGGACCCTGCATACTAAACGGGTAACATCAGACGCCACAATTAACACTGACGTACTGGAATCTGTCTTCAAGGTACAACCGAGACCACTGTAAGACACAGTTCGTGCTACCAAACTCAAGCTGAAGTTTCTGCTTGGGCAAATATGAAAGTTTTGATACTGGCCTATAGTTCGTTCTTAGGAGCATCAAAGTCCAAGTTTGACTTTTTCAAGAGAGGACGAATCGAATCAGTCTTAAAGGCACCTGGGACAACACTGGTGAAAAGACTGCGGTTGCTGATGTGGAGAATAACTGGCAGAAGATTGTCCAAATTCTCCAAGACTATTTTGGTGGGGATCGGGTCAACACTAGAGAACGTGGACTTGGATTTTGGAATGACTTTGTGCAGTTGATCAGCAGAGACTGGCACAAACACTGAGAAAGGATCACCAGCAAAAGCGGAAGAATGTTCCTGGCTATCAGGTTTACCACTTGTGTTCTCCTTTAACAGCTGCTCTCTGATAGCACCGCTCGTATCGTTAAAGAACTGGGACAGAGAGACAGCAGCCAAGTCACATTCATTTGTTAAAATTTATTGTCCCTATGGCATCAGAGATGATCAGAGACTAGCAGGTTAAACTTGAGTTATATTATAGCAATTATTATTATAGCAATAACCGGAAAATTATAGAGTTATTTTCAATTATTATTAGGAGTTTCACTTATATTTTAGTTCGTGGCCCAGGGCCTATACTGTGTTTTCGATCATAGGGTTTAGGAAGAGTCTAGCAATTAAAAATAGCGCTTGGCCCGGAGCCTACAGGTCGTAGCGATATTAAAAGTAGGATAAGAACCAACAACAACGGTCATATTTTACGAGAAAGCGTTTTTTATTCATACAATATATAAAAGAAGGGTTAAATTTTATGACCACAGTTACATATGGTTACAAGGTGACTATTTACACATGATATTTGGCGGACTATTTGCCCGGCTATGGCGGAGGGTGGGAGAGAGAGAGCCAGGTCGCGCGGTGGTCACACAGTCACGGCAGGGTGGAATGCGCGCGCACCGCCTTGAGGGTGTGGATATCAGGCCAGTGGGGCAGCCGGACGATTAGAGTCCTAAATAGCTCAGGCGGTTAAACGTCGGAGCAGGAGAGCTAAGGGAATAGCCGGGTCGTGGGTTCGAATCCCGTCCCGGCCCCTGTAGCTGGACTCACAATCCAGGGGGAAAAACGGATTTGTTCAATGGCATGTCCGTTGAAAGGTCCTGGTAAATCAAAGTGGCACAGTTGGAGTGCGCCTGAGTTGATCAGTGTTCAGGTCGTACTCCATAGGCAATAGATTTCCCTGTCCCCCATAACCCGCCCGTCAGGGCCGTCCATGATCACCTCGGTGCTGTGGACGTTAAACCCGAACTAACCAACCGACCTGGACGATTTTTACTTTAGCGGCGGGTCTAAACAAATGGAGCACCAGTATTACTGGTAAGAAGTATTTAACGTATCTAGAGTTTGTTAGGTAGAGTTTAGTACTATGCTCGGGAGACCTATTTTGTTTATGAAGCGAGCTGCTGACTGTGTCAGCAATACCTGCGTGACACACACTGCAGTCGAGGGTAAACAACTGATATTGTTGTGTGTGTGTGTGTGTGTGTGTGTGTGTGTGTGTGTGTGTGTGTGTGTGTGTCTGTCTGTGTGTGTGTGTGTGTGTGTGTGTGTGTGTGTGTGTGTGTTTAGTCTTAGTAACTGACATCAAGACAAATTCCAGTGTTTTTATTGTTTTGTACATGAAAACATGGCAATAAACTATCTTATCTTATCTTACTGTAGGGAATTATAGTAAAGTGTGTGTGTGTGGGGGGGGGGGGGGCGGAGTAAGCGATTCGGTAAAGGGATACCGAATGGCTTCTTATGGTGTACAGGAAAGGCGGGGACGAGTGATTGGAGCGAGCAGACGCAAGCCGTGTCGACGGACCTCTGGAATGATTAAAGGAAGAGAGAGAGAAAAAAAAATTCGGGGACGGGCGATGGTAGGAGAGTTTACAGGTTATTGAAGCGGGGCGGGCGGCCAGCCGCATCCATCTAGATCGGTCCCGCTCGCCGCCAGCCGCGCGCGAGGAAGTAACACGGCTGCGCCTAAATCAGACGCTACAAGCGGGGGGTGGGAGGGGGGGCGAGGGGTGGAAGGGGGGGTTGGAGGGGGGGGGGGGCGAGGGGTGGAAGGGGGGTTGGAGGGGGGGGGGGAACCTAAGTACCGTAGTTAGACTAATAATGGTGCTGTCGTCTGCCGTTTCTAATATAGTATCCAGAGTTTTAGAGTTTGGGTGGGCAGTTCGAAAAGCGCTACATTTTGGGGTAAAGGCCCCGCACTCTAGAATCCACAGAGGCAAGTGGGGAAGGCCCATTTGGTGCGTCAGCTATTCGTACACAATCTGTGGAGAGCAGGATCGACCAGCCTGATGGTGAGAATGGGATTATTAATTTTTTATTCGGTAGGCGAGGACGTCTGGATTTTCCCGGCTCATGGTGTTTTTATTAGCAAGATAATGGTCACTAATTTTGTTTTTGATTTTATTTTTAATTTCCATAGCGGAGGGAGGTAGCCAAATGGGCTGGACACCGGGTAGGTTTGAGGCGCCCCGGCAGGCAGCCCTATCAACCATCTCGTTTCCCAGTAATTCCAACTTGAGAAGGGAACCACTGGATGACAACATCAACCCCTCATCTGATGAGCTCATGCAGGAGTTGAATTTGGAGTATTACATCTGGTCGTTTAGATTTATCATTTAGTGAAAGACTCTGTAGAGCTGATTTAGAGTCTGAGCAGATAAGGACCTGATACATTTGCAACGGCAGGGATACAAGATGGTGAAGGGCCATTGTGATGGCGGTTAGTTATGCCGTGCAGACGGAGCAGTCCCTATTGAGATTAAAGGAAGAATTCTTGTTGAGCGATGGGACGTAGAATCCGTACCCTACATTTCCGTCACTATTGACGGATCCGTTGGTGTAAACTGTCAGGGCGTTAGGGTATTTGATTATCTATGATATTAAGGGTGGGTTTTTTTTTTTTAACATGGGGATTATCTTTCTTACTAATATTCGGAATTTCTGTACAGATGGGTGCCGTCAGGAGAGTCCAGGGCGGGCGATTTGGAATTGGCGTGGGGGGGCTGCGTCTATTATGGTGTAGAAGTCGGCTGTGACTGAGGTAAGTGTTGAGATATTATTTCAAAGTTTGTTTATTTTGGTAGGTTCAGTAACATCGATCTTTATTTCTTTATGGTAGGTCTCCTGCGCACTGTTTACAGTGGAGAAAATGCGTCCCATTTAGGACGCGCAAAGTTTCTTCATGTGGTATTTTAGTGGGAGTATACCTAGTTGCGCATAGATGGCGTTATTGGGTGCATGACGAGGGGTACCTAGGATGTACTGTAAGGATCTCATTTCCGCGGATTCGAGGGATGTGAGATATTTTTTTGAGGCAGGAAAGAAGCATTCAGCTAAATAGTTTAGGTTAGATCGAACTATGCTGTTTGGAGGTGTATGAGGAGATTGTGTCCTCTCCCCCAGACCTCACTTTTTAGCATTTTTATAAGGTTGGTGGCTCTATTTACTTTAGCAATTAGGTTATTGATATGCGGGGTCCAATTTAGAGTATATGTGAAAGTGACTCCGAGGGATTTATTTTGGGTAGAAGGGTTCAGGGGAAGTCTGTCGCCGTTATTCAGTAGTGAGAATTTATGCTCAAAGATAGTTTTCTTGTAATTGAAGAAAATGAGTTGAGATTTTTCGGGGGAAAGTTCGAAACCATTTTCTAGCATGTATTTTTGTATTAAGTCAATGGCGGCTAGGAAGCATTTAGCCGGGTTTTATTATTATTAATATAGTGGGATTTTTTTCTCGGGGCTTTTGGTTTTGGCTTCTTGCCAGATGGCAATATCGTCGGCATATTGTGAAAGTTTTATTGGATAGATTGTTTTTTTTGGTTTGATTAACTTCGAGGAAGGTTGGGAGGTCCGCAAGCATGATGCTGAAGAGGGTCGGAGCTAGGCAGGTCCCTTGGGGGACACCGCAATCCGTATGTTGGATACTACAGAGGGTGTGATTAAGCTTAACCTGCAGCATTCGCTTAAGGAAGTTTTTAATAAATTATAGATGTTACCTGAGAAGCCTAGATTTTTAAAATCTTTTTTAGCAGCCGACAGTGTAAGACTACATCGATGGCGCGCAAACGTCAAGGAAACAGGCCAAAACCCTGCACTTTCTTAGGCAGGCCTGCTTACTTGAGGAGGAGAGATAATATAATTGGTCAGCGCAGGATCTACCTTTGCAAAAACCAGCCTGGACAGAGGGAATAGAGTTAATTTTGTGTAATTGATATTCTATCCGGTTTTTTAAAAAACTAATTTTGCAAAGATTTTACTCAGATGTGAAGTTTGAGTTATTGGGTGGAATGAGCTAAGTAGGTTTCTGTTTTACTTTTGTTTTAATATCCGTATTACTCTGCCATGTTCCCAGGTCCGGGACAGTGTCCCATCGCTTAACATCTATTCATTAATTCTAGAATGATGTTTTTGCCCTTGGTGGGTAGGTTTTTTATCATTAGATATGTAAGACTATCAGGGCCAGGGGATGCATTTATGGACTTTATTTGGTTTATTACGGTATTGAGTTCATGATGAGTGAAGGGTAGATTTATAGGAAGGGGGGTATAGTGGGTGGGGGGGGGGGGGGATCTTGGTAGTCTGGTTTTAGTTCCTCTGTAGCTCGAAACGTTTGAGTGTCAGGGGGGAAGCGAAGAGGTGGAGCTAACAGAGGAGAAGACTTCAGCTAAGACATTTGCTTTTTCTATATCTGAGGAGTATTTCGTGTTGTTGTGTATTAGCGGGGTTGGTGAGGGATTGGTTTTATATTTTAGCTTTTTGACTATTTTCCAAGCTTTTGCTAGATCACTTGGGGTATGTATTTCGTTTAGTACTTGTTGGTTTTGGAACGCAATTTTAGCTAGGGCTATTATTTTAATTACTTTGTATACTGACTATTTTCATCTCTTGATGATTTAGGGGGGGATTTTTTTTCATTTATTTTAGCTATATTTTTTTAGTTTGAACAGATACTGCACACTCTTCTGTCCACCAGGGATTAGCCGGTGTATTGTTAGGAGTGCCTGAGCTACGAGGAATTGATTCCTCTGCTGCTTTAAGGATGTAGTCGGTAATGTTGGCACACATGGAGTCCACATCCGTCACGTTAATTTTCCCAGAATTTTCGTTGATTAGTTTTGAGAATAGCGTCCAGTCAGCTTTTTCGTATTTAAATTTACCTTTATTACAGTTAGGGTTACCTAGAGGGTGTGAATTAAAATCAAATTCTATAGAGATGGGTAGATGGTCACTGCCTAGTGAGTCATCACTGATGGACCAGTGTGACTGCTAGAAATTTTGGGGAGATTAAAGTGAGATCTACTACTGATGGTTTTTGGGTGGAATTATCTGCGATTCTGGTAAAGTGACCGTTATTTAGAATAACAAAGTTGAATTATGTATGTCATTCGCCTGGTGGTTTGCGATTTTTGGTTATCTTTTATTTCAGGGAACCAGAGGGGGTGATGGATGTTCAGGTCCCCCAGGATGAGCCAACCATCTCCCTGAGTGGAGGGAAGCCACTCGAGCCCAGCCTGGTAGAGTGACTTGGGGGCATAAGTATTGAGGATTTTTAGGGATTTATGGGTATTAGGGAATTTGATTTGTACTAGATTGCGGTAGATTGGATGGGTGGGGTGAGAGGGGACGAGGGAAGTGAGAATTTCGTGGTCTAATCCTATTTTGATGTAGGTGACAGTTCGTGTGATGACATTAGGATTATACTCGGTTATGGGCGGAAAGTGATAGCCGGGGATAGAATGTAATTTAGGTTTTGATGTATTTGGAGATTAAAGACATATTATTTGTGAGCTATTTTCTGGCAAATAATTGATTAAGTGATGTAAATTAGTTCTGATAGATCTACAGTTCCATTGTAGAACTGTAAAAGTGGTTTTAGGGCTATTTGCGTGTACTGCGTAGGTAATGCTGGGTTAAAATCAGGAGGGGGGATGGGGGGGGGGAGGGGGTTAGTGCTTTAGGAAAGATGGGGTAGGTGACTGGTGGTGTCCCCCGTCGTCGGGCGGAATTCACCCGGCAAGAGCGACATCATCATAGTAACAATCATCTGGTTAAATTGAATAAGTGACAGGATAATTACATAAAAATTTCCGTGAGACTGCCTTAATGAGGGTCCCTGAGTATTTGTGGATGTGATGAAGCTCTATGCTCGTGCATAGTGCTCATACATTAGATTAAATACGGTACGGTTTTTGTTAACGGTTTGTTTGTGCCGATAGTCCGTGTGGCACTAGACGCACGTGGAATTTCTAAGACATGGTTAGCACGGGATTTTTAGTGAGTTCTGTTTAGGGAGTTCTAGGCGGAAGCTGTGTCTGTCAGAGGTCTAGATCGGTAGTGCGGGCTGTCTTGTCGTATGGAACGGTTGTGTCTGAGATACCTAGCCCGTATTTCAAGACTCTGAAGCCTAGATTTCAGGTATGTTTCTATAAATGTAGTATTGATAGTTGTTTAGTTAAAGACAGTATGCGTTGGTAAGAGAAATGTGGTGGGTTTAGCAAGTGTTACGTTTGGACTTTTTTTGTCTATTCAGAGTTCTTGTAAAGAGTGGAACGACGGACGCCGAGACGTCGAGTCACAGGTGGGACCTAACGTGAGGTCATCCCTCCAGCTCTTCACTGAGAGTGAGTCTGACCGGGACCAAGTCAAAGCGAGAACTGCGCAACAGTACGAGAACGAGGACGTCCGTGCCAAAAAGGACAGGACGGCAAGAAGAAGCGTACGACGAAGGACTTTCACGCCTAGACGTGAGAAGGACCAACGTAACCAGGCAATAACATCAAACAGGTTGGAGACAGTGTGAAACTAAAACCTAGCCTGGCAAAGATATTGTGATTTGTGTGTATGTGATTTGGATGCAGTGGGGAAGGTGGAGTGTATATAGTCTGATAATCTTTTAAGTGTTTCTTTTCTTATTGTATAAAAGTCACTTTAGAAAGGGAGCCCGTGTGTTGTGTTTTACCGCATGAATGCGCCCGTCTGAGTCAGTGGGGGTGTATGCGTCTGATGCGTGAGAGTCTGTACGTGCGACTGTGGGCAAGTCTGCGTGCGTTACAGTGGATATCTGCTATCATGATGTTTTTTAGACTGTTGGTCGTCTGGTCGGGGGCGAGTTGAGATGGAGCAAAATTTTAGAATGTGTTAGTGGGCGGAGCTTGGGAATCTAGTTCCATCTCCTCGGTAATTAGATCTATTTGGTTGGGATTAGAGACTTTATCTGAGGGCTTCCTATTCAGAAGGGCTAGGGCCTCTCGGTAGGATCTGATTTGCTGACTGACAGGGGGTGGTTTTTGGCGAGAGTTGCTTGGAGTTTAGAGGGGTTGTTTTGGGGGCCATTTTTGGCGGACCCGTTTCTGTTTGATCTGGGGCTGGAGTTGGGGTGGGCCTATGAGGGGCAATTGGAGTTGGGGTGGGCCTATGAGGGGCAATTGGAGTTGGGGTGGGCCTATGAGGGGCAATTGGAGTTGGGGTGGGCCTATGAGGGGCAATTGGAGTTGGGGTGGGCCTATGAGGGGCAATTGGAGTTGGGGTGGGCCTATGAGGGGCAATTGGAGTTGGGGTGGGCCTATGAGGGGCAATTGGAGTTGGGGTGGGCCTATGATGGGCAATTGGAGTTGGGGTGGGCCTATGAGGGGCAATTGGAGTTGGGGTGGGCCTATGAGGGGCAATTGGAGTTGGGGTGGGCCTATGAGGGGCAATTGGAGTTGGGGTGGGCCTATGAGGGGCAATTGGAGTTGGGGTGGGCCTATGAGGGGCACTTTTTGGGGTGGGGGTTAATTTGTATGGAGGGGGTGGGTCGGTAGATGGAGCGATTTGAGCTCAGGCTATTTGGTCAAGATCTCTAGGTGTTGTTTTTTTTTAGGGGGAGTTGGTTTTTGGTGTTGATGAGTGTCTGGGCTATCCGGACGGCCTCTTGGTAAGGGATACAGGTGCCGTTTCTAATTCGGTCGGTCTCACTAAAAAGTATGATTTTGGGTCATTTTGTATATGCCGCGCTGTGGGCACCGCCGCAGTTTACACATTCCACATCTCACACAGGCGGGCGTTTTTGCTCTGCATAGTGGAGCCGTATGTCCCAGTGTGCAGCACTTAGCACAGTGGGTGGCATATGGGGCATAGGGCTCGATAGGCACCATGAGGCGCCGAGCTTGATTGTTTGGGGGCAGTTTTGTTAGGTTTTGGAAGTCGATTTTACCAGCTCTGGAGGGGGTGTTATCCTTATTGTTTAGGCGGGTGACTTTTGGGTAAAATCCCTGGGAAACGAGAGATTTTTTCAGTGGGGCTACATCTTCGTTTGGGGGGATGCCGTGCACACCTCCACCGCCCTGGGGGTGTGGATGGTACACTCGAGGTCCGCTCCACGCAATTTCGTTTTACTTGCGAGGAGTTTTGAGATCTGGGGTTGGGGCAAGACACTATCCAGACCGCGTCCTGTCCTAACTGCCATACCGTTATTTCCGCTGAGGCCACCCAAGCACTGTCGCAGAGGTGTGGCTGCTGTGGGCCGTGATATCTGAGGCAGGTGCTTCCAGTCCCTCGGTCGCGGATTCTGACTGGGTATGCGCATCACACCTCTGTGACAGGGCCGGAGGCCGCCCCCGCGGGAGTCGTATTCTGTTCTTGGTGGTTATGTCTCGGGTTTTTTTTTTTCTTCTTCTATTTAGCATATTGAAATGGGGTATTAGGTAGGAGATCAGCTTCCTCCTCGACCTCCTCAGCCTCCTCGTCCATTTGAATGGACGCCGTTGATGACGAGTAGAGGGGGGAATACTGAATTCGGCGGAGATGCGGAGTTGAAACTGGTCCGGAGCAGGGGAGACAATCGCGCGCCGGGTGTGGAGGTCCCCGGGCCGGTGGTGGTCTCCCCTCCCTCGGCTGTTCGCATACTGGTCTCCGGAGGAAGTAGAGTTACTGGTAGGGAGCGGGTCACAGGGGCCCGGTCACAGGGGGCCCGGTCACAAGGGGCCCGGTCACAGGGGCCCGGTCACAGGAGCCCGGTCACAGGGGGCCCGGTCACAAGGGGCCCGGTCACAAGGGGCCCGGTCACAGGGGCCCTGTCACAGGGGCCCGGTCACAAGGGGCCCGGTCACAGGGGGAAGCTGGTGGGTTAATCCCCGCCTCTAGGTCGACAGCTGTGATCAGGTCACAGGGAGGCTGATTATCGGCGAGTGGGGGGAGGTGTCTCGCGCTCCCCGGGCGACGACACCTGACGCTGTGGGTCGGCGCCGGGCGACGGGAAAATGTCCGAGCAGAGGGAGGATGTCTTAGGCTTTCCCACCGCGGCACCCGCATCAGGGGCGTCGCCGTGGGAAATCACGGTGTTGTTATCTGAGTGATACTCGGAAGCTGTTGATGACGAGGATGAGTTACCATCCAGGTGAGGGGTAGCCCTCGCGCGTGTGGCTCTCTCTCCGTTTTTTTTTCTCTTACGAAAAGTGTTTCTGAGTTGCGGGCCGACGAGAGATCAGATCTCACGTCGGACACAGAGGATAGGGACCCAAGAATTGAGGCCATACAGCGGTCCTCGGTCCAGGCCCGGTTTTTATGATTTTTTTAGTAACTTTCAAGTTACCTGCCGCGTAATACAGGTACGCAGTGTAACATCTCTGATGCCGTAGAAACACGAAGGCTAAGAATCAGCCTTTAGCGACATTATATTTACCAGTAGACACAATGAGACACAGAGTGAGCTGTGAAGAGAAGGGCTGCGAGCGTCTGACAGTTAGTAGCCCTAAAAAGGGCTTATAGCATTGAGACATTTACTGTCAGCGCTCGCAAGGCTTCTGTTTTGTAGCGGAGTCAGTTATGCCGGTGGAGGCTGGATGGTACGCCCGGAGGCTGGGTGGCGCGGCCGTGGAGGCTAGGTGGCGCGTCCGTAAGGGCTGGGTGGTACGCCCGTGAGGGCTGGGTGGTACGCCCGTGAGGGCTGGGTGGCACGCCCGTGAGGGCTGGGTGGTACGCCTGTGAGGGCTGGGTGGCACGTCTGTGAGAGCTGGGTGGCACGCCTGTGATGGCTGATTGGGACGCCCGTGAGGGCTGGGTGGTAAGCCAGTAAGGGCTGGGTGGCACGCCCGTGAGGGCTGGGTAGCACGCCTGTGAGGGCTGGGTGGCACGCCCGTGAGGGCTGGGTGGTACGCCCGTGAGGGCTTGCTGGGTGGTACGCCCGTGACGGCTGGGTGGTACGCCCGTGAGGGCTGGGTGGTACGCCTGTGAGGGATGGGTGGGACGCCCGTGAGGGCTGGGTGGCCCGCCCGTGAGGGCTGGGTGGCAAGCCCGTGAGGGCTGGGTGGTACGCCTGTGAGGGCTGGGTGGCGGTCGTTGTGTGCCCATGAAGGCTGTGCCCGTGGAGGCTGGGGGGGGGGGGGGGAGAGGATGGCGGCTTTAGTAGTGTCTGATTTAAGGTGGGCGTCGGAGGGACGGGGTCTTTTAGGTGCAGTATGAAGATGAATCCCGAGGGACAAGATGGTGGCCGGCGGTGGGGTGCCGATGAAGTCTTGCAGGTTGGTGGCTTTGTAGTCGTGGCTAGCAAGCGGGAGGTGAGCTGGGTTCATCAAGGCTGTGACCGTCTCGACCAACTACAAGCAAAGAAGTCTGGAGGTGTGAGAGTGAGCCAAGTCACTGCTCATGTCAGGAAGAATAGGAGATTTAGCCTCCTTTCCATGCAGTCTGCTCACAATCCTGAACATTTTCCTAGGGTCTGAAGCGGCAGCATCAAGTTCAGACTGAATATGTGTACTCTTTGCCTGACGAACCACCTGTGGGCAGTGATTGCGTGCCTTTCTATACAAGTCTTTGTGCACTTCTAGACCGGTCCTACGGTACTGACACTTTGCACGATGACGCGCCTGCTTTGCAGCAAGAACATCGGAATTATACCACGCAGATTCTCTCTCTCTCTCTCTCTCTCTCTCTCTCTCTCTCTCTCTCTCTCTCTCTCTCTCTCTCTCTCTCTCTCTCTCTCTCTCTCTCTCTCTCTCTCTCTCTCTCTCTCTCTCTCTTGTCTCTTGTCTCTTCCCTATACAGTAGAATCGTTAACGTATATTTATAACTTATGCATCCAACAAAATATATTTCCATCAGAACTGAAGCAAGCCAAGGTTATCCCTTTGCCTAAATCAAAAGATCTCTCTGATGTTAATAACTATAGACCCATCTCAATATTATCCAGCCTTTCCAAACCTCTTGAAAGACACGTGCACAAACACCTTTATCAATATTTGGAGAGTCGCAGTCTATTGCACGTATTTCAGTCCGGCATTCGCCCCAAGCATTCTTGCCACACGGCACTAACAAGACTTATTGATGCGTGGCTAGCATCCATAAATAACTCCCAAATAACTGGGTCGATCTTTATTGATTTTAAGAAAGCTTTTGACCTTGTAAATCATAACATTCTTTTGTCAAAACTTCATGCATATCTCTGCAATGCAGATGCTGTCTCATTGTTCACTTCATATTTAAGCGGAAGGAAGCAAAGAGTACTGGTAAAGGGATCCTACTCCTCGTATGGTCTCGTCAAAAGCGGCGTGCCTCAGGGCTCTGTCCTCGGGCCATTGCTGTTCTGCATATTTATCAATGACCTTCCACTGCATATTAGTTGCAGCGATATTTCTTGTGACATGTTTGCTGACGACTGCACACTACACAATCCTCACAAAAATGTAGCTGCAGTTAACACGCGTCTGCAGGAAAGCCTGCGTGAGGTCACCGACTGGTGTCATTCCAACTCCATGTCCCTGAATCCGTCAAAAACAGAATGCATGGTTATAACCACACGTCAAAAGCACCAGCTATGCCCGCTCTCTCTTAGTCTGTCTATAAACGGCAGCCCAATTGAGCAAGTATCACACCACCGCCTCTTGGGGGTCACTATAGATGATCAGCTTAAATGGCAACTGCATATTAATAATGTGTGCAAAAGGGTTTCCAAAAGCCTGTATATGTTGTCAAAATTGAAAACAATTACTGACACAGATACGCGTCTTCTTTTCTACAATGCTCATGTCAAGTCGCACATAGACTATGCATCAACAGTGTGGGATGTTTCTAGTGATGTACATTTGAAGAGGCTGAACTCCCTACATAGGAGAGCTGCTAAGCTTATATTTCCCGATCCCAAACTCTCAACTGACGAAAAGCTTAAAACTTTAAAAATTCTCCCTCTATCCCATCACTTTCAGTTCAACAAAGGTGTATTGATGTACAAGCTGTACACGCAATCATGTCCACTGTACTTGAGTTCTTTTTTATCAGAACGGACATCTGTAGCTTCTAGACATGGACAACAATTCAAAGTACCCCTGCCGCGTATTGATTTATTCAAAACCAGCTTGTCATTCTCTGGAAGTTCATTCTGGAATTCTATTCCTGCAGAAATCAGAAACGCAAAGACGCTCACCTCATTTAGGGACAGCCTCTTCAAACACCTAGAATCTCTGACGTAATCTAATCATTACAGTATTGCCGGGATAACTTTCACGTGTGTTCAGATGTGTACATGTGCGTGTGTGTGAGTTTGTGTGTGTATGTGTGTGTGTGTGTGTATGTGTGTGTATGTGTGCGAGAGAGAGAGAGAGAGAGAGAGAGAGAGAGAGAGAGAGAGAGAGAGAGAGAGAGAGAGAGAGAGAGAGAGAGAGAGAGAGAGAGAGAGAGAGAGAGAGAGAGAGAGAGAGAGAGTCCCTTTTTCCCATAGCCGTACCATAATATTTGAATGCCAAAGAGTACATTGAATACTGCATGTAATGTTTATAATGTTTTTGCCTTCATATGTGTGTGCTCGATATGTTGGGCGCGCACTCGCGTATGTGTGTGTGTGTGTGTGTGTGTGTGTGTGTGTGTGTGTGTGTGTGTGTGTGTGTACTGTATGTGTGACTCTGTGTGTGTGTGTGTGTGCGCGCGCGCGTGCGTGCGTGCGTGCATGCTGTGTGTGTGTGTATGTGTGTGTGTGTCGGCGTGAGAGAGAGAGAGAGAGAGAGAGAGAGAGAGGGGGTGGGGGGGTGGGAGAGAGAGATAGCACCTGCATACATATTTGCCCTTGCTGTATGAACTTTAATGTACTTAATGATTTTTTGTTTATTGCTTTACTTTGCATTTTTACTCATTTTATATTTTTGTGCGTACGCGTATGCGGGTAGGTATGTCTGGAGTGCGTGTCCGAGAGCGTGTGTTTGTTTTTGTGCGTATGTGCCTGAGTGCGTGCGTGTGTAAGTGTGTGTGTGTGTGTGTGTGTGTGTGTGTGTGAGTGTTCGTGCGTGTGTGCATGCGTACTGAATTGCGGTGTACATGAGTGTGTGTGTCAGTGTGTGTGTGTGTGTGTGTGTGTGTGCGTGCGTGCGTGCATGCGCGAGTTGTGATGTGCATGCGTGCGTACCTGAGTGCGTGTGTGGGTATGTGTGTGTGTGTATGTGCGTGGTGCGTGCGTGCGTGAGCGAATGCATGCATGCAGCAGTGTGTGGTATGTGTATGTTTACATGTCTATGTCACTTATGTAGTAGATGTAGCAACGGCAAGTTTGAAAACTGGTCCTGTTACCAATAACTTCTACCGTTGGAAAATAAAGGTTCATTGTTCATTGTTCTCTCTCTCTCTCTCTCTCTCTCTCTCTCTCTCTCTCTCTCTCTCTCTCTCTCTCTCTCTCTCTCTCTCTCTCTCTCTCTCTCTACACACTCCTCACAAAAATGTAGCTGCAATTAACACGCGTCTGCAGGAAAGCCTGCGCGAGGTCACCGACTGGTGTCATTCCAACTCCATGTCCCTGAATCCGTCAAAAACAAAATGCATGGTTATAACCACACGTCAAAAGCACCAGCTATGCCCGCTCTCTCTTAGTCTGTCTATAAACGGCAGCCCAATTGAGCTAGTATCACACCACCGCCTCTTGGGGGTCACTATAGATGATCAGCTTAAATGGCAACTGCATATTAATAATGTGTGCAAAAGGGTTTCCAGAAGCCTGTATATGTTGTCAAAATTGAAAACAATTACTGACACAGATACGCGTCTTCTTTTCTACAATGCTCATGTCAAGTCGCACATAGACTATGCATCAACAGTGTGGGATGGTTCTAGTGATGTACATTTGAAGAGGCTGAACTCCCTACATAGGAGAGCTGCTAAGCTTATATTTCCCGATCCCGAACTCTCAACTGACGAAAAGCTTAAAACTTTAAAAATTCTCCCTCTATCCCAGCACTTTCAGTTCAATAAAGGTGTATTGATGTACAAGCTGTACAAGCAATCATGTCCACTGTACTTGAGTTCTTTTTTCTCAGAACCGACATCTGTAGCTTCTAGACATGGACAACAATTCAAAGTACCCCTGCCGCGTATTGATTTATTCAAAACCAGCTTGTCATTCTCGGGAAGTTCATTCTGGAATTCTATTCCTGCAGAAATTAGAAACGCAAAGACGCTCACCTCATATAGGGACAGCCTCTTCAAACACCTAGAATCTCTGACGTAATCAAATCATTACAGTATTGGGATTACTTGCACGTGTGTTCAGATGTGTACATGTGCGTGTGTGTGAGTTTGTGTGTGTGTGTGTGTGTGTGTGTATGTGTGTGTGTGTGTGTGTATGTGTGTGTATGTGTGCGAGAGAGAGAGAGAGAGAGAGAGAGAGAGAGAGAGAGAGAGAGAGAGAGAGAGAGAGAGAGAGAGAGAGAGAGAGAGAGAGAGAGTCCCTTTTTCCCATAGCCGTACCATAATATTTGAATGCCAAAGAGTACCTTTGAATACTGCATGTACTGTGTATAATGTTTTTGCCTTCATATGTGTGTGCTCGATATGTTGGGCGCGCGCTCGCGTATGCCAGTGTGTGTGTGTGTGTACTGTATGTGTGACTCTGTGTGTGTGTGTGTGTGTGTGCGCGCGCGCGTGCGTGCATGCTGTGTGTGTGTGTATGTGTGTGTGTGTCGGCGTGAGAGAGAGAGAGAGAGAGGGGTGGGGGGCGGGAGATAGCACCTGCATACATATTTGCCCTTGCTGTATGAACTTTAATGTACTTAATGATTCTTTGTTTATTGCTTTACTTTGTATTTTTACTCATTTTATATTTTTGTGCGTACGCGTATGCGGGTAGGTATGTTTGGAGTGCGTGTCCGAGAGCGTGTGTTTGTTTTTGTGCGTATGTGCCTGAGTGCGTGCGTGTGTAAGTGTGTGTGTGTGTGTGTGTGTGTGTGTGTGAGTGTTCGTGCGTGTGTGCATGCGTACTGAATTGCGGTGTACATGAGTGTGTGTGTGTGTGTGTGTGTGTGTGTGTGTGTGTGTGTGTGTGTGTGTGTGCGTGCGTGCATGCGCGAGTTGTGATGTGCATGCGTGCGTACCTGAGTGCGTGTGTGGGTATGTGTGTGTGTATGTGCGTGGTGCGTGTGTGCGTGCGTGAGCGAATGCAGCAGTGCATGCAGCAGTTTGTGGTATGTGTATGTTTACATGTCTATGTCACTTATGTAGTAGATGTAGCAACGGCAAGTTTGAAAACTGGTCCTGTTACCAATAACCGTTGGAAAATAAAGGTTCATTGTTCATTGTTCATTGTTCTCTCTCTCTCTCTCTCTCTCTCTCTCTCTCTCTCTCTCTCTCTCTCTCTGTGTGTGTGTGTGTGTGTGTGTGTGTGTGTGTGTGTGTGTGTGTGGTTTTCGCCTGCGCATTGAGTTATATTATAAATATGAGAAATGCGGCATATAAATATCATGTATTATTATTATTATTATTATTATTATTATTATTATTATTATTATATCAGAATGTAGGCCGCCTACTGTAAGGACAATGTTATATTACCTGGAGCACAGGATATCAGAATGTAGGTAGCCTACTGTAAGACAATGTTATATTACCTGGAGCACAGGATATCAGAATGTAGGTAGCCTACTGTAAGACAATGTTATATTACCTGGAGCACAAGATATCAGAATGTAGGTAGCCTACTGTAAGGACAATGTTATACTACCTGGAGCACAGGACGCCGCAACCAACCAGAGCGGTCAACAGGCACAAGGAGATCCACGCCATAGCTCGGGATGTTGCAGGACTTACGACAGCGTTTCAACGCAAGCAACTGATGACAACGCTTCAACGCAAGCAACAGATGACAACGCTTCAACGCAAGCAACAGATGACAACGCTTCAACGCAAGCAACTGATGACAAAGCTTCAACGCAAGCAACCGATGACAACGCTTCAACGCAAGCAACTGATCACAACGCTTCAACGCAAGCAACTGATGACAACGCTTCAACGCAAGCAACTGATCACAACGCTTCAACGCAAGGGGATCAGCAGCAACTGATGACGACGTGTGAATGGCGGGAATCAGAAGAAACTGAAGAGAAAACAGGCTTTGGAAAACAGGAACAAACCAGCTTATTCCCAGTGACGTAGGAAGATGTTTGTTGGGCGAGATACCCAACTCTTAAAAAGATTCAAACGACGCGGAAAGAGATTGGGGGTGGGGGGACTGGGGGGTAGGGGGGGGGGCGGGGAGGGGGGAGGTTGGGGTGTTAGGGGGGGGAGGTGGGCAGGATTCTTCTGTGCTTGTAACAAGAGTTTTATCAAATTAATTTACAATTTGTAAACACTAAATAAAGTCCACGTCGTCTTCAATAAATACTGGTTTACCTTGTTGTGACTCCAGGGACACCAAGTTGAAGCTAACTAATTAGTCTCATACTGTCACTGGTCCAGTGTTGTCCAGGCGACCTGGCTGTAGGCTGTGGAGATCGGCAGACGCAGTGTGTGATCCACACGGCTGATCCACAGACAGTGAGGCAGGAGGTCTGACCAGCTCACCGGCCAAAAGAAAATTGGTTTTAACCTTCGTTAATTTTTAACCCCTGTACTAAAGTGATCCTAAATATTAATCTGGATTTTAAATATGGAAAATAAATTATACCTTTTTATACACAAGGGCCGCTGTTGTGGGGAAGTGCACTATAAATCATTTTATAAAAACTAACAAATAAATGATAGAACCAAATATTTTATGTTGTGTTTGTTAATTAAAGCCAAAAGTGCTAGTCCCTGATCACCTCGGTGCAAAGGGACAGAAAAATGGAGAAAACAACAACAATAACAACAACAATTGGGACAGGAAGGGGTACGACGCAATTAAGGCCCAAGTATACTTTGAAATAGGCCAAGAGGAGGTAAGCCCCAAGTCAAAAAGGAGAACACTCATGTCCAGGAGATATTTCCACGCCATACCCTGTCCCCCGTGTTCCTACATGACTGATGCTGACAAAGTGACACGATGTCAAGCAGTTTGTGCATGGCAGGTTACTCGCGAACAAACTGAATAAATAATGAGACAACGATTTGGTTTTGCTTTTATCGATTTGAATATCGATTTTGTCTATAGCTAGCGCATTTTAAACAAATACGGTAGATTTTGAAATGCGGCTGGTCGGAGCGCATTCCGGAGCATGCACATAACGTTTTAGGCGTGCGGAGCAGAAATTACGGCAAAAAAGTAACAAGATAAAAATGACGTCACGTCTAGCTGCGCAAACCTTGTAAGGTAACGTCTTTTTGGCGTCAAAGCGCCGTATGTGTACGTGTGTTTGTGTGTGTGTTTGTGTGTGTGTGTGTGTGTGTGTGTGTACATGTGTGTGTGTGTGCACAAAACCCCTAAAATGGGTAACTTTCTTTACCATCCTTATGGAAAATGGGTGTGTGTAAAATTCTGGTTGCTCAAGTCAGACACGCATTTTTTCTGAGGGTTGTTTCTGCATTATCTTCCTATAAAAAGTTATAAAAAATAATTATATCAAAAATCAGTTTTTCCCCATTTTTTTTTTTTTACATGCACTTTTGTGTTTAGAAGACACTCCGCCAGTGTGTTCTGAACTTGTCCCAGCAGTGTGTGTGTGTGTGTGTGTGTGTGTGTGTGTGTGTGTGTGTGTGTGTGTGTGTGTGTGTGTGTGTGCGCGCGCGCGCGCACAAAACCCCTAAAATGTGTGTGTGTGTGTGTGTGTGTGTGTGTGTGTGTGTGTGTGTGTGTGTGTGTGTGTGTGACATCACCCTTCTCAACTATAAATAACTTAATACCTAATTGGTGCAACGCACGCAGACTTGCCCACAGTCGCACGTACAGACTCTCACGCAACAGACGCATACACCGCCACTGACTCAGACGGGCGCATTCATGCGGTAAAACTCGGCACACGGGCTCCCTTTCTAAAGTAACTTTATGCAAGATAAATATTCGAAGAACGCTCACAACTATCACCTATATACACCACTACCACATCTTGGCTTGACTTCGCGAACGAAGATTCTATAGGGCTTGCCCACGTCGTCTGCAGGCATTTTCGTGGCTGCGGAGGCCAATCCGGGACAGGCAGGTTCGACCGCAGTGGCTGCAGGGGAAGGTCTGGTCAGGGTTCTGAGTTACGACAACTCTGTTTTTTCTTCTAAGCCGCTTGTCCCTAAGGTTAGCTCTGCGAGAGTCCTCAAAGGAGACGGCTGCCTTGTGAATGGTGGAGCGCCAGGTGTCACGGTCCGCAGCAAGCGAAGACCACTGGCGGTGGTCGATTTGGCAGGCACTAAGCGACTTCTTGAGACCGTCTTTGTATCTCTTCTTTGGTGCCCCTCTGTCTCGGTGTCCAGTGGCGAGCTCGCCGAACAGAGTGATCTTGGGTAGGCGATGATCCTCCATCCTGGAGACGTGCCCCGCCCAGCGAAGCTGTGTCCGCAGCAGCAAAGCCTCGATGCTCACAGTTTCAGCCTGTTCAAGGACTTCGACGTTGGTGACATAGTCACTCCAGTGAATGCCCAGGATGGTACGCAGGCAGCGCTGGTGAAAGCGTTCGAGGAGTCGTAGTTGGCTGCGGTAGAGGGCCCAGCACTCGGAACCGTACAGCAGGGTGGTGAGGACGACAGCTCTGTACACGCTGATCTTGGTGCCTTTTTTCAGCTGTTGATTGTGCCACACCCGCTTGAATAGTCGCCCGAAAGCACTGTTCGCTTTTGCCAGCCTGTTGTCCAGCTCCTTGTCCAGCTTGGCGTCTGACGTGATGATGCAGCCAAGGTAGGTAAACTGGTGTACAGACTTCAGTTCGGACTCGCCGATGGTGATGTGGGGAGGGCGATGCTCTTCCTTGGGTGCCGGCTGATGAAGGACCTCTGTCTTTTTCAGACTGACATCAAGTCCAAAGAGCTGGGCAGCATCTGCGAAGCAGGACGTAATGCGCTGCAAGGCTTTCTCTGTGTGTGCAACGAGGGCAGCGTCATCAGCGAAGAGCAGCTCACGAATCAGTTGGTCTAGGGTTTTCGTGTGGGCCTGCAGTCGTCTGAGGTTGAACAGGCTGCCATCGAGACGATACCTGATGTACACTGCGTCGTCATCGTCGAGGTCCACTGTGGCCTGCTTCAACATCATGCTGAAGAAGATGGTGAAGAGGGTCGGTGCCAGCACGCCGCCTTGCTTCACGCCGTTGCGAATGGGGAATGGTTCTGAGAGGTCACTGTTTAGTCTGACCTGGCCTTGCTGGTCCTCGTGGAGCTGGACGATCATGTTGAGGAACTTTGGGGGACAACCTAGTCGCTCCAGGATCTGCCACATACCTTGCCTGCTCACAGTGTCAAACGCTTTTGTTAGGTCGACAAACGTTACGTACAGCCCTTTGTTCTGCTCGCGGCACTTCTCCTGAAACTGTCTCAGCACAAAGACAATGTCGGTGGTGCTCCTGTTGGCTCTGAAGCCACACTGGCCCTCTGGGAGGTGGTCTTCAGCGATGGCAGGTACCAGCCGATTCAGGAGCAACCTTGCGAGAATTTTCCCGGCAATGGACAGCAGGGTAATTCCACGATAATTAGAGCAGGCAGACTTCTCTCCTTTGTTCTTGTACAGGGTGATGATGACTGCATCACGGAGATCCTTTGGTAGTGTTCCTTTTTCCCAGCAGCAGAGAAAGAGGTCGTGGAGCTTGTTGTGCAGTGCTGGGCCTCCGTGTTTCCAGATCTCTGGCGGGATTCCGTCAATGCCTGCTGCTTTGCCACTCTTGAGCTGGTGGATGGCTGTGAGGGTCTCTTCGGCGGTGGGCGGTTCGTCCAATTCAACCTTTAGTGGAAGGTGTGGGATTTGGAGGATGA
>BTPG01000006.1:9560984-9568484 GCA_036245525.1 Semisulcospira habei
ATCACGTTAAATATAAAATTACGTAAAAACAATAAAATACGTCTTGACAAATGACGTTTGACAAACCAATGACACATATGCGCGCATCTCCAAGTGGCTTAGATCCTCAAGTGCCCGGAGGGTGCATGAACATCTATGCCTCTTGAGGATGTTTGCAGCACGCGAATGCACGCACGCACACGCATACACACACATTGAAGGGCTTTCAGAAAAAAAAATACAGGTGTACTTAGTACAGCATGTAGCTAGGTAAAGTCAACATGATTTCACACAAAGTATAGCAAGACTGAAACTGTGCAGTGAAATTCTAGTTTTGTCACCATTATCCCAAGTCTTGAAGCGGAAGCGAATCTCATATCACGTTAAATATATACTTAGGTAAAAACAAAAAAATACATCATGACAAATGACGATTGACAAACCAATGACGCGTATTCAATGCACGCGCCCCATATATAGTTCACTATGACGTATTGGCACATCTGCAAGACGTTTTTTGAAAATGAGATTTCAACATCAGAATCACGTCAAAGACAAAAGGTAGAGACCCTTGACAGCGAAGACAGCTCTCATATAGAAGGGACTTTGTGGGTTATTGTTCATCACATCTTGTTTTAATTTTATTTTGAGCTTTTCCATTATTTGCTTCCTATTTTATGACTAGGTAGTTGGTTAGTTCGGAGTTTAACGTTCACGGCACCGAAGTGATAATGGACGGCCACAGACGGGCGGGTTATGGGGGACAGGGAAATCTATTCCATATGGAGTACGACCTACCTGAACACTGATCAACTCAGGCGCACGCCAACTGTGCCACTTTGATTTACCAGGATCTTTGAACGGACATGCTATTGAACAAGCCCGTCTTTTTTTTTTCTACTATGTATAATAAGTAGCCTTTGAGTGACTGCAAGAAATACACTTTGACATCTCTGTTATGCGACCTCAATGGTCATTGTTTGCTGCTATGTGTAAAAAACACTCTTTGAAACTTAAAGGTACTTCGTAGTCATATTAAGTGAACGGTGCATTTATTTATTTATTTATTACCTGGTGACATTCATTATGTTGCATTTTAGTAGATCTGCTTTATTCTAGGCTATCTTATGTTACATGCACATAATTCCCCTTCACGTACACATGTTTTCTGTCTGTCTTTCCTTTTCGTCACGAATGATTGCAGTGCGTGTAGATGTTTGCGTTCTTCGTTGACGTTCAATGTTTGCGCTTGTGTCTGTAGTGCGAATGTAATAAAGGCGGAGTGAATGAGGAGTTTGTGGGTATGTCCTTATTCATTTGATGGTAAGTCGGTTGTATGGTGAGTTCACGTTGTGCCATATTCGCACATTGCTTCTTTCTCCTTTACACTAGTTCTCTTCGTATTTTACTTTTGCTATGTTACTTTTAGTACTTATGCATTAATTTTGATGTGGTCTGCCCTGTTAGGGAGGCCCTGGTCGGAGTTGTTAGTCATTTGCGTGTTCGCCTTACCAGGTCTGACGTTATAGCGGACTTGCATATATTGGTGCTTTGCTTTATTCCTTGACTCGTGTTTTGCATGACTTTGTAGTTCTTATTGTGACTTACTTATTTTCATTTGATTTGCTGTCATGCATTTTACTACACATTCCATATGTTACACGACCATCACTTTGATTTTATCAGAGTATTTTAAGTTCACTGCATGATGATGTATGCCTTAGTTTAGTTATGTGCCGTGTTCATTGTATTCTTGGCACCATTACTGATTACCTGTTTGTTTATTCCACAGGTACTGCTTTCTGGTCATAATAAAACAAAACTTAACATGAACTCGTCTCTGAGTCGATAAATCACGAACCATCATTTCTTCATTTCCGTTTCCGTCAGAGTCACCCTACCACATTCGTCCACTGAAGTTCACAGGCAACTTCGAAGTCTGCATTTTATTTATTTATTTTTTTACTGTCTTTGCTTGTCTGTTTAACATTTTCTACAGCACGCAAAAACAAAGCCTTAAAAACTTGCCGGTATGTCATGCGCAGCAGTCTACCCAGATAAGCCTAGGTTGTTTTGAAACAATGCCTGAATCTGGAGTATACTATGTATCACCACTGAGACCTTCAAAATGCCAGGACTCCATACCATAATGATCCTTGACGGAAATAGGCAATCCTGACTAGCATCCACGCGAAGTGTTTTCTTTCAACCATCATATACGTGTATTATTAATAAAGTGCGTTCGAGATGGCTGGCATGGTAACCCTTGATGACTCCCTCGTTGAGATGATGAAGATGTAGGTAAATAAACCAGTTTTGTCCGTCCATCTCGCATTCGCTGACCCATCCACTCTCGTACTTATTCATTTATTCATTAATTTATTCATTTTCTAAACTGATAACACACGGTTGTACAAGTTACAATTTCGTTGAAGTAATTCTAACGCTGCCGGCTGTATACTGCATGTTGTGAAACAGCGGACTGCTGCAGAGTTCCGTTATCAAAATCACGACTGTGGAGTCCAGAGGCGTGAAATCCTTTAGCATTGAAGAAAGAGTGTTAAAAACACTTTCAATGACTGATTTTCATTGGCAACTGCAGGTTGTTGTTTTTCGTGTGTGTGTGTGTGTGTGTGTGTGTGTGTGTGTGTGTGTGTGTGTGTGTGTGTGTGTGTGTGTGTGTTTTCTTTTTTTGCGGGGAGGGGGGAGGAGAGAGGGGGAGAGGAGGGGAGCGGGGGGAGGCTATTGGGATGGTGTTTGAGGGTTGAACTTTGCACGGAGCGCGTGTCACATGTGTTTCGAGGGCCCTTTATCAAAAAATATTTTTTAAAACTTTCATTGTTTTTGTTTCTTTTTTGTTTGTGTTGTTGGTGGTGTTTTTGTTTGTTTTGTTTTGTTTTTATCTTATTTTAAGCGCATTTGCTCGTATGCAATCTCATGCAATTTTCCGAAAGCAAAAGGTCGGGTCAAGTGTTTTAATCTCTTTGGCTTTGTTGTTGTGTGTTGTGTTGTGTTGCCTTTTCAGTGCTGTTTTTTCAGACGTTAGCTTTACCGTATTGTTGAGTTTTAATGTATGAAACTAACTATTGTTTGTGAGGTTCTCTGCCCAATACTTTGTTTGTTTCATGCACCATCATTTATTTATTTATTTATATATTTATTTATTCATTTATTTATTGGTGGTGGACAGTATGAGAAAGATATACAGTGTGATTGCAGTGCTGGTCCGGGGTAAAGGGAAGGGGGGGGGGCGGGGGGAAATGTGGGGGGGAGGGGTCTAAGAGCCACGGGCCCTCGTCAGCTCTACTAATATATTTTTTCTTCTTTGTGTTTTGGTGTTTAACTGTGAAAGCTAGACGTTAACTCTCAATAACTATTCCATTATTCTTTCTTTTCTTGTACAGTGCATTTCGCACTAATTCTTGCGGGACCTAGAGTGTTCAGAGGACTAGTCAATTACCTTCATTGAGCACTGCTGACACACATACCGTCATAGTACTTCAACCTGACACAGAGTGTGATAGACTTGCCAAAGTGCCGCTAACCCCATCACAACGGACTGCAAAGCGATTCATTAGTAATACAGCTCTGACGCGACATATCACCCTTCGTTACATCGCAGACCGACCGCGGACGCCAGTGAACCGCGACTTACTTTTTCACCTGCCCAAAGCTCCCTCATGACACCCCTCCCCCTTACCGCGCGCACACGTCGCTACACACTAAACTCCAATGACCTCCTCCAGATTAGGACGACACATGCACATTTTTAGGGCTGTAATAGTGTAAGCGCAGAATCGATATGAAATGAAGGTCTGTTGTCACACTCCAATACAGCATAGCGGGTGAGTCTAGATTGACACTGAACCCTCCGGTACCTCCTCCACATGAAAAACAACATAAACACTGTGACGGTACAGTGAATGCTGAAAGTCTATGTTTGTCTCAGGTGGAAGAGACTCACTGCTTCGATGCAGGGTGGCCGCGAGACGATCACTGGCGGCATCTGGCGATCAGTTTAATCGGATTACTCGTCTTGGTGGCGACTTCAAACAAAACACTTTTAGCGTGTGTTTAACTCATTGTAGCCCAAGACCGAAATCCCCAAATGTTGCCGTTGTCCTCTGAAGACTGCGGTGAAGTACAGGACACAGATCGACCATGATAGTTCAAGGGTGATGCCAGAATAGCTTGGCGCCCATAGGCGCCAAGCTATTTTGGCATCATCCTTGAACTATCATGGTCGATTCATATCTTGCTGTGGTGTGTCTGGGGTAGATTGAGTTAAATAAAGCTGATGCAAGGAGAAGCTGTCAGTAGTGTTTTCTTGGCGGGTCAGAATGTACGAAACGCCTGTCAAGTCATGTGTCGGCTCTAGGTGTTTGACACCTGACAGCTAAACAAAAGCGATGCGCTGTGCCGGTGTTACAATACGTAGACATCGGTTCCCAGGACTGCTTAGCGTATCACTATCACAGACGTAAATTTACTAGTTGGTCCCTAATTCTTTTGCCGTGCCATATGAAGATCTGTGTCAAGAAGACAATAACATGAGTGCCGTTCGGTGTGTCGCGAATGCCTCAGGCGATAGCTTTCACCTACAGTCCCAACCTTTCTCCTCCAGTGCCAACTGCAGCCAAAAGAATCGTTTATGTTGGCTCAAGTTTGGTGGCCGTTAGCTTTTAGCTTGAAAGGTGCCATGGTGATCAGTCACTGCTACCCTTGAGCTGTCTTGGTTAACTCATGTATGCACTGGAATGAGCGTTCAGTGTTTTGAAAACTGTTGAGAGTCCGAAATAGCTCAGGCGGTTAAACGTCGGAGCAAGAGAGCGAAGGAAATCGCCGAGTCGTGGATTCGAATACCCGTCACGGCATCGGTAGCTGTACTCGCAATCCAGGGGGAAAAGACGGATTTGTTAAATAGAATGTCCGTTAAAAGGTCCTGATAAATCAAAGTAACAGTTGGAGTGCGCCTGAGTTGATCAGTGTTCAGGTCGTGCTTCATAGACAATAGATTTCCCTGTCCCCCATAACCTGCCCGTTATGGCCGTCCATTATCACTTCGGTGCCGTGGATGTTAAACCCGAAACTAATCGAATTGAAGTACACCATGAGTAAACCCCCTCTCAACCCCCCTTTCATTGTATACTAGGTAGGTTCATAATCGCCACGCCCGGCATACGTTAGTAGTGGTTCGCTTTTGGTTTTATAGAGCTGCAATTCTCTCTTATAAATACAAAGATTTTTTAGTATCAGTTGAATCAGTAGGTCGTTTCAGAGGCAAGCACCGAGTTTCACGTCGATCCACTCACAAATTAACATTTGGAGTGCACCAGATGGGCCCAGTTGGCCAAGTCTCCCATTCCACACTACAGGTCAGCTAAGAGAAGCAATCGCGTTTATGGCGCGCGAAGGCATCCCTTATACACGGTAGAAGGTTTAAAACTGAGAAACTGTTGTTTTTAGAAGCGTGTCGGGCAACAGTCTTTATTAAAACTGTTTTAAAAATCTTTTAACTCAACATTTGTGAATGTTAAAAGTGTTTTAATTTACAAGAGTGTAACTGGTGTGCACCTCGGCCAACGTATCCCCTATAGTGCTGGCTACTGATTTTTAAAATTGTCGCCTTCTCTCTTCGCTCAGCACTCGACTTTCCAGTCCTTTCCTCAAACGGGCAGCAGGCACACAAGCAATACTTCACTATTACATCTTTTGGCAACATTAGGTTTCTTTCTCTGATCTAGCATTACATCAGAAAATGGCGCATCCAAATCTTCACTCTTTCTACTGCACTAAACGGCCGACTGCAGCAGACGACGTGCGTAACTGTGTGACGTTATTTGCATTCAATCAATTTGCACATACAATCCAAGAGATGTTGCAGTCGAAACGAAAGCATTCATAACACCAACAAACCTACAAACAAAGCAACAGGTTGAACCAAAAGGTCGGGCAGGACACAAGACAACAGCAGCTCCCCCAGAAGTACACGTCCTCTCTCACACTGGGCACTTGTTACATGGTGGAGTTGAAGTCGTAGAATGATAAACACACCAGACGCACACACGTAAGGTTCTTTTCAAATAACCTTCATTCAGCTGCAATCCGTCACACGTGGCTTAAGGATGTAGACAATACTGGAGTAACAGTTCCAACAATATTTAATTCAGCGATGCGATATCCACACAATGCAATTCCAAAAGGCACAATCACTGATACAATGTCTCTTCTGCAATGTCCACACTCTGACACAAAGTTTCTCATACACAGCGTCTCACAAAATGTACACCCAACACGGGCCACGTACCTACGCTAACTGTGTGTCTCCACAACTGACAAAATTTGCATTTAATGCAAGACAATGTACCGATGCTGTTACATCGTTGCAATTCTACAACTGAACAATGTACAAACGGGCTTACCCAGCGCCCTCCTTATATAGTGAAATGCTTTCCAGAATAAACGAGGAAATTCTTACACCACCACCAATCAAGACAAAATACGTAACTCAAACTCATAAATATTAAACGGGAAAAATCACCCAGAAAAATCTACAAAAATCTGGCTGTTATATACAACCCCTATGTTGCGAAAAATACCGGCGCGGAACGCGTCACACAAAAGTAGGCCAGGCAGGTCACGACCTTACCCGCTATATTCGGTAAACACGTGATTAGTGCAACAGCACTGAATGCCAAGCTACGCGCGCGCAGTAAACAAATGAACAATCAAGTTGTTTCTAGACTCTTCGTGACTCGACTACGTGCGGCAACAGATAATCAACACCGCACTATTCGTAACCGAAAATGAAATTCACTGAAAAGGTACGTGATTCGTAATCATGATATCTCAAATAAACATAAGATCGTTTCCTACGATTTATGCACGACCGTTCTCACAGAACAACACAACTACAATCGTAACAGCACTTATACGATCAGTTCACTCCATAGCAAGTTTCTGGCGCACAAATACACTGCCCTAAAATTCGCCACTAGACATGACCTCCCACCACATCAACCCGGAACCACAACACAACACTTTATCACGAAACAACCACACACTCAAATAACAAACCTCATTTTGCAGCAACATAAACAATTTACTCCCTCACACAATTGCAATACCACTCCCCCCCCCCCCCCCCCCCCACACACACACACACCTTTCGTATCTGTCTGTCTCACTTCGGCTTACCCACGCAGTCGACCAATCAGGTATTAAGTTATTAATAGCTGAGAAGGGTGATGTCACACACGTACACACACACAGTCACACACACACAGTCACACACACACACACACACATACACTTACACACACACACACACACACACACACATACACACACACACACACACACACACACACACACTGCTGGGGCAAGTTCAGAACACATTGGCGGAGTATCTTCTAAAAACAAAAGTTCATGTAACAAAAAACAAATGGTGAAAAACTGATTTTTTTTTGTATAACTTTTTACAGCAAGATAATGCAGAAACAACCCTTAGAAAAAAAAAAT
>BTPG01000006.1:9570984-9650984 GCA_036245525.1 Semisulcospira habei
ATACAAAGGTCGCAATCTTAAGCTGTATGCGGGATAGGATTGGAAGCCAGGGAAGGTCTTTCAGTATAGGGGTTACGTGGTCTCGTTTTGGTCTGTGCTTCACAAGCCTTGTATTATATTGCACTCGCTGAAGGCGGCTAATCTGTTCAGATGGAAAACCAAAAGGTAGAGAATTGCAGTAGTCAAGACGGCTCGTGACCAAAACATTCACTAACTTTGCAGTGGCAGATTCAGAAAGACTGTGTCAGACAGATGCGATGCGTCTCAGAGAGTATGAAGCACCACTACGGATTTCACCGACGTGATCCTGCATCCTCAAAGTCTTATCGAGCTTGACACCAATATATTTGACCGAAGACTGAAATGGAATATCCATGTCGTGGCATCGTCAACACACAAGACTTGATGCCAGTTTCAACAGACTGAAATTCCCCAGGTGGACTACTCTGAGAGATTTCAGTGTCATCTATATACTTATGATAAGAACACTGATGGCTGGAAATGACATCTGACATTGGTTGTGAATACAACGTAAACAATACAGGGCCTACGACAGAGCCCTGAGGCACTCCAAACTCCAGAATGGAAGGTCTAGAGACACAGTCTTTTACACCTACAAACTGTATCGATCGGAAACGTAAGATTCAACCAAGAGAAACCGTTTCACGCAGGCCAAAAGTGATTTCAAGCCTCTTCATGCGAATGGAATGGTCCAGCGTATCGAAAGCAGCGCTGAGATCCATCAGGGCCACAAGGGAGACAAGTCTCTCATCTGCTTTACAAAGCAAGTAATTTAGAACACTCATCACATCTGTCTCCTATAGGCGGACTGATTCAATTCCAGCAGACCTTTTATCTCTAAGTGTTCCAGGAGCTGTTGTAAAACAACTTTCTCCAGCACCTTAGAAATAAATGGTAGGTTGGATACAGGCCTGTAGTTTTTCAGGGTAATTCTGTCCATTGACTTCACCATTTCTAAAAAAAAATCAGTGACTGTGAGGCTATTCTGTTTGTACCACCCTCCCAGACAAATGGTGAATTTCGGGTAAACTGTGGTCACAACACAAAAACTGGTTGTACTTGGTGACTTTAATATTCACTGGGACAATAAGAATGATGCTGATACCAAGCAGTTGATGTAATTCTCCAGTTCCCAGACCCGTACTAGTTGGTCGGTGTACCAAGCCACGAACGAGGCCACATTTTGGATTGGGTTGTTACCCCATCGTCTCTGTCACCCAGTCTTATTCACACGGTGTGCGTGAAGGGCATGCAGCTCTCTGATCACTTTCTGATCACTTTCTCCATGCGACTGGCGAAATCTAGGACGCTAAAGCTGAAGGTCAGGTGTAGAAACATCAAAGGAATGAATGTGGAAGCTTTTCGTTGTGAACTTGATGGCTCACCATTGATCAAGACCCCACCGTCAGATGTGTCAGAGTGTGTACAGCTGTACAATGATACACTGACTTCCCTTCTTGACAAGTATGCACCAGAAACTGTAAAGCAAATTCCTTTTCGCCCCGATACCTTATGGTATAATTCCGATGTTCTTGCTGCAAAGCAGGCGAGTCATCGTGCAGAGTGTCAGTATCGTAGAACCGGTCTAGAAGAGCACGACGACTTGTATAGAAAGGCACGCAATCACTGCACACAGGTTTTTCGTCAGCCAAAGAGTACACAGTCTGCCTGAACTTGATGCTGCCGCTTCAGACCATAGGAAAATGTTCAGGATTGTGAGCAGACTGCTTGGAAAGGAGGCCAAATCTCCTATTCTTCCTGAAATGATCAGTGACTTGGCTCACTCACACACCTCCAGACTTATTTGCTTGTTGTTGGTCGAGACGGTCACAGCCTGCCTCGCTCTCCGCCGAAACCTTGATGAACGCAGCTCACCTCCCGCTTGCTAGCCACGACTACGGCCCCCCCCCCCCCCCCCCCCCGCAAGACTGCATCGGCACCCCACCGCCGGCCACCATCTTGTCCCTCGGCATCCACTGCTTCCATCTTCATACTGCGCCTAAAAGACCCCGTCGCTCCGACGCCCAACTTAAATCAGCCACTACTAAAGCCGCCTTCATCTCCACCCAGCCTCCACGGGCACAGCCTTCACGGGCATACAACGACCGCCACCCAGCCCTCACGGGCGTGCAACCCAGCCCTCACGGGCGTGCCACCCAGCCCTCACGGGCGTACCACCTAGCCTCCACGGGCATAACTCCGCTACAAAACAGAAGCCTTGCGAGCGCTGACAGTAAATTTCTCAATGATATAAGCCCTTTTTAGGGCTACTAACTGTCAGACGCTCGCAGCCCTTCTCTTCACAGCCCACTTTGTGTCTCATTGTGTCTACTGGTTAATATTATTTTGCTAAAGGCTGATTCTTAGCCTTCTTGTTCCTACGGCATCAGAGATCCCACTGCGTACCTTTATTACGCGGCGGGTAACTTGAACGTTACTAAAAAATTCTAAAAACCTGGCCCGGGCCCAGGACCGCTGTATGGTTTCAATTTTTGGGTGATTATCCTCTGAGTCCGACGAGAGATCTGATCTCTCGTCGGCTCGCAACTCAGAAACACTGAGTACTCCCTTTCGTAAGAGAAAAAAAAAAACGGAGAGAGAGAGCCAAACGCGCGAAGGCCACCCCTCCGCTGGATGGTAACTCATCCTCGTCATCTACGGCTTCCGAGTATCACTCAGAGAACAACACCATGATTTCCCACGGCGACGCCCCTGATGACGGTGTCGCGGTGGGAAAGCCTAAGACATCCTCCCTCTGCTCGGAAATTTTTCTGTCCCCCGGCGCCGACCCGGCCACAGCGTCAGGTGTCGTCGCCGGGGGAGAGCCTAGACACCTCCCCGCACTCGCCGATAATCAGCCTCCCTGTGACCTGGTCACAGCTGTGGACCTAGATGCGGGGATTAACCCACCAGCTTCCCCCTGTGACCGGGCCCCCTGTGACCCGCTCCCTACCAGTAACTCTACTATACATCCTCCGGAGACCAGTGTGCTAACAGCCGAGGGAGGGGAGACCACCGCCGGCCCGGGGACCTCCACATCCGGCGCGCGGTTGTCTCCCCTGTTCTGGGTCAGTTTCAACTCATCTCCGCCGAACTCAGTATTCCCCCCTCTACTCGTCATCAACGAGACAGCCATTCAAATGGACGAGGAGGCTGAGGAGGTCGAGGAGGAAGCTGATCTCTTACCTAATACCCCCTTTCAATATGCTAAACAGAAAAAAAAAACCCCGAGACATAACCACCAAGAACGGAATACTAAGCCTTGTCGCAGAGGTGTGGTGCGCATACCCAGTCAAAATCCGCGACCGAGGGACGGGAAGCACCCGTCTCAGAACTCACGGCCCACAGCAGCCACACCTCTGCGACAGTGCTGGGCTGTCCCCAGCGGAAATAACGGTACTGCAGTTAGGACAGTTAGGATAGGACGTCTAGATAGTGTCTTGCCCCAAACCCAGATCTCAAAAACTCCTTGCGCGTAAAACAAAAATTGCGTGGTGGTTGGGGTGGTGCACGGCATCCCCCCAAACGAAGATGTTGCCCCAATGAAAAATATCTCTCGTTTCCCAGGGATTTCACCCAACAGTCACCCGCCTAAACAATAAGGACAACACCCCCTCCAGAGCTGTTAAAATCTAGTCCAAAACCTAACAAAACTGCCCCCAAAAATTAAAAATCAAGCTCGGCGTCCTGATGGTGCCTATAGAGCCCTGTGTCTCATCTGCCACCCACTGTGCTAAGTGCTGCACACTGGGACATACGGCTCGACTATGCAGAGCAAAATAAACCTGCCTGTGTGAGATGTGGAAGCCACCAGCACCCCAGGGCCTCCTGCCCTGATAGTAGCCCCCCCCCCCCCCCAAATGTGTAAACTGCGGCGGTGCCCACAGCGCGGCATATACAAAATTCCCCCAAATCATACTTTTTAGAGAGGCCAACCGAATTAGAAACGGCACCTATATCCTTACCAAGAGGCCGTCAGGAGAGCCCAAACACTCATCAACACCAAAAACCAACTCCCCCTAAAAAAAAACAAAAAAACTAGAGATAGTGACCAAATAGCCTGGACTCAAATCGCTCCATTTACCAACCCACCCCCTCCCCACAAATTAACCCCACCGCAAAAAGTGCCCCTCATAGGCCCACAACAACTCCAGCCCCCAGATCAAACAACACCGGGTCCGCCCAAAATGGCCCCCAAAACAACCCTTCTAAACCCCAAGCAACTCTCGCCAACCCCCCCCCCCCTCCCCCCTCCCCCTCCCCCCTGTCAGGCAGCAAATCAGATCCTACAAAGAGACCCTAGCCCCTCAAAATAGGAAGCCCGCAGATAAGGTCCCTAATCCCAACCAAATAGATCTAATTACCGAGGAGATGGAACTAGATTCCCAAGCTCCCCCCACTAACACATTCTCAAATTCCGCTCCATCTCAACTCCCCCCCCCCCCCCTTCCCGACCAGACCAACAGTCTGAAAAAAAATCATGATAGCAGATATCCACAAATACTCAGGGACCCTCATTAAGGCAGTGTCCCATGGCAATTTTCACGAAATTCCCCTGTCAATTATTCAATTTAACCAGGTGATTGTAACTATGGTGATGTCGCTCTCGCCTCGTCACCTACCTCATCTTTCCTAAAGCACTAACCCCCCTCCCCCCTGATTTTAACCCAGCATTACCTACGCTGTACACGCAAATATCCCTAAAACCACTTTTACAGTTCTACAATGGAACTGTAGATCCTTCAGCACTAATTTACATCACTTAATCAATTATTTGTCAGAAAATAGCCCACAAATAATATGTCTTTAATCTCCAAATACACCCAAACCTAAATTACCCTCGATGCCCGGCTATCACTTTCCCCCAAATACCGAGTCTAATCCTAATGTCATCACACGAACTGTCACATACATCAAAATAGGATTAGACTACAAAATTCTCACTTCTCTTGTCCCCTCTCACCCCACCCATCCAATCTACAGCAATCTAGTACAAATCAAATTCCCTAATACTCATAAATCCCTAAAAATCTTAAATACTTATGCCCCCAATTTAGTCCACCAGGCTGGGCTCGAGTGGCTCGCCTCCACTCAGGGAGATGGCTGGCTCATCCTGGGGGACCTGAACATCCATCACCCCCTCTGGTTCCCTGAAATTAAAGATATCCAAAACTCGCAAACCACCAGGCGAATGACAAAAATAATTCCAACTTTTTTATTCTAAATAACGGTCACATTACCAGAATCCCAGATAATTCCACCCAAAACCCATCAGCAGTAGATCTCACTTTAATCTCCCCAAATTTTCTAGCAGAGTCACACTGGTCCATCAGTGATGACTCACTAGGCAGTGACCATCTACCCATCTCTATAGAATTTGATTTTAATTCACACCCTTTAGGTAACCCTACTTGTAATAAAAGTAAATTTAAATATGACAAAGCTAATTGGCCGCTATTCTCAAAACTAATCAACGAAAACTCTGGGAAAATTAACGTGACGGATGTGGACTCCAGTGTGCCAACATTACCGACTACATCCTTAAAACAAAGATCCCACTATTTAGGATCTTTGCTTAAAGCACCAGAGGAATCAATTCCTCAAAGCTCAGGCACTCCTAACAATACACCGGCTAATCCTTGGTGCATAGAAGAGTGCGCAGCATCTGTTTAAAAAAGAAGATATAGGTACAATAAATGGAAAAATATAAATCTCCCCTAAATCATCAAGAGATGAAAATAGCCAATGTACAAAGTAATAAAATAATAGCCCTGGCTAAACTTGCCTTTCTAAACCAACAAGTACTAAACGAAATACATACGCCAACTGATCTAGCAAAAGCCTGGAAAATAGTCAAAAGGTTAAAAAATAATTTCAATCCCTCACCAACCCCGCTAATACACAACAACGCGAAATACTCCTCAGATATAGAAAAATAGAAAAAGCAAATGTCTTAGATGAAGACTTCTCCTCTGTTAGTTCCACCTCCTCCCCCCACCCCCGACACTCAAACGTTTCGAGCTACAGAGGAACTAAAACCAGACTACCAAGATCCCCCCCCCCCTCCACCCACTAGACCCCCTTCCTATAGTATAAACCTACACTTCACTCATCATTAACTCAATACCGTATTAAACCAAATAAAGTCCATAAATGCATCCCCTGGCCCTGATAGTCTTACATATCCAATGATAAAAAGCCTACCCACCAAGGGCAACAGCATCATTCTGGAATTAATGAATCTATAGATGCTCTTGCGAGGGGACCCTCCCCCGGACCTAGCAACATGGCACAGTGATAGCGATATTATTAAAACCCAAATTTACCCAGAAATCTACTTAGCTCGTTCTGGCCAATAACTCAAACTTCACATCTGAGTAAAATATTTGAAAAATTAGTAAAAGTAGGATAGAATATCAATTAGACAAAATTAACGCTATTCTCTCTGTCCAGACCAGATCTTAAAGGTAGATCCTGCGCTGGTCAATTATATTCTCTCTCCTCCTCAATTAAGCAGGCCTTCCTAAGAAAGCGCAGGGTTTGGGCCTGTTTCTTTGATGTTCGCCGTGCCTTCAATGTAGTCTGGCACCGTCGGCTGCTAAAAAAGATAACAATTCTAAGCTTCTCAGGTAACATCTATAATTTTATCAAAAACTTCCTTAAGCGAACGTTACAGGTTAAGTCTAACCACACCCTCTCCTGTGTCTAGCTCCGACCCTCTTCAACATCATGGTCGCGGACCTCCCAACCTTCCTAGAAGTTAATCAAACCAACAAAAAAAAAAAAAAACCAATCTTTCCAATAAAACTTTCCCAATATGCCGACGACATTGCCATTTGGCAAGAAACCAAAACCAAAAGCCCAGAGAAAAAAACAACAACACTACTATATTTAAAAAAAAAAACGGCTAAATGCTTCCAAGCCGCTATTGACTTAATACAAAAATACATGCTAGAAAATGGTCTCGAAATTTCCCCCTAAAAAAACTCAAATCATTTTCTTCAATTACAAGAAAACTATCTCTGAGCATAAATTCTCACTACTCAATAACGGCGACAGACTTCCCTTTAACCCTTCTACCCAAATAAAATTCCTCGAAGTCGCTTTCACATATACTCTAAATTTGGCCCCGCATATCAATAACCTAATTTGTAAAGCAAATAGAGCCACCTACCTTATAAAAATGCTAAAAAGTGAGATCTGGGGGATAAGACACAATCTCCTAATACACCTCCATACAGCCTTAGTTCGATCTAACCTAACCTACGGATGGGAATGCTTCTTTCCTGCCTCAAAAAAATAGCTCAAATCCCTCGAATCCGCGGAAATGAGATCCTTACAGTACATCCTAGGTACCCCCTCGTCATGCACCCAATAACGCCATCTATGCGCAACTAGGTATACTCCCACTAAAATACCACATGAAGAAACTTTGCGCGTCCTACATGGGACGCATTTTGTCCACTGTAAACAGTGCGCAGGAGACCTACCATAAGAAATAAAGATCGATGTTACTGAACCTACCAAAATAAACAAACTTTGAAATAATAACTCAACACTTACCTCAGTCACAGCCGACTTCTACACCCTAATAGACGCAGCCCCCCACGCCAATTCCAAATCGCCCGCCCTGGACTCTCCTGACGGCCCCCATCTGTACAGACATTCCAAATATTAGTAAGAAAGATAATCCCCATGTTCAAAAACACCTCCACCCTTAATTTCATAGATAATAAATACCCTAAAGCCCTGACAGTTTTCACCAACGGATCCGTCAATAGTGACGGAAATGTAGGGTACAGCTTCTACATCCCATCGCTCAACAAGAATTCTTCCTTTAATCTCAATAGGGACTGCTCCGTCTGCACGGCATAACTAACCGCCATCACGATGTCCCTTCACCATCTTGTAGCCCTGCCGTTGCAGATGTATCAGGTCCTTCTCTGCTCAGACTTAAAATCAGCTTTACATAGTCTTTCACTAAATTATAAATCTAAACGACCAGATGTAATACTCGAAATTCAACTCCTTTTGCATGAGCTCATCAGCCGAGGGGTTGATGTTGTCCTCCAGTGGGTCCCTTCTCATGTTGGAATCCTGGGAAACGAGATGGCTGATAGGGCTGCCTCCCGAAGCGCCTCAAACCTCCCCGGTGCGCAGCCCATTCGGCTACCTCCCTCCGCTATGGAAATTAAAAATAAAATCAAAAACAAAATTAGCGAACTTTATCTTGCTAATAAAAACACCCTGAGCCGGGAAAATCCAGACGTCCTCGCCAACCGAATCAAAAAAATAATAATCCCATTCTCACCATCAGGCTGGTCGATCCTGCTCTCCACAGATTGTGTCCGAATAGCTGGCGCACCAAATGAGCTTTTCCCACTTGCCTCTGTGGAGAGGATTTTATCCCCAGCCATGCGATTCTAGAGTGCGGAGCCTTTAAATAATAATACCCTTATTATATGGGCGCTTCTTCTCATTTTTTGGGCGAATCGACTCAAAGCGCCGCGAACTGAAACCCAACACGCACACTCACGTGAAAGACACGGATTTACGCCGAAGACAAACACAGTACAAGACAGACGAAGGGCCAGTTCAGCTACTGAAGTTACAGAGATTTTTAATCGCTTGTATTTGAAATTTGTAAAGTGGCCTGAAACCGGTACCAAAGTGTGGGGGGTGGGGGTGGGGGTGGGTGGGAGGTGGGGGTGTAAGAACCGGAGTACCCGGAGAAAGAACCCCCGACGGTCCGCCCGAATTAGCGGTGACACTTACCAGAGGAGAAATGTCCGACGCCGGAACCCGTTTTCGAACCTCTCACCTTTGGTATTGGTGTCAGGCGCCTTAACCACTGCGCCACGGACCCCCGGCGAATGTAGCGCTTTTCGAACTGCCCACCCAAAGTCTAAAACTCTGGATACTATATTAGGAACGGCAGTCGACAGCACCATTATTAGTGTAACTACGGTACTTAGGTTCCCCCCACCCACCCCCCCCCCCCCCACCCCCGCACCCCGGCTTGCAGCGTCTGATTTAGGCGCAGCCGTTTTACTTCTTCGCGCGCGGCTGGCGGCTATCGGCACCGATCTAGATCGATGCGGCTGGCCGCCCGCCCCGCTCCAATAATCTGTAAACTCTCCTACCATCGCCCGTCTCCGACTATTTTGTTCTGACCAGTCTCCCCCCTTCTCTCTTCCTTTATTCATTCCAGAGGTCCGTCGGCGCGGCTTGCGTCTGCTCGCTCCAGTCACTCGTCCCCGCCTTTCCCGTACACCATAAAAAGCCATTCGGTATCCCTTTACTGAATCTCTTACTCTCCCCCCACTTTACTATCTTCCCCATCCTTGGGACAACTCCCGGTGCGGTCTGCTCTTTACCCACCTCCCGAAAATCTCCATTTTTACCTCCCGCCACTCTCCCACCCCACTATAACCTTCGCCGTACCTCGCTAAAAAAAACTTTCACGCTGTACCCATGGTTTTTGTATAGGCAAGCCCTTTCACATTACTGCACCTACCTCGTGGGTGCACAGTCACCCATGGTTTTTATATAGGAAATGTATTTGCATAGTCCTGGGCCTACCTCTTCGGTGCACAGCTGCCCACGGCACTATAACCGTCGCCGTACCTCGCTAAAAAAAACTTTCACGCTGTACCCATGGTTTTTGTATAGGCAAGCCCTTTCACATTACTGCACCTACCTCGTGGGTGCACAGTCACCCATGGTTTTTATATAGGAAATGTATTTGCATAGTCCTGGGCCTACCTCTTGGGTGCACAGATGCCCACGGTTTTTAATTAGGCATTATCATTATATGTGAGCGAATGGGCAGCGGGCAGATGTACACCCCGCCCTCCACGAGTCACCTGCTGCCTTGCAGGCCTGGCCGCTTGGCTGCGGAAAGGCTAAGGGAGGAAAACCCTGACATCAAAGCCCCCGTGTCTCCGGGGTACGCTTTTGAGCCAGACACTAGGACAAGGACAGTCTGAAATAAAACCTACGACCCGAGGACCTCGATGCCACGTTCCCAGCTTCCTAGGCCATGGCAGACGAACCAAGGGTTTAAAGGGTGGGGCCAGTACTGCGCACACTGCACTCCACCAAAAAGCTCCACCGCGCAGGCTTTAGGCAACGCCCACGGACCATGACACCGACCTTTCCAAGTCTTGTAGCGATGGGCAAGGGGCAAAACGGCAGGTGAAAGATGTCACTGGAAGCCGCAGTCTCAAACCTGCATGCAGGCGGTTCAGGATATTGGTCGCCTGATTTTGACCTGGGGATGACAACGTCACTCGGCACACCGTGAACGACCAAGCAGCCTTCTCTAGGGACAGCACTGCTTGCTCCACACGGAGAGGGGCCTAGAAAAGGTGGCCTAACCAAAGCTCATCCCCTCCTAACCCCAGTTGGCTAGCCGCGGTCAACGGGCATCTTCTCCTGCGGTTAGAAAACAAGAAAAAACAACGGATCCACTCTCATGATGACCACGACCGGACTCAAAGTAGCATGCTGGAACATCCGAACCATGCTCGACACGGCAGACAGCGGACGCCCTGAACGTCGCTCCGCCCTCATTGCCCATGAATTGCGGAGGTTAAACATCGACATCGCTGCGCTCAGCGAAGTACGCCTCCCGGAGGAAGGCAGCCTCCAAGAACTTGGCGCTGGCTACACCCTCCACTGGTCAGGCAGGCCTGCATCAGAAAGACGGCTCTCAGGCGTGGGCTTCATGGTCAAGACCTCCATTGCGACTAAGTTGGAAAATCTACCAACGGGTCACTCCGACCGCATCATGTCCACTGAGACACCAGCAATACGTCACTCTTCTCAGTGTGTACTCCCCAACCCTCCTGGCAGAGCCTGCAGAAAAAGACAAGTTCTACTCTGATACTCACAAACCAGATAGGTGAGGCTAGCGCTGGCAGAATTGTACAACAAACCAAGGGGAATTACTCAGCGCTGGACAACAGTTAGGGCAGGGGATCTAACTGTTGTCCAGCGCTGAGTAATTCCCCTTGGTTTGTTGTACAAGTTCTACTCTGACCTGCGTAGCCTCCTGCAGAGCACCTCTGCAGACGACAAAGTCATCATCCTTGGCGACTTCAACGCCCGAGTGGGCCAGGACTCTGAAGCCTGGAAAGGAGTCCTCGGCAAGCATGGCGTTGGGAACTGCAATGACAATGGCCGCCTACTGTTGGAGTTCTGTGCAGAGCAGCAACTTGTCATCACCAACACTACTTTCCAGCAAAAGGACAGTCGAAAGACCACCTGGATGCATCCTCGCTCCAAGCACTGGCACCTTATCGACTATGTCCTAGTGCGTCAGAGGGACCGCAGTGACGTCCTCCTCACCAGAGTGATGCCCAGCGCAGAGTGCCACACTGACCACCGCCTTGTCCGCTGCAAACTCAGGCTCCGCCTCAAGCTGAAACCCAAGAAATTTCTTTACGTGCTTGGCGATTGTTGCAGATATTTATATACGATTTCATGAGAAAATATTATTTTAATGCCGTAAGCACAATCGCGTCACTAGAGTCAAAATAGCGTGTTTAATTAGCTTTAGAGTTTATTTTTGTTTGAACTTTGGAGTAAATGTACATCTTCTCAACGTCATATATGTTATTTATGTGTATATATATATATATATATATATATATATATATATATATATATATATATATATATATATATATATATATATATATAAATCATATATATAAATCAACCAAACACACAACTTATGAATATCAAAGAATAGCAATAATTAACATCCAACCACACACACAAATTACTTATATTTGTTTACCCACCAGACTATGAATTATTATATTAACTATTGGAATGGCAATATTACTATGTCAGATGTCATACAAATTTTCTGCTTAGTGATCAACTGTTATGTTATTTTTTTTCAACAGAATCATTGTAATAGTGATTGTGATTGTGATTCCCTTTGTTCTCGTGCTCCGACGCTTAACCACATGAGCTATTTCGGACATTGGGGCGCCTAGGGGTAGTCACTAATGCTTTATTCAATAAGTGTTCAGTGGAAGGCTCAAAATGGTAGGTCTGTCATTCCTTCTCTCCCACTATCCTCTCTTTCTAGATCTAGTGAGCTATGCAGTTACAAAAAGGGCAGCTGATGTCCTGATGACATAATGCAAGCTTACCAGCCTGGAAATCCATTGCATTAGCAAAGAGAGCATTATCAAAATTAAAATGAAAATATAAGCAATGGCCAAAACTGCATTTCCTCATACACACGATGAAATCGCATGAGGAATCTAAATTAAACATCAACGTAACAAGATTTACGCATTCCGAAAAATATGTGTCACGCGTTGAACTGTTTAATTTCTTTACGTGCTTGGCGATTGTTGCAGATATATACGATTTCATGAGAAAATATTATTTTAATGCCGTAAGCACAATCGCGTCACTAGAGTCAAAATAGCGTGTTTAATTAGCTTTAGAGTTTATTTTTGTTTGAACTTTGGAGTAAATGTACATCTTCTCAACGTCATATATATTATTTTTCCCGGTCTTGAAGCAGCCTTTCCCATAGAACTCAGTCTGTTGTGGGAGGAAAACATTGTGAAAGTATACTCGCTTTGTTCGGCATTTGTGTCTGCCGACCAACTTCAACACTCTGAAGATTGTTATCTCTAGATACAAAATTCATGTTGCTTTCGTGTTTTCCGGCCTGACGGGCCTAAAAGGGTAGGCCTGCTCTTTTTGATCAGTGATGATAAGATTGTGAACTGGTCAAGCATGGTCTGATGTTAGGCACAAGCCAGGCAGGCTGAATTACTTCTCTGAACCCATTTCCATATCCATCGCATTGTTCCGCTGAACACCTAAATTGTGTTGTTGTTGTTGTTGTTATTGTTTGTTTGTTTGTTGTTTTGTGCAACCCATGCAACCTGTCAACACTCAACTACTCACAAGAACTCTTACGCTCAAGCTTTATCTGGACTGAGGCACAATGCAGAGGGTAGCCCTCTCCATCATAGTACACGTTAGTTTTTTAGCTAGTTAATTAGCTAGCTAGCTAGCTATTTATTTAGTTAGTTATTTAGTTATATATGTATATATGTATGTATGTCTTTATTTATGTAGTTATTTATTATTATTTATTTATTTATTTATTTATTTATTTATTTATTTATTTATTTATTTATTTATTTATTTATTTAATGATTCATTGAATAAATTATTTGATGCACCCAAGCATCAATGGTACGACGGTGGTCACTGAGTAAGGAAAAGTAAGAAAATTTTACTTTACTTAGCATTCACATGACCCTGGTATCCTTGTCTTTATTTTGTCTGTTGTAGGTTCATACATACACAGCAGAGCACAGTGTGAGAACATACACATATATGGTACCGGGTAATAGTTGCCATACCGCCCTGCCCACCCCCACCCACCCACCCCCAAACACCCCAACCCACACCCACCCCCACCCACCCACACCCCCACCCCCACCCCCCGCTCTCCTCCTCCCACCCTCACCCCACATATACACACACATATGCAGAACACTCTCTAAAGGACATACTCAAATGAATGCTGATGAGCATCCGTGTATGGCAATCCATGTGTTGAAAACGTATTACACTTTTTAAGGGCTCAAATGTTATGTGTTTGTTGCGAATTTCCTCTGATTTAGAGGAAAACAACTTGAAGCTACAATTTCTAATAATTTTTGGTATTCTCCGAATAAATTATTATTTATGTAGAACGCATTTCGCAGTCTAAACAATAAACTGTTTTGCATTATTTGTAAAAAGAATTTTTAAAATTTGTTTACGTAAGTAATACATTAGTTACGTAAATAATTACTTTCATTACCTAAATAATGTATTATTTACCCAAATAATTAGTTAGAGTCCGTGGTCTGTTTGCATGGTTTTTGGTTAAATAATCTATTATTTAGATTAAACTACGGATTGTTTAGATCAGCACTTTTCATTATTTAGGGGATTAAAGAAAGCACAGCAAATGTGTAAAAGAAAAAAGAAACGAATGTCCAGTGGTTTCTTGTTTTCAAGGAGTGATTAAAATGTGAATAGTTTTAACTTTCAAGTTTGAAACTGACATATTTGATGGGTTTCCTTTAACTCCTTCGAGACGTGCCGCAACCGGATTCGCGGCATAAAGCATAAAGCATAAAGCCGTGAATCCGGCTGCAACACGTCTCGAATGTGGTAATCAAGTCGTACGTATATTGTGTTGTCCTTTTCAGTGCACGGACTAGGAAAACCCTGTGGACACGAAACACTACTCTGGACAACTTTGTTGGCACTGGTAGCGCCACGCGCGTCTACGACAGCGTCACAACAGCGACCAGATGTGGTCTACTTTGTACTACGGATGCAGCGTGTGCATTTTGGTTTTACTGCGAAAGTAGTGCCAGATGTGTCATATGCACTGGGCCGCTCAGTGACGTCACGCTGGTGGCCAGCAGCGGCTATCGTTTCTTTAGGAAACAATATGGTAAGTATATATAATAATTATACTGTGATGCCAAAATTACATTACCACATGAAGTAAGTACAGCTAAAGCTTATTATACTGACGATCGAAAGAAATGCGACAGCAAACGCTTGTTTCCAGTGATTCAATGTGAATGATGTCGAATTTCCTTTTCTCTCCAGTATACTTCCAAAAGCATTGAACTAAGTTGTTAGGTCTCTTATATTTAATACGTTCACAAAGAACGGGGATTTTCTTGTTTACACACATACACACACACACACACACACACACACACACACACACACACACACACACACACACACACACACACACACACACACACACACACACACGCACAGTCACATTCAAACTCATGCCCACCACCCGCACGATTAATCTTGATATTGTGTTGCTGATGCTGACTTAAGTAAGCCTGGATAAAAACAATGCCATCAATAGACAAATGCTGCCCATCTCCAAAGGGCATAGATCTTGATTTAACCACGCAGACCATTATGTGAATTAGATGTAACATGTATGACCCCTGTGACAAAGTAAAGAGATGACCTGCACCAGCAAAATCCATGTTTTCTCACAATTTAATTAGTTTTCACACAGCTGTCAAACACCCGTGACCCTTGACCTTTATGATATCATAGAGTTGACTAAACTAGTATACATTGAAGGTCTTATTATCATCAGCCACCTTTGTGCCGAATTTGATTGAAAAGTTTGCAAAACTGTTGATAATACATGTAACTACAATTCTTTCCACAAGAAAGGCAAAGCCATTATGGCAAACGTGTACAACAGATATACTTATGTGTGACCTTTGTGACAATAAGTAAAGGGCTGGCTTTCGCACCAGCAAAGTCCATGTTTTCTCAAAATGTAAGTATTTTTCACACATATGTAAACCCTCTACCCCCTCCCCCACCCTTGGCCTTAGAAATGAGTTGAGTAAATTATTATGCACAGGAAGGTCGTATCATCAGCTACCTGTGTGCCAAATTTGATTGAAAAATTTGCAAAAATATTGCTAATACCTAAACTGCTATCAAAAATTGGCATTTTACACACATTTGCCAGCCTGTGATCCTTGACCTTTCCGAAGGGTTAACCAAAACAGTATGCATAGATAGGTCTTCCCATCAGGTATCTCTGTAGCAAGTTTGGGTTTCAAGTTGTGAATAGTATTTGAGGAAAAAAACATCTTTTGTCAAAATATAGCTATTTTGACCCATTTTCCGAGCCCCTGTGATCTTGACCTTTGTGAGAGTAAAATTGGTATGTTTAGAAAGGTCTTGCCACAAAGTATCCTTAGGCCAAGTTGGAAGACTGTGGCTTAAATAGTCAACGAGAAAATGCCAACGTTAAAGTTTTAAAGCACGGACGACGGACAGACCACCACTAGACCAAAAAGTAGAGTCACCTTTGCTTCGCACGTGAGCCAACAAAAAAACAAAACAAAGGGAACACGGTCCTTTCACTATCTGACCTCATGTGAACGCTGTAAAAATAAAATCTTACCCTAAAATCCCTCGCAGCACCGTCAACAACGAGCGTTCTTCGGTATTCCTTTGCAGATATCCAAACGCACATGAGAGTCTAGAATTAAACAAATGACAAAGTGCTATATTTTCGAAAAATCTCCTAAAAAGCATAATGCCCCATGCTAACACTGACGCACATGTCACGTGGTCGAATGCCGATCACTTTAGGTAAAAGGTCTTAATTTTTCTGAGTCACACAGCAATCAAGAAGCACCGTTCTGTGTCACTGTCATACCTTGACGACTTTTGTAGACATCGTAGCTTGAAGCATTCTCTACTGACACAGGCCAAAATAAACGTTTCACTCTCGACTGAGAAGTTGGCACTGCACTGACACGCTGGATCATGCTACGTCACTCTGTCTCGAACGGGAATGGGAATCCCGGCAGAACATGTACATTCAATGGTGTCATCCAGCCGCAAGATGAACGGAACTGATTTTTTTCTAAAGAATACATGGAGGGAATGAAACCAAATACCTTATTGGCCGCATCGGGTGCATGGTTCCTTAAACATCACTCAGGCCTACAAGAGTCAGTGTACAGAACCCCCATGACCCGGGTAATAACTTATCAGATACTAGCCTCACGTATTTGTATCCAACCCATCCACTCACCCACCCCTACCCCCCCCCCCCCGCCCCCTCCACACATAAACACACACACCCCACCCTTTCCCAACACACACATAATTTAGCATCAAGGTCCCATTTCGCAAATGTTGGAGGTGTTGCCTAACTACTTTGTACCAGCTGGATAGATTGACCATGATAATTCAAGGGTAGTGTCAGATTAACTTGGCTCCTGAAGGCGCCAAGCTAATCTGACAGTACCCTGCAGTTATTATGGTCAATCCATCTCCTGCTTAAGGGTCCCGGGCGAAATTGATTAAGACACGTTCAGAAATACTCGATGTTGACTGCATTACACACATGACTCATATGGAAATGTTCTAAAAACACATGAACGGTTCCATTCAACGACGCCGGTATAGATTTCAGTGTTAAAGCCTGTGTGAATACGACAAATCAATTACTGCCATGTTTTCACGTACAGTTATGTGCGTGTGCTGGTCTATAATTTTGGAACGTGTGAAATCACAGACACGCACATATTTTGATGTTGTGGAAATGATTTGGATGGTTGGTTGTTGGTTGTACATGGACCTCACCGAGCACGCGCCACAAACGCCACGCCCCCTAGCAATTGTGGCTGAGCGCCACAAGCTTTCCTGACTCTTGGGCAATATGGCGGACGGTAGCGCGCGTGTTTCGACTGAATGCGTTGCAAATTCTACAAGCCTACATTTATGCCAGGATACAAATATATGTCAAAAACGGCTCTTGATCGAGGCAAAGCAAGTTTGCGTCAAGTTTCATTGATGCTGTTCGTATTTGTCATACAACTGGCAGTGATTCCGTTCAAGTTGCATCCGTGTTGACCGGTCGCTGGTCTAAGAACGCGGGGCCGATCCACACAAACTGTACGTGGAAAATGAGCATCAGCAAGCACAGGTCACAGAAGCTGTCAGTGCCTGCAGAGCCGGGTACGTGTTTTTGTTATTGATGTTGCTTTAAAAAATAAATAGCACACTTATCCGAGCCATTTTAGTCCATCTTGAAGTCTCATCGTAGCAGGATGGCAGTGCTGCTCAGCGCTCTCTATTGCTGGCTGTGTTCAGTGTCAGGCTGAGCTGATTACTTTCACTCACAAATAGAATCGATGTATTTGTGTGTGTATGTGTGTGTGTGTGTGTGTGCGTGCGCGCGCGCGTGTCCGTGTGTGTGTGTGTGTGTGTGTGTGTGTGTGTGTGTGTGTGTGTGTGTGTGTGTGTGTGTGTGTGTGTGTGTGAAAGAGAGAGGAGAGAGGGGGAGAGAGATTATTAATAAATAAACATGCATGTATGATTTGTATTTCAGGTTCAATGGTCACTGTTTTCATGTCATTGAGCTTCAGAAATCTCTTCAGTATTTCAAAGCAGCTAAACTGTTTGACCCATGTGCCTAATCGACTGAGCTGCAGGCATGCCACAAGCCTGGCGAGCAGCAATATCAAAAGGTTCCAAGATTGCATCTGTCCCAATAATAAAACCATGGTGTGCTAGCCAGGCCATCGGAGATGCGGACGAAAAGGCTTATAACATGTCACACCAACACAAGCAAGAAGTAAGCATTACCTAAAATAAAATCAAAACTATTATTAACTGGTAAATTATATATATATATATATATATATATATATATATATATATATATATATATATATATATATATATATATATATATATATATATATATATATATATATATATATATATATATATATATATATATATTGGAATATGAGTGGTTCACATGCCAAAACACAACACACACAGAAATAAGGGTTCAGGTCATAAATGGCTGATTCACAGTGACACTTACAATTTGATAGCATAGGAATACTAGATTCAAAACTAATTTTCATTTTATCATGAAGTCTTCAAAATTTCTCAATCAGCAAAGAGTGAGAAACAGTCTATCGTGTGGCTGTGCTACAGCTGCATTAACATATGTTTGGTTTTTGGCTGTTTTGTCATTTGTAAAAAAGGGCAGGCTTTCAGCACCTACAGTGTAGGTGCTGAAAGTCTGCCCTTTTTCACTATATTTGTGCTTAAATGATTGACTATTTGGCAACAAAATTGACCAAAAAAAAGGCCAAAACCCAAACATATGTTAATGCAGTGTAGAACTGGAACAGGTTGTTGAGTTGTCTCTCCTTTTTCCTCACAAAGTCCCCTTCAAATATTTCTTCTTCTGCTGGTTGCGTCTGCACACCTTTATTTCTTTGCAGCCTTGAGATGAATTCAGATTTTCAAATTCTTGATCTGATTTCTTCATCCAGCAGGTCTATCTTTATCTTCTAGCTTGCTATTTCTGAATTTGCACTCTGCAGCCATGGCCAGGTAGTCTAATGGTGAAATCCCTAAAAGAGAAATTTACAAAAATTATAAACAGTATATGTATATGATTAACTTAACACGACAAAAGTATTTCTCAAGCTGCACTCAATATTTGTCCACAGACCAGGAAACTGAAAAGAGAGCCAATGCCAGGGAATCAACAGGGTCGCTGACATGTGTGTCACAACGAGGTCCCCAGTTGATCTCCTACAAGAACTGGAACGCCTTTGCTTGACCAGTTAGTGTCCAAATCCTGAGAAACGTGAGGAAAGAACAGAAAACTGACCAGTTCTAATCACTGGGTAGAGGGAAAAAACAAACAAAACAAAACAAAAACCAGAAACTAGCAACATGAAACTTCCACATAGATCTAAATAGAAAAGCAAACGTTTCTGACAAATGTCTTGACAGAATCTTTTCACACACTGTTTTCTCAGCTGCAGCCACATTTTATGTAAACGACATGAGGACACTGCCAAGAGTAAATATTTAGAAGTACTTCCTGGCATACTCCTGCACAAGCGCAGCATTGTGGTTAATCCACAGTTTCTATTTCTAGGAGCAACTCAAAGTGTGCGACAGTGGCCAGACAGGCATACTCAAAGTCAAATGCACACCCGCATCCAGAAATTACACCATACTCGAGGCATGTCACTTACCAGGATTTTGTGTGAAACAAGCTGACAACACCAGCGTGGGACTGAAGAAAACATATTCCAACCACACGCAGGTGCAAGGCCAGCTAAATATCACAGGTTATTGTTTTTACCCAAAGGGATGTAAATGTATCGCAAATCACACCAGACATTCCATTCATGGCATTACTGTTTCACACTGTCAGCGTTCTACAAAGAACAAAGGAAGTCTGACTTGGAAAGTGAAATGTCATCAGAGTGTAAGAAAAATGTTAGGTATGCACCTCTGCCGTTATTGTCAGCAAAGATATACTTGCATCATAGTTCCGCTGCCCTACACTTGCCAGCTACAGTGTCAGGTGTATGTTGCAAGACATAAAATAATAATAATACCGTTATTATATAGGCGCTTTTTCTCAATTTTGGGGAAATCGACTCAAAGCGCCGCGCCTGAAACCCAACACACACACTCACGAAACAGACACAGATTTACGCCATTTAAGACAAACACAGTACAAGACAAACGAAGGGCCAGTCAGCTACTGAAGTTACAGAGATTTTTGATCGCTTGTATTTGAAATTTGTAAAGTGGCCTGAGACCGGTACCAAAGTGGGGGGGGGGGGGGGGGGCGGAAGAACCGGAGTACCCGGAGAAAGAACCCCCGACGGTCCGCCCGAATTAACCAGAGGAGAAAAGTCCAACGCCGGAACCCGGTATCGAATCGCGCACCTTTGGCATTGGTGGCAGGCACCTTAACCACTGCGCCACGGACCGCCCCAAGACTTGATCTTCCTGCGAAGATTTTGAAGCCGGAATCTGTACTGCCCATTTGTGAGCAGTCTGGATTTGTAGGCAGGTGACTCGTCTGCTGGAATGGGTAGGGGTGCAACTCACTGGGTTCGCCATCCCACAAATGCTGAGAAAAAAACGTTGCATGAATATATGCTCATCATAAATGGATCTGATGAAATGTGTTACTGTAGAAGTGATGTGTTGATTTGTGCTTGTCGTGATTTGTTACAGTGAGTGAGGGAGTGCAAACTGAAGAAACGTAAGGGCATACACCTTTGGTTATGGTGTTTCTGGAGAGTTAATTCCACATTTAAAATCACACACACACACACACACACACACACACACACACACACACACACACACACACACACACACACACACACACACACACACACATTCATCCCAACTGAGAGTGCAGATCAGTGTAGCGGTACTGCCTGATAGCGAGTGATTGCACATTATTGTAGGCCCACAGTACGCTCCGGCCGTGATAACTCGATCGCTGAATTATGTACCACTTCCGCAAGTGAATTGTAACCATTTTCAGAACAATCTAGAAAATGACACTTACCGCATACAAACAGCTCTGCGTTTGCTCTTGTCTTCTAGGGGGGTAGTATCCCGATGTTGAGATGATCAGTGTGCGGTCTACAGCAAGTTCAGATTTATTCAGCCCATTGCGTTGGTTTCGGGAGGGAAAAAAAGCCAGAAGCTTTTCTTTGATGGTTTTAGGGTAGCTTTCGTCCCGATTGCATGTACCCCAATGGCAATGCTTAACCATTTCAGTGAAATGTATACGCACAAACAGTATCGCGCTTCGCCACTTCCTTGCTTAGTTACGGGAAGGCTTGTGGCACCCAGCAACAGAACCGCGCTGCGGCAATTTTTTAAAAAATATTTTCTGATTGGCTGAAAATGCGCGCACCGGCGAGGTCCATTGCTTTACCCTTCTCATTCGGAATACACCAGTGTGTGAAATAAGTGTGACCGAAATAGTTCAGGGGTAGTGCCAGAATAGCTTGGCACCTGTAGGCGCCAAGCTATTCTGGCACTAACCTTGAACTAAAGCCATTGGTGTATATCCTTATCTGTAAGTATTTTCAGCCTCAGCATGATATAGGTTAACGTCCCGACAGCAACAAAGGCTTTCTCACAACGCGCCTGCCAAAAAAAAAAAAAAAAAAAAAAAAAAAAAAAAAAAAAAACTACACAGAATATGGGATGTATGTCGCCAGCCGGTCTAATACGCTAAATAAACCTAAGACCATTTAGCAAAACACATTCATTATCAAGAGCTACAGAAAGCGCAAACAGTAGGGAGAGTTTAAAAAGGAAAATACAGGTGAATGGACCAAGGGTAGACAAGAACAGAATAGAGGGGAAAACCCACCCTATCTATGGGGGGTAACCAGGATGACCCTGGGCACTAAAAAGTAGTTAACCCCACCCAAATCCCACCAGGTCAGACACGGGGGGAGGGGGCGTGGGGGGGGGGTTGTGGGGTGAAGTGAAATGATTTGGCGTTGTCTGAATGACCACAATTTAAAAGTTGCCAAAGGAGGGGGGGGGTGGTGGGGGGGGGGGGAATGTACTTTCACATACGCACGCTCGCGCACGCACACACACACACACACACATAGTTTACACACACACACACACACGCACACACACACTGGCACACCGTTTACAAACACACACACACATACACATATGCACACACAAACACACGCACAAACGCATACATACATACCAGGGACGGATCAATTACCTCGATGGGGTGGGGTGATCCAACGTTTTGTTGGGGACCTTCAACCTGATACAAAAGGCCTCCCCGACGCTAGACCTTGCTTCTAGGCGCCGATAAATCGAAAAGTGGAGAGGGGGAAGGGGGTGGAAAGAAGGCGCGCGCGTGTTAAGACATTCGCGAAAATATCAAACAACGGGGAGATAATGGGGGGGGGGGAAGGGGGGAAGGCAACTCGCCCAAATATTACACGTGGGGAAATGGGGGAGGGGGGTCCAAACACCCCACCCCCCACCCAGGTCTGCCCTGGGGGACTTTGGTGGAATTAACTACTTTTTAGTTCCCAGGGTCACCCTGGTCGGCCCCACAGGGTGGGTTTTCTTCTCTATTCTGGGGCATGTGTTTCTGTCTACCCTTGGTCCATTCACCTGTATTTTCCTTTTTCAAACTCTCCCTGCTGTCTGCGCTGCCTGTAGCTCCTCTTATTGGATGTGTGTTGCTAAATAGTCTTAGCTTTATTTAGGCCCCATGTCGTAGCTTTATTTTTCGTATTGGACCGGCTGGCGACATACAATCAATATTCTGTTTAATTTTTTTTTTCACAAGCAGTGCAGGTACGTCCTGCGGCGAAAGTTGCTGTCGGGTCGTTACGCAATGTAATAATAATAATAATGCATAGCATTTATATGGCGCATTTCTCATATTTATAATATAACTCAATGCGCAGAATGTAGCCGCGAACTGAACCCAACAAGCACGCTCACGTGAACCACACGCATTCACTCACACACTGTACGTAAACACAGAACATTCACGTGGTGCTAAGGGCAAGCTCAAGCGAGCTACTGACGGTATTTGGAAATCGTTTTGTATTTTGAAATTTTATTAAGTTGGCTGAAACTGATACCAAAGTGGAGGGGGAGGAAGAGCCGGAGTACCCGGAGAAAGAACCCCCGACGGTCCGCCCGAATTAACGGTGACACTTACTAGAGGAGAAAAATCCGACGCCGGAACCCGGAATCGAACCTCGCACCTTTAGCATTGGTGGCAGGCGCCTTAACCACTGCGCCACGGACCACGTACAACCAACCAAACACCCCAACAAAGGAACTTAGTTATTGCATTTTTCAGAATTTTGGGCCGGAGGGGGGAGGTGGGGTCGGAACCCCTAGGATCCCCCCCCCCCGAGATCCGCCCCTGCCTTAGCCATCAGCGGCGGCGCTGACGGCGAAATCCCAGAATGTGTGCACTCCACACCACACATACCTGATGGCAATACGCAACGAATCTGTCCCGCGGACACATTCACGCCCCCCCCCCCCCAATCCAAATATCAATTACTAGACGGAGGGGGGTCTCGCCAAAATATTACACGCGGGGGAAGGGGGTGAGGGTTTTAAACACCCTAAAAGGGGACTTTGTTATAGCATTTTACAAAATTTTGGGTCCGGGGTTGGGGGGGGGGGCCGGCCGACCCCTGGAACCTACCCACCGCCCACCCCCCACCCGCCACCACCACCCCCCTCACCACCCCCCCCCCCCCCACACACACACACACACACACACGTTTCTGCGTGTGCACTATGCGAACTCACCACATCCCATTTGCGCGAGACATTTCCGTCTATTTGTCCGAACGGGTGTGCTGAATTGTCCATTTGGAGCTTATAATTATTACATACTGATATCATATTACAACTAACACATTGGTGTTGTTCGTCCTCTACAGTCAAACAGTGCCCTAGTGACTACCACTTGGACGAGGCCACTTCGACGTGCTTCAAGCTGGATCGGACCGTCTGGAGGACCTTCACTGCTGCAAGCGACTTCTGCGCTCTTTCAGGCGGCCATCTTTACTACATCAACACCCTGGATGAGTTCGCCGCCGTCGGGAACTATATCATTGGTAACCACCACGTGTGTCGTCTGTAGCACATTCCATACGTTCTTCGTCCGGATACGCCGCTTAGTAGCGAGGCTTCGTCCGGATACGCCGCTTAGTAGCGAGGCTTCGTCCGGATACGCCGCTTAGTAGCGAGGCTTCGTTCGGATATGCCGCTTAGTAGCGAGGCTTTGTCCGGATACGCCGCTTAGTAGCGAGGCTTTGTCCGGATACGCCGCTTAGTAGCGAGGCTTTGTCCGGATACGCCGCTTAGTAGCGAGGCTTCGTTTGGAGGGAACGACTACCGACAACAAACGTGAGCGAAATCACTGTGGACAACCAGCGTGTTGTAAACATCTCCAAGAGACATAGATGCTCATAACCCGGATGGTCCATGAGGATCTATGCCTCTTAAAAATGTTTGGAGTGCTGTCTATGCTTCCGATGGACGGTGGTTATCCGCCGTGATGTCGCTATCTTTCGTTGTTGTGAGTCGTCCGCTACAAACGTAACCTCTAGATGCGGACTGTCTGAAAGCCGCAGGCTCCTTTGTAACCGGCGGTGTACCAGGCCACACAGACCAGGGCTAAGCCATATAGAGCACGGGTAATGTGGCAGGCTTTTTTTAAACCGGCGGTGTACCAGGCCACACAGACCAGGGCTAAGCCATATAGAGCACGGGTAATGTGGCAGGCTTTTTTTAAACCGGCGGTGTACCAGGCCACACAGACCAGGGCTAAGCCATATAGAGCACGGGTAATGTGGCAGTCTTTTCTGAAACCTGCGGTGTACCAGGCCACACAGACCAGGGCTACTCTATTTAGAGCACGGGAAATGTGGCAGGCTCTTTTGTAACCGGCGGTGTACCAGGCCACACAGACTAGGTCTACGCTATATAGAGCACGGGTAATGTGGCAGGCTCTTTTGTAACCGGCGGTGTACCAGGCCGCACAGACCAGGGCTACGCGATATAGAGCACGGGTAATGCGACAGGCTTTTTGTAACTGGTGTACCAGGCCACACAGACCAGGGCTACGCCATAGAGAGCACGGTTAATGCGGCCTTCAGTGAAAACTGCTTGTTTCTTCCGTACACATTTACAGCAAACAAAAGAGATAAAACACTGCCAGTATATTCGTAATGTGTGATAATGTGATGATTTAAGTCATGGTACCCCAATTCCGAAATCCCCAAATTTTGCCGATGTCGTCTGAAGACTGCGTTGCAGTACAGGACACAGATCGACCATGATAGTTCAAGGGTGATGCCAGCTTAGCTTGGCGCCCATAGGCGCCAAGCTATTCTGGCATCACCCTTGAACTATCACGTTCGATCATTATATTGCTGTGGTGTGTCTGGGGTAGAATGAGTTAATTGATATCAAGGTATGGATCGACCCTGATAGTTCAAGGGTGGTGCCAGAGTAGCTTGGCGCCTATAAGCGCCAAGCTATGCTGGCACACCCTTGAGCTATCACGGTCGACCTGTCTCCGGAGCTGTAATACCGTTTTCAGAGGACAGCTCCAAAATGTAGGGATTTCGACCTGGGGACACAGTGGGATAAGCTGGAATAACTGAACTAACGGCTTTTTCAGAGAACTACTCTAACTTCACTTCCTTCCCCATTTGGTTCGGGGCTACGGGCTGCCAGAGAGAAGGCACGTGGCGCTGGCAGGATGGTACTAACGCCACCAGCATTCTGGCCGGGCGTTGGGCCTATGCAGAACCCAATGTTGACTGTAACTATGACGGTGGACTTTTTTATTACACGTGGGACAACAAGTTCTACGATGAGTACTTGTCCTCTGGCTGCGCGTGTCTCTGTGAAATCGACGTCATGTAGGTCAGTGCCCGCTGTGAGCCCCAGTCTTTGGGCCGACTTCGGCAGCAGTGCGCCCGGGTACCGCTGTGCGCGGACCCACTGCGCCCGACGTGGGTCCGCTGGTGGCTTTGGGCATCCTGCATCTCAGCACCACCCGTCCCACTCTGTTCCCACCCCATCATCTACCGACGTGAGATGGCCTTAGTCGCCTGCTCAGCGTTAAACCGAGAAGTGTGTGATAATTTAATTTTACCATTGTGATAATGTGGCTGAAATCGTACGCGCGCATGCGTCTTTCGCTGTTTTATCAAACTGATTCCAACTAAGGAAAATGTGTCGGCCAGACTGACACAATAAAGTTTTTGAATCTTGAATGAAACCCAAATAACTAACTAACCCATCGTCTGTATGAAATCGAACAGGCTTGGGTAGAGAAAGGACTATTCACCACGTTTATCAAAAGTCAGGTGTTTGCTTTATAGCTCAGTGAGTCTTGTTTTTTTTTTACTGGGGCGCAGCTGTTGTAAGAACTATGTTTTTATTATTATTATTATTATTATTATTATTATTATTATTATTATTATTATTATTATTATTATTATTATTATTATTATTATTATTCTAATGGGGACTTTTTGTAGCCCGCTGTATGGCTCGTTATGACCTCGTTTTTGACTTTCGCGTACCAGCTGTTTTCGACAAAAAGAGAAAAACCTCAAAGCAAACAACGAAGCTTCTTCGCATAGTTCGAAATAATTCACACTCTATAGTTGTTTTAAAGACGACAGCATCCAGTTTAGTACAATATTTTCCGTCGAAACGTGTGAGACCAAAAATAGAGCAGGCCTTCCCGGGTTTGAAAATGGCGCACGAAGGTCACCGTCACACGATCGTCGCTTCAATACCGAATATTAGATTCCGAACTTTTTAAAATATTTTTTTTTTTTTTTTTTTTTTTTTAGTGAACGACAATCGGGAAAAAACAGGTGCTTGTTGTTAAATCGCATTACTCTGACAATATATTTAGAGTGCGATTCGAAAAGCGCTTTCCAAAAGTCAAACTGAAATTGACAAGCTGCCAGCAAGAGCGGTGTTTGCGCATGATCCTGACGCAGCGTTGCAATTGCAGGGGCTCGCTAAGAACATAATTGTATTTAGGCCAACTATAGGAGATGCCACAGACGTTTTAAGTTTGATAACTTGTTGCGCATTGAGTCATACTATAAATATGAGAAATGCGCCATATAAATACTATGTATTATTGTTATTGTTCTTCTTCTTCTTATTATTATTATTATTATTTATTATTATTACTTTTACAAATATAGCGGAGGTATGATAAAGAAATACGGTACTGGTTGCAAGGATTAGCTACACGGACCCTTGTAGGCCTTCGGGGGTCAAAGTAACCATTGTACCACTCAGACCTGCGGTCTTCTGGGTACAATGGTTCCTGTGACCTCCGTCAGGCCTACAAGGGTCCGTGTAGCTAACCCCTGCTACCAGCCACCAATAACTGATAGTCGCTACACGGATTTTTGCGAGGTCACACGGTACGGTTTGCGCTAAAGCTGTGGGTCTTGTGATGTAGGGATGAAAACAATTTTTTAAATTATTATTATTTTATTATTACTAATTTTATTATTATTATTATTATTATTATTATTATTATTATTATTATCCAGTTATAACAAACCAGAATTATCGACCCTGGGTACTTTTAGTCGAACGAGCGTAGCAGATTTTCATGCCCACATGAACCCGTGACGGCCGTCATAAGCCACCACCCCTAAACTCACAACCAACAAACCAATAAACCAGCCAAGCAACCAAGCTGTTAATTAACCAACCAATCCCCCCCCTCCCCCATACTCCCCCCTCCCCCCCCCACGCCCCCTCCCCCACCCCCCGACCCCCCACCCCCGAAAAAAGCGCTTTCTGTTGAACATAATGTTGACCGAGTACTGTTTTGCAGAAATTATATTACGTTATTTATTTCGTGTATTGTCTGTACACTAAGGTCTTCTGCTTTCTGCCATGAACCCCTTCACTGGCCGAGAAAATCTGAACACCACCCAAGTACAAGAGGCATAGATCCTCATGAGCCCCCGCAGTTGCGGTACTGTACTGGCGCAGTTGCGGGGGCTCATGAGGATCTACGCCTCTTGCTGACAACACATTGAATGCATGTTCCGTGGACGGCTGGGGATGGTCGGTGTTGAACTAACGAAGACTGCAGACACACGAGCTGCGTCCAGTGGCTGGGGATGGTCGGTGTTGAACTAACGAAGACTGCAGACACACGAGCTGCGTCCAGTGGCTGGGGATGGTCGGTGTTGAACTAACGAAGACTGCAGACACACGAGCTGCGTCCAGTGGCTGGGGATGGTCGGTGTTGAACTAACGGAGACTGCAGACACACGAGCTGCGTCCAGTGGCTGGGGATGGTCGGTGTTGAACTAACGGAGACTGCAGACACACGAGCTGCGTCCAGTGGCTGGGGATGGTCGGTGTTGAACTAACGAAGACTGCAGACACACGAGCTGCGTCCAGTGGCTGGGGATGGTCGGTGTTGAACTAACGAAGACTGCAGACACACGAGCTGCGTCCAGTGGCGGTGACGGGCTTCACGTACAAGCTTATTTAACTCAACTTCAAAATACGTGACGTTTTTGACACATCTATTACGTTCACCCATTGTTAAGTCCCTTCTATTTATAGAAGGAACTTTTTAGGACGGGTCGAGGTGGGGTGAATTTAATAGTATATATATCCATGATGTCAAAGGCGGGCATCCCTAAACCTCTATCAATTGAAGTAACAAGATAAAAAATTACGTCATGTCTAGTTACGCTAACCTCGCTGCTGAACGTACATTTGGCGCGAAGCGCAGTGTGTGCGTATGTATGTATGTGTGTGTGTGTGTGCGTATGTATGTAAAACAAGAGCATCTCCTATAGTTCTGTACACACAAGCTTGAAACTTGGCGAAATACTTTCTAAAGTGAATGGATAAGAGAGCCTCTGAGCATATTGTAATTGAACGAATCATTGAAGACATAAACAACCGTTTATAGAAAATCGGTTGATCCAGATTAGAGTTTGTAATTTTTGTCATAATTACTTTAAAATTTGGATATAACTAGTTTGGATAAAGACATTCGATGAGTTTGTTAGCAAGCTTTGTATCCTTTCAACTTCTTTAGTAAAAATTAATTCTTTTCATAAAGAATTAAGACAGTAAAAAATAAACTTGACTAGTATAGAAAGTCGGACAGTGGCAGTGACGTAAAAGAGGCAACTCCGTCACCACGCAGACATTGACATAATACTCTAAATATCACGTAATTCCTTCTAGCGCGCCGCTCTCTCTTTCTCTCTTTCTCACAGACATGCGCGCATCTCCAACAGGCGTAGATCCTCATGCGCCCCGAGAGCGCATGAGGATCGTTGTCTCTTGGAGATGTTTGAGCGCGCGCATGCACGCACTAACACGCACACACACACATCGTCGCGCTAGCAGAATAGCATTCAGGTGCCCCGACATAGCTAGTTTTGAGAAAGACGTTAAATGAGTTCGTTAGCCAGCTTTTTATCCTCTTAACTTCTTCAGAAAAAAATAATTCTTTTTAGACAAAAATAAAGCAGTAACAAAAATTACATTCGGAGAAAATCAGGCAGTGGCGGTGACGTAAAAGAAGCAACTCCGTCACCACGCAGACATGCTCTAAATATGACGTAATGTTCTCTCTCTCTCTCTCTCTCTCTCTCTCTCTCTCTCTCTCTCTCTCTCTCTCTCTCTCTCTCTCTCTCTCTCTCTCTCTCTCTCTCACACACACACACACATATGCGAGCATCTCCACGAGGCATCAATCCTCCAATGCCCGGAGGGCGCATGAACATCTATGCCTCTTGAGGATGTTTGGAGCGCGAGCATGCACGCACGCACACGCATGCACACACATCGACGCGCTTTCATAAGAGCATGCAGGTGTACTTAGTATAACATGTAGCTAGATAAATTCAACCTGATTTCACACAAATTATAGCAAGACTGAAATTGTACCGTGAAATTCTAGTTTTGTCACCATTTTAAAATAATAATATAATAATACCTTTATTATATAGGCGCTGTTTCTCAATTTTTGGGTGAATAGACTCAAAGCGCCGCGAACTGAAACCCAACACACACACTCACGTAACAGACACGGATTTACGCCATTTACGACAAACACAGTACAAGACAGACGAAGGGCCAGTTCAGCTACTGAAGTTACAGAGATTTTTGATCGCTTATATTTGAAATTTGTAAAGTGGCCTGAAACCGGTACCAAAGTGTGGGGGGTGGAAGAACCGGAGTACCCGGAGAAAGAACCCCCAAGTCTTGAAGCGAAAGCGAAACTCATATCAAGTTAAATATAAAATTACGTAAAATCAAAAATACGTCATGACAAATGACGTTTGACAAACCAGTGACGTATGCACTTCGCGCGCCCCTTATAGAGTTCATACTATGCATTGGCACATCTGCGAGGCTCTTTCAAAAGGAGTTATTTCAACATCAGAATCAAATCAAAAATAAAAGGTAGAGACCCTTGACAGCGAAGACAGCTCTCATATGGAAGGGACTTTGTGGGTTACGGTTCATCCCATCTTGTTTACACTGTGACGCTATTTAAACGTCTAGTCATAACAGGGCAACATCGGCTAAAGTAGGCTGGTAGAGCCGCCGTACTCCCAATATGGTGTTGGATGTTGTTTTTGTTAATGTTGCTGTTGTTATTGTTGTTTTTTCCTCATATTAAATTTTTTGACACAAAGCGAAATATAAGTTTTACTAGACGTATGTATTATTGTCTACCGTATTTAAAAAAAAAAAACAAAAAAAAAAACAAAAAAAAAAACCGGTACAATTTGATTCCGGAGCATGCACGTGACGTTTCTGGCGTGCGGAGCAGAAATTCTGGCAAAGAAGTAAGAAGATAAAAATGACGTCACGTCTAGCTACGCAAACCTTGCTAGAGGACGTCTTTTTTTTTTCGCCAAAGCGCCGTGTGTGTGTGTGTGTGTGTGTGTGTGTGTGTGTGTGTGTGTGTGTGTGTGTGTGTGTGTGTGTGTGTGTGTGTGTGTGTGTGTGTGTGTGTGTGTGTGTGTGTGTGAGTAAAGATGTGACAGCGACTAGAACCCGCGTTTGAGGACGGACAAGCTTGAAATTTTAAAATATTGTCCATAAAAGAAATATCGCGGGACCATTTTTGATGTTTTGATTAAGATGCTCGGTGGCGAGAAAATGGCCGTTTCACACAAACCGGTTGATCCACACTGGAGTCCGTAATTTTTCTTATTTTTACTAGATATTTTGCGTATGTCTAGATAAAAGGGACATATTGAATGATTTCGTTAACCAGCATTGTACCTCTAGAACTTGCTGAGTGAAAATTAGATATTTTGGGGGAAAAAATATTTTCACGTACTTGGGATTAATTTCAAGTATTATATGGGTTAATCTTAAAACAATTCAATCTTTTTTACGAAAGAAAAAACAATCTTCTCATAATCGCATAATTTATTCGTATACGGTATTTACATAAGCCTACAGTTTGTCTTGGCTGTCGGGTACGATTAGGTCAATTGTGACCTGTATGCCCTAGGTGTGAAAATCAGACAGTTTCTTGCACCACTTATTTGTAAAACATCTAACATAACTTTAATTTTTCTTTTACGAAAAAAAACCCTATCTTCTCATTAATACCCGCATGATTTTTCATAAACAGTGTTTGATTAGGCCTGCTGTTTGTCCCAGCCCTGGGGTATGATTAGGTCAAATTGTGACCTGTAAGCCCTATTCGGCGTGAAAATCAGCAAGAAAATTGCAAAGTTGATTTTCTGATACGTCAAATGTTAGTACTGCGATGAGTGACGCATAACATCGAGTCGTCACTATGAACACGTCGTCGTGGGGCTGATGATGCCATGACGTGAAGCTTGAAGTGACGTCATTTCGCTGTTCGTGCTATCAGTCGGCTTCTTCAGAACATGGAATGGCTATGCTATGCCAGACCACATAGCTTACGAATCGCCGTGTGTCCGTCTTTAGTTCGGTATCAGAGGGTGGGTTAGAGTAGAAGGAGATGGATTCCTGTGGCTATAGACCCCACAGAGCGTACTACTGAATGGCGGGAAGCGCAGAGTGTCCGTCTTTACTGATTTGTGTGCGTCGACGTGTGTGTTGATCAGAGGTGGGCTTAGAGAAGAAGGAAATGGATCAGCAAAATAAGCCTAAAAATATGAACAACTCTGAATGTTCCTAAAAGATAAATGCATCTGAGCTCCAAACAATTGGTAGACTTCGGGATGAAATCCTCATCTTGTTAATGAATTATTAATCCAATATTAATTTGACCTAAGTTGACGACTACTTAGCACATGCACATTTGCTTACAATATACAGTTGATTGTATTGGTGTTTGTTCAATATTTATCAAACATTTTTAGAAAGGTAGTATTTTGTATACTTTTTTGGATCACGCGCGATAGCAAAAGTGAGTATGTAATGGGCTGTCCGCCGACTGTCCGGCGTCCGTGGTAAACGTTAACGTTGGCATTTTCTCGGTGACTATTTAAGTCTCAGACTTCAAACTTGACCCAAGAGTACTTTGTGGTTAAAACCTTTCTAAACATACCAATTTCAGTCACCTCTCGCAAAGGTCAAGGTCACAAGGGGCCCAGAAAGGAGCAAAAAATAGTCATATTTTGACATAAACTGTTTCTCCTCAAATACTATTTTCAATTTCAAACCCAAACTTGGTACAGAGATGCCTGATGGTCATTCCTTTCTATGCGTACTAATATGGATGATCACTCGGAAAATTCAAGGTTCACAGGAAGTCGGCAAATGTGTGAAAAATGGCAGTTTTTGATATAATTGCAGTGTTTATCAAACGTTTAGCCAACCTTTCAGTCAGATTCGGCACAAAGGTAGCTGATGATAAGAACTGTCTAGGAATACTAATTTAGGGGTCCCCTCGTAAAGGTCAACGGTCATGGAGGGTCCAGAAATCGGTCAAAATAGCCATACTTTGACAAAAACTGTTTTTTCTCAAATACTATTTTCAACTTCATCCCCAAACTTAGTATAGCGATACCTGATGGTAAGGCCTTCCTATGCATACTAATTGACCCCTCCGAATGTTCAATGTTCACAGGAGGTCAGCAAGATTGTAACAAATGTCAGTTGGGTTTTTTTTTTTTTTTTTTTTTTTTTTTTTTAATAGAATTGTAGTTTTTATCAAAGTTGTTTGCAAACTTTACAATCAAACTTTACATAAAGGTAGCTGATGGTAACACCTTTCTGTGCATGCTAATTTAGTCGCCCCCTCACAAAGGTCAAGGATCACTGAGGGTCGACAGATGTGTGAAAAATGTATATATTTGAGAAAACTCGGATTTCACTGGTACTAATGTACTTATGTTCAGACACATCAAAACACAAAGTTCACAGTATTATGTGGATTGGTCATACATGTGAGCCAAAATGGCTTTGCCTTTCTTGTTTAATTTTTGACACAGAGTGAAATGCATATGTTAATCCAGTATTAATTTGACCTGAATTCACTTAAATATTTAGCACGTGCACTTTTGTTTACAAAATACTGTTGACTATCGGTATTTGTTCAATATTTACCAAGTATTCTACGAGTATACCAAGTATTCTACAAGTAAACAAATTCTACAAGTATACCAAGTATTCCACAAGTATACCAAGTATTCTACAATTATACCAAGTATTCTACAAATATACAATGTATTCTGCAAGTATACCAAGTATTCTAGAATTATACCAAGTATTCTACAAATATACAATGTATTCTACAAGTATAGCAAGTATTCCTCAAGTATACCAAGTATTCTACAAGTATACCAAGTATTCTACAAGTAGTGTTCTAGAGACTTTGGCAGAGTCCAGGGGTAGACCTACAAGCTGGAGGAAAGAAATGTGATACAATTTAAAGACACAGTTGATGCACAATGAACACAAATCTCACAGTTGTGAAGTACGTCTGAAATATGCAGATTTATGAACATAAGCTCAAGAGACAGATTGATAGTTCAAGGGTGGTGACAAATAGCTTAGCGCCTTGAGACGCCAAGGTATTTTGTCACCACCCTTGAACTATCATGATAGATCTATCTCCTGTGTTGTTTCGGGGATAAAACGTGGACGAAATGTTGTCGAATTATTGAAATACTGCAAAACTATATTAACCCAGTCAGCCCTGACGCACTACAGCACAAGAAGGTTCGACCATGATAATTCAAGGGTAGTGCCATATTAGCTTGGCGCCTGTCGGCGCCAAGCTAATCTGGCACTGCCCTTGAATTATCATGGTCGATCCATCTCCTGCAACTGGTGCATAGTTATTAGATGACATCTCCGAATCTGGGAAATACGGCCGTTGGGCTGACTGGGTTAAGTTAGTGTTATACAATATAGCAAAAGAAATCTATTTCACGCTGAATACAGCAAATCGTGAGCAGTGAAGCGACATTGTTTTATTTCTGTTGTTCACCTCGTCATTGAGCATTGAGCCCCCACCCAGTCGCCCATCACCCCCCCCCCCCTGGGGCATAGGCCGCCGACAAGGTCCCTCCAGCCGTCTCTGTCCTGGGCGAGTCTCTCCAGCTGTCCCCAGGTGTGGCCCATCTTCTTGGCATCTGTCTCCAGGTCACGTCGCCAGGTGTTTCGTGGCCGACCTCTCTTCCTTTTTCCCTGTGGGTTCCATCTTAGGGCTTGCTTTGTGGTGTTGGCTGCTGGCTTGCGTAGTGTGTGACCTATCCATCTCCAGCGGCGTTGTTGAAGCTCCACTTCTGCAGGCTTCTGCTTTGTCCGCTGCCACAATTCCTCGTTGCTGATTTTGTCCGGCCAGCGTATCCCGAGGAGCCTTCTCAGACTGTTGTTGATGAACGTCTGTATTTTCTTGGTGGTCAACACTGTGGTCCTCCAGGTCTCTGCTCCATAGAGGAGTACTGGTTTCACATTGGTGTTGAACAGTCGGATCTTGGTGTTTTGGAGCATTGAGCAGTGTACACAAATAATGTGGCTGTGAACAATTCAAAATTGTGTGGAATACAAGTAAATTTCATTTTGATGTTTGCAGTAGTTTTCATGTGTGTGTTTTTTGTGTAGTCAATTTCATGATTTAGCACTCTGCTTTGTTCTTGTCGTCTCTCACTGTCCTATTACAACACGTGTGTTAAGACAAAACGCTGTACATGTTGGTGATCTAGCAGCAAACATCAGTGATAGTTTACATACCAGCATAGCAACAACTATAGTTACATTATTATGTCAGGCTCCTATAAGTCAGCTTTTGTAATGCATGTATAGTTAAGATTATTCAGCTTCCAGTTGAAAGTTGTTGCCTTTTAGGGTCTAAAATCACAAAGATGTGAAAAGAAATTAAATAAAATCTATTCATTTATATGTGTGTGTTTGTGTGTATGTGTGCTAACGTGCGCGTGCGTGCTTGTGTGTGTGTGTGTGTGTGTGTGTGCGTGCGTGCGTGCGTGCGTGTGTGTGTGTGTGTGTGTGTGTGTGTGTGTGTGTGTGTGTGTGTGTGTGTGTGTGTGTGTGTGTGTGTGTGTGCTTGTGCGCAAGGACATGATTGAAAAAAGGTCAGCATACTAAGTTACCTTTGAAAAATAAAATTTCATTTCATCTCTCTCACTTAGCCCCGACGCCCTACAGCAGGAGATGGGTCGACCATGATAATTCAAGGGTAGTGCCAGATCAGCTAATCTGGCACTACCCTTGAATTATCATGGTCAGCCCATCCCCTGCAACGTGTACACAGCGGTTAGGTAACACCTCCACAAGTTGGGAATGCGCCCGTGGTGCCTTAAATGGGTTAAATCATAGGTGCCGCATCCGGATACGCGGCATGAAGCATGAAGCATGAAGCCGCGAATCTGGATGCGGTACGTTACGAATGTGTTAATTTTTCGATTTGTTAGTCATCAGCGGAGGGCGATGGCGGCGAAATCCCGGAATGTGTGCATGAAGTTTGACATGCGGCACTACACACCACACGTACCTGATGGCTGCACGCAACCAATCTCTCCCGTACATTCACACACACCCTCCCCCTCCCCCCCCCCTCTTTCTCTCTCTCTATCAATTACAAGACGTGAAGTACTTGACAACAAGATGCGAGTATAACATGACACTGTTTAATCTCACCCCAGTCAGCAGCAAGTCCTCAGGCAAGCGGCGGCCTGAAGGGATGTCACTCTCTGGGACTGACATCCCCCCTTCTCTCTTAATCTCCTGTTGTGCACGCGCAATCACGTTCGCTAATCAATATTTATGAAACGTGTTAACTAACCATTAAGCCCTCTCACGTTACAACACTGAGGAGGCTGACAGACCATGACAGGCACCATGCTGTTCTGGCACCACCCTGGAACCATCATGGTTAAGTTGTCTCCTAAACTAGCATGGCGTCTTCAGAAGCGAACTCCGAAATCTGGGATTTTGGACACTAGGGCCTAGTGTGTTAACCTCTTCACTGCCAGGGGAAGCAGACCGCGTGTTGGAAATCAGTGTCAGTTCACCCACCGCCATCCCCAGCTGTCACAGGAACAAGGATGCAGTGTGGTGTCATCAAGTGACATAGATCCCAGCCGTCACAGGAACAAGGATGCAGTGTGACGTCATCAAGTGACATAGATCCCCAGCCGTCACAGGAACAAGGATGTAGTGTGGTGTCATCAAGTGGCATAGATCCCAGCCGTCACAGGAACAAGGATTCAGTGTGACGTCATCAAGTGGCATAGATCCCCAGCCGTCACAGGAACAAAGACGCAGTGTGACGTCATCAAGTGGCATAGATCCCCAGCCGTCACAGGAACAAGGATGCAGTGTGGTGTCATCAAGTGACATAGATTCCCAGCCGTCACAGGAACAAGGATGCAGTGTGACGTCATCAAGTGACATAGATCCCCAGCCGTCACAGAAACAAGGATGCAGTGTGGTGTCATCAAGTGACATAGATTCCCAGCCGTCACAGGAACAAGGATGCAGTGTGACGTCATCAAGTGGTATAGATCCCCAGCCGTCACAGGAACAAGGATGTAGTGTGGCGTCATCAAGTGGCATAGATCCCCAGCCGCCACAGGAACAAGGATGAAGTGTGGTGTCATCAAGTGACATAGATCCCCAGCCGTCACAGGAACAAGGATGCAGTGTGGTGTCATCAAGTGGCATAGATCCCCAGCCGTCACAGGAACAAGGATGCAGTGTGACGTCATCAAGTGGTATAGATCCCCAGCCGTCACAGGAGCAAGGATGCAGTGTGGTGTCATCAAGTGACATAGATTCCCAGCCGTCACAGGAACAGGGATGCAGTGTGGTGTCATCACGTGGCATAGATCCCCAGCCGTCACAGGAACAAGGATGCAGTGTGACGTCATCAAGTGGCATAGATCCCCAGCCGTCACAGGAACAATGATGTAGTGTGACGTCTTCAAGTGACATAGATCCCCAGGCGTCACAGGAACAAGGATGCAGTGTGACGTCTTCAAGTGACATAGATCCCCAGCCGTCACAGGAACAAGGATGCAGTGTGACGTCATCAAGTGGTATAGATCCCCAGCCGTCACAGGAACAAGGATGCAGTGTGGTCACAGGAACAAGGATGCAGTGTGGTCACAGGAACAAGGATGCAGTGTGGTCACAGGAACAAGGATGCAGTGTGGTCACAGGAACAAGGATGCAATGTGACGTCATCAAGTGGCATAGATCCCCAGCCGTCACAGGAACAAGGATGCAGTGTGACGTCATCAAGTGGCATAGATCCCCAGCCGTCACAGGAACAAGGATGCAGTGTGACGTCATCAAGTGGCATAGATCCCCAGCCGTCACAGGAACAAGGATGCAATGTGACGTCATCAAGTGGCATAGATCCCCAGCCGTCACAGGAACAAGGATGCAGTGTGGTGTCATCAAGTGACATAGATCCCCAGCCGTCACAGGAACAAGGATGCAGTGTGGTCACAGGAACAAGGATGCAGTGTGGTGTCATCAAGTGGCATAGATCCCCAGCCGTCACAGGAACAAGGATGCAGTGTGGTCACAGGAACAAGGATGCAGTGTGGTGTCATCACGTGTTATAGATCCCCAGCCGTCACAGAAACAAGGACGCAGTGTGACGTCATCAAGTGGCATAGATCCCCAGCCGTCACAGGAACAAGGATGCAGTGTGGCGTCATCAAGTGGCATAGATCCCCATCAGCCCCCGCAACAGTAATCGTTATACGTCAGTATGTAAAGAACAATGACACTTAACTCATTCGAGACGTGCCGCCTCCGTATACGCGGCACAAGCCGGGTGTACACATGGAGCAGTCACAAGCCGGGTGTACACATGGAGCAGTCACAAGCCGGGTGTACACATGGAGCAGGCACAAGCTCTGTGTACACATGGAGCAGGCACAAGCCGCGTATCCGGAGGCGGCGCTGGAATGAGTTAAGGTCATTTATTGTCATTTATTCCTAACCCTGTCCGCGCCACTGGATGCGTAGTCTATTTCTAAAAGCGTTGTTCATTCAGCCACCAAACGCCAGCATGTCCAGGGAATAATAATAATAATAAAATAATTACGGTATTTATAATGCGCTTATCTTATAATAATTATAACTCTAAGCGCGCACTCACAACTCGCGCACGCATGCGCACGCTTTAGACGACTCACGTACAACAAATGTTTATTGCGACAGTCATCTTTTGTGGGGAGTGTGGTGATATAGTGCTAGAACTGTTGAAAGAGGTGAGTTTTGAGGGCGGACTGAAAGGAGGAGAGAGAGTCTTTCTGACGGAGAGAGAGTGGAAGAGTGTTCCAGGTGGATGGACCATAAACTGAGAAGGCGCGGGGGCCGAAAGTGCTGAGTTTGGTGCGGGGGATGTGGAGACGGAGAGGGTCGGAGGCGGAGCGGAGGGAGCGGGAAGGAGTGTAGGGGTGAAGTAAGTTGGAAAGATAGGCAGGAGCGCAGTTGTTCAGGGATTTGTAGCAGAGAGACAGAATCTTGTATTGGATACGCTGTGGGATGGGAAGCCAGTGAAGAAGTTTGAGCAGGGGTGTGATGTGGTCGGATTTTTTCTTTCTGAGGACGAGGCGGGCAGCATTGTTCTGGATGCGCTGGAGAGTGAAAGTGGTAGAGTGAGGGAGGCCGGAAAGGAGAGTTGCAGTAGTCAATGCGAGATAGAATGAGAGAGACAGCAAGTTTGGTGGCAGCTTCGGTGGTGAGGTATTTTCTGATCTGACTGATGCGGCGGAGGTGAAAGTAGCATGCCTGGGCAGTGGCGGAGACGAGGCTGGTCATGGTAAGAGAGGAATCAAGAATAACGCCAAGGTTTTGGGCTGAGTCACTGAGGGAGATGGGGGTGCTGTCGAGTTGAAGGTGGAGAGAGGAAGGGAGCTGGGAAAGTTTATGGCGAGTGCTTACCAACATGGCTTCCGTTTTGTCGTCGTTCAGTTTAAGCTTGTTTGCTGTCATCCAGTTTTTCACGTCTTCATAGCAGTCAGCCGTGCGAGTCAGTAGTTAGTTAGTTAGTTATTTGGGTTTAACGCCGAGCAGGCGACACGAGTCAGTAGTGACTGAGTGTTGTCGAGTTTGTCTTTGTCTAGTAGTTGTGAGTCGTCAGCGTAGAGGTGGTGGCGTATGTGGTGAGACTGTATGATGTTGGACAGGGGGGGGGGGGGGGGGGGGGAGGTGTAGAGTGTGAAAAGGACCGGGCCCAGGACGGACCCCTGTGGTACTCCGCAGGAGAGCGTGACTGGGTTGGAGGAGACGCCGTCAATGGTGACGGACTACTGTCTGTCGGAGAGGTATGAGAGAAACCAGGAGTGAGCAGAGTCAGTGATGCCAAAGGAGTGACGAAGGCGGTGGAGGAGGATAGAGTGGTCTATGGTGTCGAAGGCGGCAGAAAGGTCGAGTAGCGTAAGAAGGGAGATGTTGCCTGAGTCGGTGGAGAGAAGCAGGTCGTTTAAGATGTGTAGAAGGGCTGTTTCAGTGCTGTGGTGTTTGCGATAGGCAGACTGGAATGGACTGAGGAGGTTGTTGTCGGCAAGGTGGAGGTTGAGCTGGTTGAGAACAACCTTCTCAAGAAGCTTGGACAGGAAAGAGAGATTGGAGACTGGGCGATAGTTTTTTAGTTCGTTTGGGTCAAGGTTGTGTTTTTTGAGGAGAGGACGGACGATGGCGGACTTGAAGATATCAGGGACTGAACCGTTCTCAAGAGATGTGTTGATGATGTCGGTAATGAAGGGCAGAAGTTTTGGAAGGCCGTCCCGGTAGAGAGAAGCTGGGAGGGGGTCTAGTTCGCAGGTTTTGAGAGGCATGGACTTTATGGTTTTGAGGACTTCTTCTTGAGAGACGGGGCGGAAGGACGAGAGGGGGGTGCCGGAAAAGGGGGTGTCGGGAGGACAAGGAGGGGAAGGCAGAGAGTCGAGTGTGTTGCGCAGAGTTTGAATTTTGTCGGAAAAGTAGTTGGAAAAAGCGGACGGGAGTTCTTCTCTGCTGTGTGCGTTGGGGAGAGGAGTGTCTTTAGGAGTGCCTAGGAGTGTGTTCATGGTAGCATAGAGGGTTTTGTAAGAAGTAGATTCCAGGATTTTGTTTTGAAGGTGTTTACGTTTGGAGTCGGAGATCATTCTGCAGACTTTGGATCTAGTTGCTTGGAAGATCTGTCTGTGAACGGTGAGGTCAGATGAGCGCCAGAGGCGTTCCGCTTGTCGGCGCTCGCGCTTGGCCTCAGCTATGTCGTCAGTGAGCCAGGGGGAGGGGGGTCGGTTGGGTATGGAGCAGGTGGTGACAGGTGCATGGGTGTCTAGAAGTTTTCGAATGGAGGAGTCGAAGTGGTCTGCAAGATCAGGAGAGGAGGTGGGGTCCAAGAGAAGGTCGACAGCTTCATCGAAGAAGCTCTGTCGGTTGACAGATTTCAGTTTGCGGCGAGTGACAAGGAGCTTGGGTTTTTTCAGGGGAGGTAGGTTGAGGGAGACGAGAATGGCGAAGTGGTCAGAGGGAAGCACAGAGGAGGTGTCAGAGTTGAGAAAGAGTTGATCAGAGGTGCGGGTGATGATCCAGTCGAGGGTGTGGCCGAGTCGGTGGGTGGGTTTGGTGATGTGTTGTGTAAAAACATGGAACATGGATATACAGTGGTCTCAGTAATATGCATAGATCCTCATGAGCCCCCGCGACTGCGGTAAGTTAGTGCGACTGCGAGGGCTCATGAGGATCTATGCATATTGCAGCTGGATCGTGGTCACATTCCCTCGGCACTTGGCTAATATTGAATTATTTTCTGTCCATGTATTCAAATTTCATCGTTCTCTGCATGAGTATATAAGTAATTAATAATATTTACCTATGTTCACGGTGAAAAAAAGAGAAGAAAAAAGAAAAAACTAACGTCGAGACGGGAAACAAATTAAATGATTCACAAACTGCGTTGTCACAACAACCTACCTGAGAGTTATTCACGAACTCTGTGTTTAGCTGTTGTCAGTGGTTACAGCTGTAAATTAACCAGTTTACGCTTGTGGACATTCTGATGTTAGTAAGTAAAACCAAGATGAACAGTGAGCAATACCCAGGACCGTGCTCTGTTCAAATTGAGGCCCGCGCACAGCCGTGCACTGGGCAGTTGTCTCCCTTGTACAGAAATCTTGAAGGTGATTATAGAAAGGCTGGTGAAACTTGCAGAAACTTGCAGAAAATGCTCTGGACTCTCTCAATTCAGCAAACTCCAAAGACGGCCCCTCGTTTCCTTCTATGTTTCTGCGTGTGTAGACTCTTCAACATGCACATAAAATACGCACAATGCGGCGCCATTTGCTTCACACAGACAACAATGTGCTGCAAGAAAGAATTACACAAATAAACTGACGGCCGCTTTTGCTGTTTTGTCATGAAAATAAAGCACAGCTGGCACGACGAGACGCATAAGTTAGGCAATGGGTAGTGCTGAAGTACGAGCTGCACCTTGCTTTTCACGCATAAGCTCTGGCTCCGAGGCTCTGCCGAGGAGCGAGAACTGTGCGTCAAAAGAAATTCGAAAAAGGGAGAAAAAATGTGTTTGTCGTCCAGCCCCGGGTACACAACCATGACACGTAAACTGATGTCGTCATGTGTATGCGGGTACCACTATTTCACCATTTCACACGCACGCACGCGGGTACGCACGCACGCGGGTACGCACGCACAGAGAGAGAGAGAGAAATGAAATGAAATGAAATGAAATGAAATGAAACTTTATTTTCCAAGGATAAAAGAATAGGTGCGCAGACCTGTTTTCATTCTTGTCCTTGCTACACACTACAAAACAAAATAACGTACACACACACACAGAGAGAGAGAGAGAGAGAGAGAGAGAGAGAGAGAGAGAGAGAGAGAGAGAGAGAGAGAGAGAGAGAGAGAGAGAGAGAGAGAGAGAGAGAACGAACGAACGAACGAACGAAACTTTATTTTCCAAGGATTGAGATATTAGGCGCGCAGGCCTTTCTTACAATCTGTCCTTGCTAAGCTACTTAAGGAACACCAACCAAACAACAAAAACTAACTAATAATAAACGTCACACACACGCATACGCACACGCACACAGACACACGTATACATGTACTCGTGCACATGCGCACTTTTGTACATACACATACACACGTACGTGCGCACATAATTATCTAACATATAAGTAGGTATGATATTTTGTGTACTATCAAAAACAAGTTAGAAAACTGAACAAACAATTTGGAGGCTAGATGAAAAAAAAATTAAAATCATGAAGCGTATTATGTCAAAAAACAAAGAAGAAGAAAAGATCAGCATAACGATGTCTTAGGAAGGTAATCATGTACTCTACTTTTAAACAGAGAGAGGGATGTGGTTTGTTGAATAGTGGAAGGAAGAGAATTCCATAAAAGAGCACCTGAATAAGACAGGCTAGATTTGAACAGGTCTATACGGGGCCTTTTTATAGAGAGACTGTTCCTGGAGGTGCTGTATTTTTTTTCAGTTGGCGAAAAAAGCCTAGATAAGTAAGGTGGAGCTTTCCCGTTAAGAATGTTGTGCATCAGTACACATTTGTTTAGTGCGAGATGCTTAACCAGAGGGAGAAGTCCGATGGCCTGCAGCTTGGCATCAGTGGATAAATGCGGATCAGGGAGGATAAGCTTAGCAGCGCGCTTGTATAATGAGTTTATCTTCTTTAAGTGATTTTCACTGCAGCCATCCCATATTGTTGAGGCATAATCAATGTGTGGTTTAATGTAGGCATTAAAAAATAGTTTGCGCGTCTTAAGGTCAATGATCGTTTTAAGTTTGGAAAGTAGAAACAACTTTTTGGACAAATGTTTTCCCATATAATATAGGTGGTTATGCCAGCTTAGATCATCATCTATTATTACTCCAAGTTGGCGGTGTTGACTGACCTGCTCAAATGAGATGGAGTCCAAAGAAAGGTTGAGTGATGGAGGTTTGAGCTGATGTTTCTGGCGGGTTGTGATAAGCATGCTTTTTGTTTTTGTGGAATTTACAAGCATGCGATTTTCATTACACCACCGGGAGACTTCATGAAGACTCTCTTGAAGATTTTTTGCAATTTCAGGCACAGTTTTACCAGCGGAATGTAATGTTGAGTCGTCGGCAAACATGTCACACTCAGTCTCACTACACGTTACATGTAACGGTAGATCGTTAACGAAGATACAAAACAGTAGTGGGCCTACAATAGACCCCTGGGGCACTCCATACTCCACAAATTGTTCAGAAGAACATTTTCCGTTGACATAGACTGTTTGTGTTCTTTTTGTAAGATAGGAGTTCAGAAACGAAAGAGCTGAGGGGCTCTTTTTGTTTAAGTAGGTGGCAAGCTTTTTCAGTAAGATGGTATGATCGATAAGATCAAACGCTTTTCTTAGATCCAAGAAGACAGCACCAGCCATTTTATTATCATTTATGCTGTTGACCCACGAATTCACTATTCGTGCGAGTGCAGTGTGGCATGAATGCTTGGGACGAAAACCTGACTGGTAATGATATAATAGGGACCTTTTTTCAAGAAATTCCAGAAGATGTTTGTGAACATGCTTTTCCAGAGGCTTCGAGAGAACTGATAGAAGGGAAATGGGGCGAAAGTTATTAATTTCAGAAGAATCGTTTGCTTTAGGAACAGGAACTATTTTTGATTTTTTGAAAGCTGCTGGGAAGACATTTTTTTGTATACATAGGTTATAAATGTATGTAAGAGGTTCCACTATGTCTGGTTGCGACAGGTCAAGGATATATCCATTGATACCATCACTGCCAGAAGACGTTTTCTTTTTTTAGGATAGAAATGTATTTGCCTACCTCGTGTACAGCAATATCAGGGATGACGAAAATATCATCTGAGGACAATCTTTGCTTACAGAACTTTGTTAGCTTTTCTGGTGTGGAATATATCGACTGATTGCGATTGTGAGAACTGAGTAAGTCTTTGGGGGCTGATAGAAAGTGGTTATTAAACTCCTCAGCGGAGAGGTTTTCTGGAATGGTTTTGCACTGTTTACGCTTGTTGTTGGTAAGCGTATTAAGTGCTGTCCAGATAGAGGAAGGGTTTCTGTCTTCTTCGACTGTTTTGGTTACAAACGATCTCTGCGCCTCTCTAATTAAGTACTTAACTTTATTTCGCAATCTTTTAAATTCATGAAAGTTCTTTTCTTTCTTAGCCTTATTTCTATCATCCATTGCTTGTTTGATTTCGTCGGTTATCCATGAGGGAGGCTGGCGGGATCGGACTCGCTTTCTTCTTACTGGCGCATGTTTGTTTAGCACCCCTAGGAACAGATCAAGTAAGAGAGAGACAGCCTTATCTGGGTTGGTACAATTGTACACATCATGAAACGGTGTAAGGCTAAGATCGTGTAAAAAATCATCTTTGTTTAGTTTTTTAAAAGACCTATAGGTAATGTACACATGCTGATCCCTCTTTTGTTTGGGCATCTGGCACGACCATGTACAGGGGATGGGAAAATGATCACTGACAGCTAGTGGGGGGACGCTGGTCTCTAGTACTGACTTACAGTTGTTGGTATAGATGTGATCAATGAGTGTAGCGGATGATTGGGTTATTCTAGTAGGAGCTTGGATTAGTTGCTTCAACCCAAAAAGAGTTGTTGTCGATTGCCACGTGGGATTTGTTTTCAGTAAGTCAATGTTAAAATCACCTAACAGCAGTACATCTTTGTCAGTATCATTCACTTTATCCATCATCTGCACAAAGTCATCATACCACTCGACAGTGGACGATGGATTTCTATATACATAACCCATTATAATTGGCGATGAGTTATTAATTTTTACTTCTAGCCATACACACTCAATCTCAGTTGACTCCAGATCATCACGTCTGCGTACCATATGTGCAATCGAGTTATGAACATAAACAGCAATCCCTGTGTGTTTGAGGGTGTTTGGGTCACGACGAATTAAGGAAAAGTTTGGGATGCACAGATTTTCGTCGCTAATTCTTGAGTCCAGACGTGATTCCGTTAGCCCAAAGAGATGGAAGTGTGAAGGCTGGTTTAAAAATATTGAAATGTCAGGAACCTTATTGTAAAGGTGAAATACATTAAGGTGCCCGACCTTCAGCCCGTGGGCATGCATGTAATTGTTCGATGGTGTACACATTTTGATGACAACTTATAATCACCACGACTGTCAAAAATAACTTGCCTGATAGTTTGTAGAACTGTCTACTCGCATTCAGCACAACACGTTTGGCTATGTACTATAAGCACTAATCTTTACATTTAGTCCGGCTTACAAAAATGGTGTGTATGCCGGCCAGACACAAGTCAAACGCGGAACTGTACTGTACACAGGTCAACCACAGTACAAATAGTCCAACGAGTTTCCTAACGCTGAACTGTCAGACTGCAACACATGTTGCTGTGATACGGCCGCATCGCATATAAACCAAAAGCATCGCAAATGTTAATGTCAACTCTATGAGGTGAAAACTAAAACAACAGCACAGTAAACCGTTTAGTATAGAAATGTCACCGTTTGATCAAAGGATTGTCAGATCAGTGCTCGACACACTGAAACAGATTGAACTGACGAGAACTGAAATCAAAACATACCAATAACACTTAGGGCTCACTCACACCTGTGTTCATATGCACCACGCATTGCTACAAGTCGGACGAATGAAGGGCTGAAAATGAAGTCATATGATTGTTTATTTTCATTTCAGAATTATACTGATGTTCACAAAGTTCATGAAAAACATGAAGTGAAATTAGTTCAAGTTGAGCCTACACCGAAAAAAAAAAACAACTATTTTAACAGTCGTCAAGTGAGCGGTGAGAGAGAGAGAGAAATGAAATGAAATGAAATGAAACTTTATTTTCCAAGGATAAAAGAATAGGTGCGCAGACCTGTTTTCATTCTTGTCCTTGCTACACACTACAAAACAAAATAACGTACACACACACACACGCGCGCCGGTGTGCAATTGCCGCGTGCACAGGCTTGTGCCAGATTAGCTTGTAGCCTACAGGCGCCAAGCCAAGCCTGCACAACCCTCCACACACACACACACACACACACACACACACTGACACACACATACACACACATCAGTATATCATGTACACATACATTCTTTCGCTTAAAACTATACTACAGCAAATATAAAAAGTATAAAGGATTTTGTACATAAAACCGCTATTGTTCTCATCATAAAAACCAACACGGCGGCTCACTCCAACAAACATAAACAGGCATACACACACACACACACACACACACACACACACACACACACACACACACACATACACACACACACACGCACACACACACTCGCACACACACACACACACACACACACACGCGCGCGCGCGCGCGCGCGCGTGCGCAAGCACGTAGGGATGCGCGCGTGCACACACATACACTTGCACACACTGACACAGATAAACACACACATGCGATAGCGGCCTCCCCGCGCCACTAAACCGCGCACAGCTAGATGCTAGTCTGCCATGGAATTAGACTAGACTTGTATAGCGATCCCGCAACCACCGCGCGCGCGGGTCGACGCGAAGAAACCACAGCACTGCCACGCCTCGCGAGCGCCCAATGCTGTGTCTATCGACGGCATCCCGTCTGGCCAGCCGAGTCCATGGGGTCATGGATATTACATAATGCGGCTTGCTGGAATGCCAGCGGTATATTAAATGCGTTCATAAATTTTTAATGTTAGAAGAGAATGCAGACTATCCGGGAAATGCCGCATAAGGCATGGAGTGCTACATGTAAAAATAAAAATAAAAATACAAAATAAAAGAAAAATTAAGTTTTGTCTAGATGTTTGAGCAGCTTGGTCTTGTAAGTTTTAAGCGATGGCGCGGCTCTAACATCCGCAGGAATGGAGTTCCATAACTTTGCACCAGAATAGGACAACGACGACCTATAAATGTCTAGTCGAGGCATCGGTACAACAAGATTGTTCCCTGGTGTTCGACTGGACCTCGTATGAGCAAAGTGGAACAAACTATTGAGATAGGCTGGTGTTTCTGAGAGGGTGATTTTGCGCATGAGCACCAACTTATTATACTTAAACTGTTTTTCAAGTGGCAAAATGTCTAACAGCTTGAACTTATTGTCAGTATTAATGACTTCTGAGGGTCTGTCAACAATAAGTTTAATGGCTCTTCTGTGGAGCGAGTTCAGACTTTTTAAATTAGCATCGCTACTACCGTCCCAAATAGATGAGGCATAATCCAAATGTGACTGAATATGGGCATAGTAGAAGAGTTTCCTTGTTGGCTCATCAGCAAAATGTCTCAATTTCGACAGGAGGAATACATTTTTAGATACTATTTTACACAGTTTAGTAATGTGGCCTTGCCAGCACAACTTGTCGTCTAAGTTGATTCCAAGCACGCGCTGTTCTCTGACTTGCTCCACAGGCTGGCCATTAAGTGTTAGTTGAAGGGGAGGGGGGTTCAACTGATGCTTTTGCCGTGTGGTAATTAGCATGCATTTGGTTTTAGTGGGATTAGGTATCATGGCGTTATTTCTGCACCATTCAGATACCTCATTTAAACTGTCTTGGAGAATCTTCACCATACATGTTACGTCTGATGACGAAACGTCCAGTGTTCCATCGTCTGCAAAAAGACTGAAAGTTACACTGGAGTCAGATATATGTAATGGAAGGTCGTTTATGAAGACAGAGAACAATAATGGACCAAGAATCGATCCCTGTGGTACTCCGTGCTCTATCACCCCTTCAGGTGAGTTTTTACCATTCACGTAGACATACTGCGTACGCCCATGCAGATATGACGTAAGGAAGGCAAGTGTGTCTGCGCTTAGTTGATAGACATTAAGTTTTTGAACTAAAGTTTCATGATTGACGAGGTCAAATGCTTTTGAAAGGTCCAAAAATACTGCTCCAGTCATTTGACTGCTATTTATGGCAGTAAGCCATCTGTCAACAAGGTGTACCAATGCTGTGTGACAGGAGTGTTTCCGCCGAAAGCCAGATTGTAATGGATGTATGAGTTTGTGTTTTTCTAGAAAATGTTGTAAGTGTGTGTGAATGTGTCTTTCTATCGGTTTCGACAGTGTTGACAGTAGCGAAATGGGCCTGAACTTGTTAGGGTCGGCAAGGTCTTTCGTTTTAGGTAGTGGGATCACTTTGGCTGTTTTTAGAGAAGATGGAAATATCCCCTGCTTTATGCAAAGGTTGTATATATATGTCAAGGTATCTAAAATATACGGTAGGGCCATTTTCAGAACTGAGCTACTAATACCATCATGGCCAGACGTACGTTTGTTCTTTAAGTACGAGATGGATTTTCCCACGTCGTATATCGTTAACAGCGGAATGCTGAATGACGTGTCAGGGTCCAGCCGTTCTGCACAAAACGTCTTTAGCTTTTCGGACACAGCTGAAGACTGACCAGAATATGTATTTTTTAGCAACGTACTGGCAGCCGAGAGGAAATGCTGATTCAAGATATCAGCTGATAACTGTGTACATTGTGCGGTATTTTTGGACCTCGTAAAAGCATTGATCGCTCGCCACACAGATACGACATCTTTCTTTCCGTTCATAAGACGGTGAAAAAGTGACCTTTGAGCTTTCCTCACTAAATGTTTAACATGGTTTCTTTGCCTTCGATAAGCAATAAAATCCTTCTTTCTTTTATAGTCATCTCGGAGCTGCATGGCATCCTTGATTTCCTTACTTAACCAGGCGGGAAGCTGGGGGTTCTTCACCCGTTTCTCTCTGAATGGAGCGTGTTTATCGAGAACACCAAGGAACAATCCGTACCACTCAGACAAAGCATCGTTGGGGTCATTATGGTAGTACACTGTATCAAAGTGTGTGCTACTTAAATCACAAAGAAATGTTTCCTTGTTGAAGTGTTTAAGTGATCTGTATCTAATAGTCGTGTGCTGATGTTTTCGGAATGAATTATCCGCTTTTAATGCCAAGCAACAGCACACCGGGTAGTGATCGCTAATCCCTACCTGAAGCACGTCTACTGCCATCACCCTTGATTGAGTAGTTGTATATATGTGGTCTATAAGGGTGGAGGAAGTTGGACTAACACGAGTTGCTGTTTTAACTAGCTGCTTTAAACCAAACATAGACATGGTGCACTCCCAAGCAGGGTTATTCAAAAACATGTTAATATTGAAATCGCCTAGGATCAAAATTTCAGAGCTGGACTGTCTGACCTTATCCATCATGGCGATAAAGTCGTCGAACCATTGAAATGTTGATGCTGGGTTCCTGTAAATGTAGCCGACCAGCACGGGGCTGGATTTGTTTGCCCTTAACTCAACCCAAATGCATTCTACGGTTTTTGACTCCAGGTCCCCACGCCTGCGAGTAATACCGCTAATTGAATTATGAATGTATACTGCAATACCCGTATGTCCCGGGTATTCAGCATCGCGGCGCAGTACAGTGAAGTCCTGGATAGAAACGGCCTCATCGCTGATGTTACGATTGAGACGCGATTCCGTTACACCAAACAAGTGAAATGGATTGGATTGACTCAAGAGCACACACAGATCGGGAACTTTGTTAGTTAAATGATAAACATTTAAATGGCCAATATGTAACTGGCGATCATACACCATGATTGCTAATGTATGTCAATACCAAAGAGTACAAATAAAAAAGCTTATAAATGATACAAAGGCAAATAAGAGCTGAAATAATAAAACAAAGCAAAAGAATATCAGTCCGCTCTAACACACAGAATGTGGGAGGCAAGTGAAAAAAAAAAAAAAAAAAAAAAAAAAAAAAGAGTTTCTTCTACGCATTCACTGATATAGACCACACTACCGGTCACTAACGGTCACTAACAGGGACTAATCCCTTTAGCAAACTTCAACAGTCAAAGCTAAACGACCCCGCTGCGCGATAGGGGAAATAAAGTCAGCGCTGCGAAAGGACACAGATATGATCGTAGTGTGAATATACGTAGAGCACTAGTAGAGAAAGTGTCACGGTGCACAAGTACTAGTGCTATAAGCGTCACAAATCGCACAGAGTGAGAAGATCGGTATTCACGAATACTGTCGGCAGAAGTCAAAAGGATGACAATGTTAATATTGGACCACGTGCAGTGGTTGAAGTTAAAAACAAATGAATACGTCTCTGCGCAAACACAATAATTATGAGCAATGAGACGCAAGAAAATCAATTCGATATTGTTCAGTGTTAGCCTGGAAAGTAAAGCACAAAGTTATGTAAGGAAGAGTAACTGAATGTTCTGGAAATGAGTCTAATACACACGCACGGGGTGGCTGTACTGTGCCCACGGTTCCTGCTGTGCGTATGGCGTGTATGTGAGCGGGGGGACGCTGAAAGGATACGTTGGTTGCGTCATGCTGAAGTGTCCCCATGGTCCGGCCTCGCGATACTGTGGAAATGCGGCACTGTATGGTGGTAGTGGCGGTTGCTGCCACATAGGATACTGGCCCGGCATTTGTTGCTGATAGCTACATTGACTCTCTGCTGTACCACCAAATCTGGATTCGCTGTACTGTGATTCCAGACTTGGTGCTACAGCAGAGGACACTGACAGTCCACCTTGACTCTCCGGTGCAGCACCGAAGCTGGATGCACCACAGAGCGATTCCAGGTTGGGTGCTGCAGCGGACACTGACTGTCTGCCGGCTGCGACATTAGCGTAAGTGTTGGTGGTGCCAGCGTGTCCTTCACGTCGCTGACGGCGGTGACGGTCACCACCTGCAGGCTGGTTGTTGGGAGTGGTGACGTCAGTAGCTGGCCCTCCTCTCTTTATGTTGAGGGCCAGACTGATGGTGCCCTGGCGACTAGGATGGATGGGGTCACCGCGCCTGTAGAATTTTCTACGCGGAGAGAGAGAGAGAGAGAGAGAGAGAGAGAGAGAGAGAGAGAGAGAGAGAGAGAGAGAGAGAGAGAGAGAGAGAGAGAGAGAGAGAGAGAAGCCGACGAAGCAGTGTATTGACGTTCTATAGACGGGACCCTTTATTGTGCAAACTGGAGTGCGAATGTTACACGTCAGTGCACGAGTCCTGGTGACAGAGGCAGGCTGGTGTCGCGGGGTGTGGTCATGAGAGCTCAGTAGTAGTTCTTGTACGGAATGATGGTCTGCTTGGCGATGACTGTAACACAAAGCGCACGTTCTGTAATATCACTGTCAGTTATTATGTGGGTTAGTCTGTGATTTTGGATCCTACTGGTGAAAGTCGTCAGACCCAGAATCACAGACCACCACACACAGCTCCACACTAATTAACCCTTCAAATGTCGGTAGCCGTGTTTGTCGCCGTGATCCCTACAGGAACCGCTACCGACAGCCACGGGATTGTCAGTTTCAGTATCACCCCCCCCCCCCTCACCCCCGTCCAACTCCCAACCTCCATTTCACCCCCCACCCCCACCCACCTCAAACCCCCCCCCCCCCACACACACACACACACATTAATTTTATTGTATGGACTAGAACAATACTAACCAGTCTTGCCATAACCTCCATAGCCGCCGTAACCGCCGAAGCCGCCGAAACCACCGCCGAAGCCACCAAAGCCCCCGAGGCCACCGCCGAAGCCACCCCATCCACCATACCCACCCCCATATCCACCGTAGCCGTAGCCATAGGCAGAGACGGCAGCCACCAGGGCCAGCAATAGAACGACAGTGACCTTCATCTTGTATCTGGTAATAAAATAATCAATTAATCAACTAATTATCAATTATTTAATTAATCAGTTGATAGAAGACATGGATGTCACGGTATAAAGGCGGTGTGAAATAATCTTTTAGAATGATCGTCTAGTCATTTCTCTTGTTTTCTTCGGCCTTTATTCTTCTTGTTGGTTTTTTTTGTTTGTTTGTTTGTTTGTTTGGGGTTTGTTTTCCTTATGTTTGTTGTATTTTCTATTTTTATTTTATTTTACATTTCTTTTTCTTTGTATCTATGATATAGTTTTGATGTTTTAAAGAACCAGCAAGAGATATACACCTTTACAAGTGAGGAGCCTGACTTGTGTAGCTTTGTACGATACGTCGGAATCTACTTGGTTATGGCAAACAAAAGAGATCTATACTGAGGAGCCCCAAAAATGCGACATTTTTGGAATCATCGGGTAACACTAAAGTGTTTCCGACAATTCCAAAAATGTCGCATTGTTTGGCTCGTCAGAATATATCGTCACTGTAGACAGACAAGCTGACTTGTCAGTGCCAGTAGTAAGCAAACGCGATTTGAACCTCTTACCATTCAGTACAAGAGACGTACCTGTGGTGGGAGTTAGATGCTGTGTGGCTCCGCTGAGGACCGAGTGACGAACAGGGAACTACGCTGCCTTTATATACACGTGTTTCAGGCCAAGGAACCGCCAGCCATGTTATACAATCCTCCCATGACCGCCATGTAATCACAAGGCCACAGATCCAGGGACAGAAGAGATGTCGCCAACTGACTCATCTGTCTGAGGAGTAAGCACCTAAACTGGGCCAACAACAGGCAAAGGTTCTCGTGGACCCCGGCAGCCTGCGTAGACTGATGAAGATCTGTGTCCCTGGCAGATGGTTGGCGTTCTGTGATGGAATGGGCACGCTGAACTGTGAAGGCAAAAGACAGAAAGTCCGCTGTGTGAAAAGCGAAATGGTCAATGTATCACAATGAAAACTCGCTTTTCTACACAAATAAACACTGTCTTGTATCATCACACTCCAGTACCGGTCTTGTGTACTTGTGATGGTCTGTGATTTCGGTCCTTACGGCCCAGAGATATGAGTTCCATATCAGAGACTAGTCCTTTTGGAGCATATTGTTATTATACACATACCAAGGGGAATTACTCAGCGATGGACAGACAAACAGTTAGATCCCCTGTCCCCGCCTATCAGGCACGCAATCGCCAGCCCACAGAGAAATACGCAGGTATAGAACAAGACGATCATCTGCATCCTCTAGAGGGTGTAGATGATCGTCTTGTTAGTACCGTCTTGTCTGTCCAGTGCTGAGTAATTCCCCTTGGTATGTGTACAACTCTGCCAGCGCTAGCCTCACCTATCTGGTTTGTGAGCACATTATTATTAGTTTCACAATATTTATTTAAGTGTTTTAAATGAGCCATAGCCCGCGCGAGTCTTGATGGATGACAAACACGAAGTTATTATTATATAGGTATAAAGTGGCGCTGCACAGCGGCGGCCGGCAGCGGTTTTTTGTTTTGTGGTGTCCTATCTACTTCCCCAGTAGCAACACGTCTTAGGGCCCACGTCGGGCGCAGGTGGCCCGTCCACAGCCGTGCGACCAAAGACCGAAGTCGCCTTTGTATTTTAGTGACCAGTGCCCGCCCTTCAGCAGGTGGCTTGCACAAATTCTAGCCCAGGACCGAAATCCCCAGATTTCGAAGTTGCCCTCTGAAGGACTGTATTTCAATTCTAGAGACATATCGAGCATGATAGTTCAAGGGTGGTGCCTGAATAGCTTGGCGCCTATGGGCGCCAAGCTATTCAGGCACCACCCTTGAACTGTCATCCTCGACCCATGCCTTGCCGTGGTGTGTCAGGGCTGAACGAGGTAAGAAAACCGTACTCATTAATTTGACACAGATAGGGTGGATACTTCCATGAACTTCTCTACTCACAGTTTAAAAATAAGAAACCCCCCCCCCCCCCCCCCCCCCATCCTTTTTTTTTTTTTTTTTTTTTTTTTTTTTTTTTTTTGTGTGGTGGGTTGCGGTGATTTTCCTCGAAGAAAAGAAGATTGGCTTGATCAGAACTGTGAAAAAGCCATTACGCCCATTTTGAGAAACGCGACATGTGTATTGTATAACAATACAAATCATGCTTTTCTTATTAATTGACATTCCGGTTTTTGCCACATAACGGCAGATTTGCTCACTGAACACAAGCGTTTCCTTCCCGTTATTTTTACAATGAAAAACTAAAAAGAGTATGAGGTTCGATGGGGGGGGGGGGGGGGGATATCAGAGTAGACCCTGCCCCCCCCCCCCAATATTTACCCAGTAAGCAAAGGTCCTCGGACTCACGACGGCCGCAGTGGGCCTGCGTACAGCTGTGCGCGGGTCCACTGATGCCGTCGTGTGCCCGAAGACTTTTTCTCGGGAAAAAGAGAAAAAATATTTTCGAAAAGAAATTAAAAGAATTATAAGATTTTTTAAATAATTTATTTCATTTATATTCAGCTTCAGAGTCGGAATCAGACAAATTTATTATCCAAAAATAGGAAACTATATCGTGGTGGTCATTGTAAAGAAATCAATAAAAGGTAAAATGAAGGAAACAATAATTATTATACATTGAAAGTGCTACAATAAGATATATAATAAATACTAGCTCTCTCTGCTATAATAAGAACACACGCGCGAGCACACACACACACACACACACACACACACACACACACACACACACACACACACACACACACACACACAAACACACACACTCACACACACAAACTATCTCACACACAGGCACACACAGACACACACACACACACACACACACACACACACACACAATAACACACAGACACACACACACACACACTATCACACACACAGACACACACCCATACACACACACACACACACACACACACATACGAACACACTTTTATTTATCATTTGGAGAAAAAATAAATCGTGTGATTTTGATTTGATGTTTGATTCTGATCAACTTTCTCCCCTCTCCCCCTTCCGGGTTTTTTTTTTTTTTTTGAGTTTTGGAAAGCTAGACAACATGTCAGACACACTGCTTCCCCCACCCTACTCCCACCCCTGTATTGCACCCCTCCTCTCTCCGCCCCCGCCCCCTACGCCACTGATAATCCGCGTGTCTCTTCACGTCCACACAATATGCAGTAACAAATTTCGTATTCAAGTTGCTGGCGATCTAGGTCGTTGAAATCTGTGTTTCTGGCATGTTAGTGCAGAACATATAAAACTGAGCTATTCTACAAGAATCATTGTTTTGTTTTTTTCTTCTTCTTCTCCTGTTTATAATTGAGACATTTATTAATGGCACCAGACATGTCCAGAGAAAACTAGATGGAAATGCTGCTGAAATGCGAGCAGCACTTAGCATCTGAACAAAAGCTTTTCGATAACGCAAATCAAATTCGGATCAGAAGAAGGCACCACAGGCGCGGTCGAGACAATTTCACGGGACACGGAAACTACGTCCCAATGCGCGAAAGGCCATCGGGCCGACGTCGGCCGCCGTTGGCCCGCGCACGTCCGTTAGGCTGCGCGTAGCCCAGTCAAAACTGTGTGCAGTTGTAACCATAATTAGCTCACTCGACCATAAAATGCATATGAGTTTCCTTTAACCATTTGGCTGTCGGTAGCGGTTTTAGCGGCGGCGATTTGTGCAGGAATCATCGCGACGAAAACCGCTACCGACACTCACAGGGTTAAAGACTCCTTTGTCGAGGACTGCAGCCAATGAAATCTGGACACCTGGAATCGATATTCTACCGCAGTTTCCTTGTTCTGTTACATTGAGCTCGCCGGTCAGCAAACAAAAACGTCCTCGGCCGACTGCTGCAGGCGACGCCGTGAGCGCGAGGACCTTTTGCGTGCCGGAGACATTCAAAACGGGGTGTAATAAAACGCCTTAAGGAGCGCCCTCTTTTAACGGCCCGCATTCAAGACATTTTTGTCCTTCAGGAATCATCGCGACAAAAACTGCTACCGACATCAAAGGGCTATCTTGCGCGGGCCAAGGTTGACCTGGGTTCCCGATCTTACATTATTCACGCGTCCTATTGCTGAGCGAGTCAGCAGACCGTGAAATAAAAACACCTTTACTTCCGTGTGTATTGTGTATTTTGTGCAAGACCCGCTCAGTGTCAACTAAGCAGACTAAGCAGACTGTTTCTGCCATCTTTGTTAAATGAAACACCAAAACCTACTCTAGATGTCCCAGGGGCATAGACTGAAAGTGGTCTCAGCAAGAGGCATTGACTCCCATGAACCGCCGCAATTGCGGGGGCTGATGAAGATCTATACTGCTTGCAGCGGGGTGGTGCTGCATTTGTCTCTGTACTGGACGGGTTACATTTTGCTGTACGCACTGTAGGGTGAATGCGCAGACATGCACACACACGCACGCGCGCGGGCGCACACGCACACCGGCACTAATACGCACGCGCGTGCGCGCACACACACACACACATACGCACGCGCGCACACACACATACGCACGCGCGCGCACACACACACACACATACATAAGCACGCGAACGCACACACACACACACGCGCGCGCACACACAAGTACAAGCACGCAACCACTCGCACAAGTTTCAAGACAGAGCAAAAACGTCTTAGGAATACGACAGGTTTCACGCTATTTCGAAATCAAATTAGCTGGACATTTTGCACCAAGTCAGCTTTAAAACTTAATCTCTCCGTTTGCAACTGGAGTGATACATGAAAGAAACAATGCGCTCTCCACTAACAATGAAATCCAGAACAAAAACGTGACTGCCAAGCGCGTAAAGCGACAGTTACAACACTGTTATTAATTTTCAAAATAGACAAACAAACAAGTATACAAATCAGTGTCTACTTACTTAGCTCGAGGTTGAGAAGTAGTAAATTGTCTTGTAATGAATTGTGCTGTAACTGACATTTCTAAGCGTGTTTCTTTCTCCGTTGGGTTCTTCTCTGCACTATCCGTGGACGTTTGTTAACTCATTCTACCCCAGACACATCACAGCAAGATAAGGATCAATCCAGACCAAAAAGGTGACTGCCAAGCGTGTGAAATGCAAAGAAGTACCCAACGGAGAAAGAAACACGCTTAGAAAAAACGGTACAACACAATTTATAAGATAAAGATAATTTATAAGATATAAATTATTTATAAATTATATTATATATATATTATATTATATTATATATATATTATATTATATATATATATTATATATATATTATATATATATATATTAAATATATATATATTATATATATATTATATATAATATATATATATATATATATATATATATATATATATATATATATATATATATATATATATATATAATATATATATATAAATATATTATATATATATTATATATATGTTATATTATATATATATATATGTTAAATTATATTATATATATATTATATTATATTATATTATATTATATTATATTATATTATATTATATTATATTATATTATATTATATTATATATATATATATTATAAATTATTATTATAAATAATTTATAAGATAAGGATCGACCATGATAGTTCAAGGGTGATGCCAGAATAGCTTGGCGCCTATGGGCGCCAAGCTATTCTGGCATCACCCTTGAACTATCATGGTCGATCTGTGTCCTGCACTAGAGTGCAGTCTTCAGAGGACGACGGCAAAATTTGGGGATTTCGGTGTTGGGGTAGAGTGAGATAAGTGAAAGCATATCCAGTTGACAAGTAGTTGAGGAGTTATCGGCGCTTAGTGTACCGCAAACATAGAGGCTTTCAGCAGACTTGATCTATGTCGCCAATTTTTTTTTTTTAATATAAATTTTGATTTTAACCCCTTCACTGACGGGGCAAGGCGAATGCCACCCATCTGCAAGACAAGAGACACACGAGACATAACACTACCCATCTGCAAGACAAGAGCCACAAGAGCCATAACGTTATCCATCTGCAAGACAAGAGCCATAAGAGCCATAACGCTATCCATCTGCAAGACAAGAGACACAAGAGATATAACGCTACCCATCTGCAAGACAAGAGACACAAGAGACATAACGCTACTCATCTGCAAGACAAGAGCCACAAGAGCCATAACGCTACCCATCTGCAAGACAAGAGCCACAAGAGCCATAACGTTATCCATCTGCAAGATAAGAGACACAAGAGACATAACGCTACCCATCTGCAAGACAAGAGACACATAACGCTACCCATCTGCAAGACAAGAGACACAAGAGATATAACGCTACCCATCTGCAAGACAAGAGACACAAGAGACATGACGCTACCCATCTGCAAGACAAGAGACACAAGAGACATGACGCTACCCATCTGCAAGACAAGAGACACAAGAGACATAACGCTACCCATCTGCAAGACAAGAGACACAAGAGACATGACGCTACCCATCTGCAAGATAAGAGCCACAAGAGCCATAACGCTACCCATCTGCAAGATAAGAGCCACAAGAGCCATAACGCTACCCATCTGCAAGATAAGAGCCACAAGAGACATGACGCTACCCATCTGCAAGACAAGAGACACAATAGACATATCGCTACCCATCTGCAAGATAAGAGCCACAAGAGCCATAACGCTACCCATCTGCAAGATAAGAGCCACAAGAGCCATAACGCTACCCATCTGCAAGACAAGAGACACAAGAGATATAACGCTACCCATCTGCAAGACAAGAGACACAAGAGACATAACGCTACCCATCTGCAAGACAAGAGACACAAGAGACATAACGCTACCCATCTGCAAGACAAGAGACACAAGAGATATAACGCTACCCATCTGCAAGACAAGAGACACAAGAGACATAACGCTACCCATCTGCAAGACAAGAGACACAAGAGACATAACGCTACCCATCTGCAAGACAAGAGACACAAGAGACATATCGCTACCCATCTGCAAGACAAGAGACACAAGAGACATAACGCTACCCATCTGCAAGACAAGAGACACAAGAGATATAACGCTACCCATCTACAAGACAAGAGACACAAGAGACATATCGCTACCCATCTGCAAGACAAGAGACACAAGAGACATAACGCTACCCATCTGCAAGACAAGAGACACAAGAGATATAACGCTACCCATCTACAAGACAAGAGACACAAGAGACATATCGCTACCCATCTGCAAGACAAGAGACACAAGAGACATAACGCTACCCATCTGCAAGACAAGAGACACAAGAGACATAACGCTACCCATCTGCAAGACAAGAGACACAAGAGACATAACGCTACCCATCTGCAAGACAAGAGACACATAACGCTACCCATCTGCAAGACAAGAGACACAAGAGATATAACGCTACCCATCTGCAAGACAAGAGACACAAGAGACATGACGCTACCCATCTGCAAGACAAGAGACACAAGAGACATATCGCTACCCATCTGCAAGACAAGAGACACAAGAGACATATCGCTACCCATCTGCAAGACAAGAGACACAAGAGACATAACGCTACTCATCTGCAAGACAAGAGCCACAAGAGCCATAACGCTACCCATCTGCAAGACAAGAGCCACAAGAGCCATAACGTTATCCATCTGCAAGATAAGAGACACAAGAGACATAACGCTACCCATCTGCAAGACAAGAGACACATAACGCTACCCATCTGCAAGACAAGAGACACAAGAGATATAACGCTACCCATCTGCAAGACAAGAGACACAAGAGACATGACGCTACCCATCTGCAAGACAAGAGACACAAGAGACATGACGCTACCCATCTGCAAGACAAGAGACACAAGAGACATAACGCTACCCATCTGCAAGACAAGAGACACAAGAGACATGACGCTACCCATCTGCAAGATAAGAGCCACAAGAGCCATAACGCTACCCATCTGCAAGATAAGAGCCACAAGAGCCATAACGCTACCCATCTGCAAGATAAGAGCCACAAGAGACATGACGCTACCCATCTGCAAGACAAGAGACACAATAGACATATCGCTACCCATCTGCAAGATAAGAGCCACAAGAGCCATAACGCTACCCATCTGCAAGATAAGAGCCACAAGAGCCATAACGCTACCCATCTGCAAGACAAGAGACACAAGAGATATAACGCTACCCATCTGCAAGACAAGAGACACAAGAGACATAACGCTACCCATCTGCAAGACAAGAGACACAAGAGACATAACGCTACCCATCTGCAAGACAAGAGACACAAGAGACATAACGCTACCCATCTGCAAGACAAGAGACACAAGAGACATAACGCTACCCATCTGCAAGACAAGAGACACAAGAGACATAACGCTACCCATCTGCAAGACAAGAGACACAAGAGACATATCGCTACCCATCTGCAAGACAAGAGACACAAGAGACATAACGCTACCCATCTGCAAGACAAGAGACACAAGAGATATAACGCTACCCATCTACAAGACAAGAGACACAAGAGACATATCGCTACCCATCTGCAAGACAAGAGACACAAGAGACATAACGCTACCCATCTGCAAGACAAGAGACACAAGAGATATAACGCTACCCATCTACAAGACAAGAGACACAAGAGACATATCGCTACCCATCTGCAAGACAAGAGACACAAGAGACATAACGCTACCCATCTGCAAGACAAGAGACACAAGAGACATAACGCTACCCATCTGCAAGACAAGAGACACAAGAGACATAACGCTACCCATCTGCAAGACAAGAGACACATAACGCTACCCATCTGCAAGACAAGAGACACAAGAGATATAACGCTACCCATCTGCAAGACAAGAGACACAAGAGACATGACGCTACCCATCTGCAAGACAAGAGACACAAGAGACATATCGCTACCCATCTGCAAGACAAGAGACACAAGAGACATATCGCTACCCATCTGCAAGACAAGAGACACAAGAGACATAACGCTACTCATCTGCAAGACAAGAGCCACAAGAGCCATAACGCTACCCATCTGCAAGACAAGAGCCACAAGAGCCATAACGTTATCCATCTGCAAGATAAGAGACACAAGAGACATAACGCTACCCATCTGCAAGACAAGAGACACATAACGCTACCCATCTGCAAGACAAGAGACACAAGAGATATAACGCTACCCATCTGCAAGACAAGAGACACAAGAGACATGACGCTACCCATCTGCAAGACAAGAGACACAAGAGACATGACGCTACCCATCTGCAAGACAAGAGACACAAGAGACATAACGCTACCCATCTGCAAGACAAGAGACACAAGAGACATGACGCTACCCATCTGCAAGATAAGAGCCACAAGAGCCATAACGCTACCCATCTGCAAGATAAGAGCCACAAGAGCCATAACGCTACCCATCTGCAAGATAAGAGCCACAAGAGACATGACGCTACCCATCTGCAAGACAAGAGACACAATAGACATATCGCTACCCATCTGCAAGATAAGAGCCACAAGAGCCATAACGCTACCCATCTGCAAGATAAGAGCCACAAGAGCCATAACGCTACCCATCTGCAAGACAAGAGACACAAGAGATATAACGCTACCCATCTGCAAGACAAGAGACACAAGAGACATAACGCTACCCATCTGCAAGACAAGAGACACAAGAGACATAACGCTACCCATCTGCAAGACAAGAGACACAAGAGATATAACGCTACCCATCTGCAAGACAAGAGACACAAGAGACATAACGCTACCCATCTGCAAGACAAGAGACACAAGAGACATAACGCTACCCATCTGCAAGACAAGAGACACAAGAGACATATCGCTACCCATCTGCAAGACAAGAGACACAAGAGACATAACGCTACCCATCTGCAAGACAAGAGACACAAGAGATATAACGCTACCCATCTACAAGACAAGAGACACAAGAGACATATCGCTACCCATCTGCAAGACAAGAGACACAAGAGACATAACGCTACCCATCTGCAAGACAAGAGACACAAGAGATATAACGCTACCCATCTACAAGACAAGAGACACAAGAGACATATCGCTACCCATCTGCAAGACAAGAGACACAAGAGACATAACGCTACCCATCTGCAAGACAAGAGACACAAGAGACATAACGCTACCCATCTGCAAGACAAGAGACACAAGAGATATAACGCTACCCATCTACAAGACAAGAGACACAAGAGACATATCGCTACCCATCTGCAAGACAAGAGACACAAGAGACATATCGCTACCCATCTGCAAGACAAGAGACACAAGAGACATAACGCTACCCATCTGCAAGACAAGAGACACAAGAGACATAACGCTACCCATCTGCAAGACAAGAGACACAAGAGACATAACGCTACCCATCTGCAAGACAAGAGACACAAGAGACATAACGCTACCCATCTGCAAGACAAGAGACACAAGAGACATAACGCTACCCATCTGCAAGACAAGAGACACAAGAGACATAACGCTACCCATCTGCAAGACAAGAGACACAAGAGACATAACGCTACCCATCTGCAAGACAAGAGACACAAGAGACATAACGCTACCAATCTGCAAGAGACATAAATCCTCATGAGCCCCCGCTGTCGCACTAACTTACCGCTGTCGCGGGGGCCCATGAGGATGTATGTCTCTTGTTAGTCCTGTGTTCCTTTGTGCCCACGTCTGGTGACATTTACATCTGCGTTGTTCACGCTGGTGTTGGTCAGCGTGCAGTGGTTTCAGACGCGAAAACCGCGTCCACTAGCATTCAAGGGGTTAACAAAACGGATGGCCTGTTGTACTACAGGGACAATTTCGATCAGACCTGACAGAGATGGCGCAGCACTGGAAAAAGTTTGAACTTAGAGTTCAAAACCATTTTGTAGTTTAGGAGTTAGCTCCTTTAGCCCGGACACGTCACAGCGAGACATGGATCGAGCATGATAGTTCAAGGGTGGTGCCAGAATAGCTTGGCGCCGCTATACGCTATTCTGGCACCACCCTTGAACTATCATGCTCGATCTGTCTCTAGAATTGTAATGCAGTCCTTCAGAGAGAAACTTAAATAATTTAGGAATTTTGGTCCCTGGGAAAGAATGTGTTGAAGGCCCACTACCGCAGTAACTGTCCAAAGATACGCTTCTGTTACGAAACGCTGCACACAGGTCTAGTTATGGTTCATTTAGACACAGGACAATCCAGTCCAGCGCACGTCGTCCTTATATCAAGTAACCTGACAGTGACGCCACTCCGTATCATACATACAACGCTTTCAGTACGAGAATCAGCAATAAATAGATTGACACGCTGCGCAGAATAAATAAGTGTGATTACGCGCGGCTTTTGCTGCGTGTCCCAACTGCTGATAAAGTTCATTAGGCGTGTCGACAAGGCATAACAAAAACAAATGGTGCTGAAATGGGTCTTCACATTTACGCGTAATGGTGCTTTAATGGAGATGTATTACGGCCTGAGTCAAACTTCTTGTTCGGTACAGACTTGGATTGGGTTTTGGTGCAATTTATTGTTCAAATTTCAAACAAGGAAAAATAAATGTTCTATTTGTAGTTGAAGCATTTAAGAAAGTGTGGTCTGTTTTACGAGCTGTTTTGAGTACTTTCACGTGTAGCAAAAGTCGTCTTCGCCGATTCCAGTAAGACATGTTCCTGGGGCCCACGACCGCCGCAGCCCCGTGGGCCCGAAGTCGTGTTACTACTAGGGAAGTCGCGACCGCTCGTTCGACATCGGAGTACACAAAGTGTTCCCCCCCCCACCCCACCCCCCACCCCACCCGCCCCTGCAAATAATTTATCTTCGCAAAGAAAGCTTTTTTTCTACACAAACTTAGAACAAATATCACTCAGTGGCAGTTGACATAAAACGATTTACTTTCAAAAAATGCGAAACAATGTGTCAGTTTTTGCCTGCAGTCGTAAAATCTCAGGCCGAAGCCGGCCACCCTACAAGAGAAACTGTACGGGCCTGTGGAGGCGCTACGGAAGACCACGGATTTCATTTTGAGAGCCAAACTCCAAGTGTGACGGCGTTCGAGGAGAAGAAGAAGAAGTAAAATCTCGGACGTTTTTATGAAATGACTGATACTTCCCTAAAAAGTACCCCAGAAATACTCAGCCCAGTAAAAGAAATGTGAATCGTGCGAAACGTCAAATACCGGTCAAGTACTGTAAACTCCGGACATAACGAATCACCCGTTTTCCTGTCGTTATATCCGAAGTTTGTTATAAGCGAAGTAATTTTAGTAGAAAAACTGCTGTGGGGACCTTTTTTATATATGTTGTTTTATCCGACTTTTGTTATCTCCAACCTTGTTATAAGCGGAGTGGACTGGATAACGTTCTGCGCCACTGCACCTTGCGCTTGCTGGGCCACTGAGCTCAATGCCATTCATCATGTGGTACCAGGAAGCAAAGGCATTGATTTCAGCTCTCCACATTTTCATTGGCTGCGGTCCGCAACAATGGAGTCTAAAAAATCCGTGCAGTTTATGGTCAAGTCATGGCATTCTGCCATTAGATCGTTAACCCCTTGAGTGCCCGTTGACACATATTGCATTCTGCAAATCATTGTTAACTCATTTAGCCCGACGGCCGTATTTCCCAGATTCTGGACGCGTCATCTAACGACTATGCACCAGTTGCAGGAGTATAGATCGAACATGATAATTCAAGGGCAGTGCCAGATTAGCTTGGCGCCGATAGGCGCCCAGCTAATCTGGCACTGCCCTTGAATTATCATGGTCGACCCATTTGCTGCTGTAGTGCGTCAAGGCTGAATTGGTTAACTTGTTAGTGCCAGATGACGTAGATTGTGTTTCTGCACTCTTCGTTAATTCAACATCAATTAACCCTATATGTCCCAGGAACATGGACTCCAAGTGGTGTCAGCAAGAGGGATAGATCATCATGAGCCCCCGCGAACTGCATTGGCTCATAGAGATCTATACCTTTTGCAGTTGCGTGGTGTTCAAATTTTCACCGCAACGAAGCGGGTTGATTCAGCGTAAAAAAAAAAAAAAAAAAAAAAAAAAAAAAAAAAAAACAGTCGTTCAAGGAACATGGATAAAAAAGTAGTTACAGCAAGAGGTATAGATCCTCATGAGCCGCCGCAACTGCAGGGGGCTCATGAGGGTCTATAGCTCCTATAGTCGGGTGATGGTTATTGTTTTCTCGGCAGTGAGAAGGTTGTAGACAGAAACTGATCACGCACACATCGTTCGAAGGCAGTGCGGTTCTGCTGCACACAACAAACTAAACTGGCACTACTCTAAAACTGACAGACCAGTGTCTTGTACAGGAAAACGACATTGTAATGAGTAACTCGCAGAAAGCAAAATGCCTACACGGGAATAACGAAAAAGACAAACCAACAAAACTGCAGGAAAGGACAAAACAATAAACAACAAGGAAACTGAAAAAAGAGCAAATATGCAAAACAAACGAATGAATAAACTATCGAACAAAAAGAAGAACAGAGAAAATCTAACAATGTTACCACACACACACACACACACACACACACACACACACACACACACACACACACACACACACACACACACACACATTCCAAGCCCAACCCTTTCTGTCATAAAATCACAAATGGCACGCATACTCACTCTGGTTTCTCCGCAGGGACTCATACAAATTGCTCTTCTCAGTAGAGACTTGCCTAAACCTGAGTCACATTCTGAAAAGACACACAATTCTGGGTATTTCCTCTGACGTCAACGGTGTGCAGTGGTTGGACCGTTTCCCGCTTAAGCATGTTCTTAATTAAACGAACTTTAGTTCGCGAACCCTGACGAACTTCAGTTCACGATCTCGGACGAACCAGGTTGGTTCTTAATTGGACGATCTAAAGATACGGCGAACCTAGTTCGAAGTAGTTTACGAACCTCGGCAAACCATAGTTCGCTGTCAGAAAAGGTTCGCTCAGCGTGTTGAGCAAACAAAGGCGAACATTTTCTCTGATTGGTCAAAACTGTTACCCTCTTCTGCGTTGAAGATAAGAAGACAGTCACCGATACAAACAAATATGGCGGACGGTGATATTTCACTCGTGCGAAGAACAAGACCTATTTTTATTGATTTGTGGGAGGCGCAACGCTGTTTGTGGGGTCGCTACTGCAAGGAGTACAAAAACAAACATCGTTCAAATCGCGAAGCGGCATAGCGGCAAACATTTTGAACACCTTCGCAGACAGTAAGAACGCCGAATCAAGCACTTCAGTTAAGAAAGAGAACCATGGCAAACCTGGTTTGCTGAAATTCGCCTAGGTTCGTTCAACCTCCATTAAGAAACAAACCAAAAGATCGCCGATCTTCTCCGATCTAGGTTTGCCGATCAATAGTTCGTCTAAGAACAGCTCTTAGCGAGAGTCGATAGATTATCATTGCGCGACTTTGAGCCGAGACTAACCATAAACAGACTCGGCGAGCCACAAGTTTAGCCGTTGTGCTTACTGTAGCCGCTACTGTTTTGCGGTAAATCGCATGCAAGCTGCTCTACAGGTTAACCCCTTTGATTGCCGAGAGAAAGGGAACACCAACTGCAAGAGACATGGATCCTCATGAGCCCCCGCAGTAGCGGGGGCTCATGAGGATCTATGGCTCTTGCTAAGATCAATTCATGTTAATTGGACCTTTGTGACTTTTTTGCCGTTGAATGAACGAAGACCATTAAAAAAAATCATTCTTTCCTTGACAGGGAGGGGGTTCAGCTCAGGCCGACATGAAACTGCCGGCAATTGCTTCCTGCAATGGCACACTCGTTAAATTACGACCATGTCTTTCGAAACTTGTGGAAATGAAGTACGAGGAGCGTTGTCTGAAGATCTGTCACAACTGAAATGGCCATGAGGTCAGTTACGGCGTCTCCGGCTGAAAAATTGCCAGCGATGTCGTCTCAATAAAAGGCCCACTACCGCCGTAACTGTTCAGAGATACACTTATGTAACAGATGGTTACGAAACGCTACACACAGGTCTAGTTATGGTTCATTCAGACACAGGACAATCCAGTTCAGCACACGTCGCCTTTATGTCAAGTTTTAATTAATGGGTAGAGCATCGAAACCGATGATGTCGTAATTGTGCATGACTTCTATTTGTGGGTGCGGGTGTGGCTGGCCAAGCCAATCCTGGAGCCACACATGCGAAGGCAATGGGGGCACTGGAACGTAGCTGTGGGGAGAGTCGATGCTGTCTTTCTGCGAGCTCTGGCACTGGTGATCCGTTCGCGCCGATTGTGTTCAAAGAGCGTGCAGGCTTTCCTGGTGGCGGCACGCCAGCCAGATCTGTCTTGTGCTTGTGCTTCGAGTTCCTTTACCGGGAAGACGCAGTACTTGAGGCTGTCTCTTATGCAGTCTTTTGAAGCGTTTCTTTGGCCGCCCTTGCTTCCAGTAGCCTATTGAGAGTGCGCCATACAGGAGTTGGCGTGGCATGCGAGAAACATCCATGCGTATGACATGACCTGTCCAGCGAAGTTGTGTCTGTAAGATCAAGGCTTCAACACTCACTAAGCCAGCATTGTCCAGGACTTCCAGGTTTATGTCAAGTAATCTGACAATTACTCCACTCCGATCTAGAAACACACTTTCAGTGCGAGAAACAGCTAAAAATAGATTGACACACTAACGGCTGCGCAGAATAAATAAGTGCAATTACACGTGTGTTCTTGCTGCGTGTCCAAACTGCTGTTAAAGTTCATTAGGTGTGTCGACAAGGTAGAACAGACAAATTGTGCTGAAATATGTCTTCAGATTTATGCGTAACTTTACTTTAACCGTGTTATACCCAAAGTAGGAGTCCGAAATAGCTCAGGCGTTTAAGCGTCGGAGCAAGAGAGCGAAGGGAATCGCCGGGCAGTGGATTCGAGTTCCCATCCCGGCCCCGGTAGCTGGACTAGCAATCCAGGTAAATAAGACTGGCTTGTTCCATAGCATGTCCGTTGAAAAGTCCTTGTAAATCAAAGTGGCGCAGTTGCAGTGCGCCTGATTTGATCAGTGTTCAGGTCGTACTCCATAGGCAATAGATGTCCCTGTCCCCCATAACCCGCCCGTCAGGGCCGTCCATTATCACTTCGGTGACGAGGACGTTAAACCCGAACTAACCAACCAACCAAAAGTAGATACCTTTCATTCGTGTAAGCGCTGCTAACATAGTTCACGTAAATAGATTGTTATTTCCGTCAAGTTTTCATGCTCGCACTGCTGGTCGTCCATACCCAATACGCAAAAGACAATCGGGCCGACATCGGCCGCTGTTGGCCCGCGCACGGCCGTGCACAGACACACAAACACGGCCGTGCACAGACACACAAACACGGCCGTGCACAGACACACAAACACGGCCGTGCACAGACACACAAACACAGCCGTGCACAGACACACAAACACGGCCGTGCACAGACACACAAACACGGCCGTGCACAGACACACAAACACGGCCGTGCACAGACACACAAACACGGCCGTGCACAGACACACAAACACGGCCGTGCACAGACACACAAACACGGCCGTGCACAGACACACAAACACGGCCGTGCACAGACACACAAACACGGCCGTGCGCGGTGCCAACGGCGGCCGACATCGGCCCGATGGTCTACGCGCACTGGTTACTGACGCGCTCTCTTTGACCACAGCCACATGCGCTTTCTCCCCTCTCGCGCTAGAGAGCGATCTATATTTTATTTGTATTTATTTATTTACTTATTATTGTATTTCTTTATTTTATTAGTGCTGTTATCATTATTATTTTATTATTTATACTATTATTATTATTTATTTATTTTTATTATTATTTATTTATTATTTATTTATTATTATTTACTTATTTATTTATTTATTTTATTATATTTATTTATTTATTATTTGATTTTTTATCATTTATTTATTTATTTATTTATTTATTTATTTATTTATTTTGGGGGAGGGTGTCTCAGTCATTCTATAGGCAAAGATCAGCATTTCCGTTTTTTAGAAAAGCCAGGTTTTCCTTGTACATGAATTAAAAATTTCGCTTTTCCCAAGAATAGACACGCTGTTTTTGTGTGTGCCAAATGACGGCAGACGGCGTCGCTGCTACAACGCAGCAGGGGGGGGGGGGGGAGGGGGGCGGTGGGGGGGGGGGGACTGTAAGCAAAGCAAGCTACATAGTTCCTCCTGAGGGTGTACGGCTCTTGCAGTCGGTCAGACGGGTTGTGACTATGGTGGGTTTCCATACGCCTGGCTAGCTACTGACAGTGCAGGGCTTAACCCCTTCTCTGCCGAGAAAAAGTCAACACAGTCCAACTGCAAGAGACATAGATCCTCATGAGCCCCCGCAGGTGCACTAACTTATCGCAGTTGCGGGGGCCCGTGAGGATCTCTGCCTCTTGCAGACGCCTCTGTGTGCCCATGATGATTTGGCCGCTGGCAGGGGTGGTTATTAACGCCACGGGCCCGGGGTCCACTGACAGTCAAGCGGTTAATACAGTGAGCCGAAAACATTATCAACAAAGTAAAAAAAACAACGATTATTGTATCCTGGAAGGTGGAAAGTCTGCGCAGATGACAGATCAGGCGTGGTAGTTCAAGGGTGCTGCCCGAATACCCCAACACGCAGGCTCAGTCTATACCTGTGCCGTGTTGGTTGTCAGTGTCGAATCCCCCGTGCTTTTTTTTTTGTTTTTTTTTTTTCCATTAACAGACTGAGGTTTAGGCTTGCGGGGCAAGCCAACGGTACCCGGCTGCAAGAGACATAAATACTCATGAACACCCGCAAATGCGGGGGCTCATGAGGATTTATATCTCTTGTTAGTTTTACGTTCATTTTGTCACAGTTACATCTGTGTTCTCCACGCGAATTTCCGGTCAGTGTGCAGTCGCTATACACGCGAGATCTGTGATCATAGCAGCGAGGAGATTAAACGAGGTCAGCGGGTCGTCGCCATGGAAGCCCCTGCACATGTGCCCAAAACAATTGTGGCCCGCGCGCGCTCAGAACTGACATTCCCGTATACATTATCATGTTATGTGGGTTTTATCCGCAGCGCTATATAAGCCTGCGGACCGAGCCAAAGTTTCCGGATATCACGTCACAAGGTTTCGACGTCCAACAACGCCTTTGCAGAACAGGTCCTCGACACCATGGCTCCCCGCTTCCTCGTCCTCTGTGCCTGTGTGCTGGCATCTGGTATGTATTCATGATTACAATCGTATACGCTTAACTGATTCAGCCCCCCCCCCCCTCTCCCCCCACCCCCGCACTACAGCAGAAGATGGATCGACCATGATAATTCAAGGGTAGTGCCAGATTAGCTTGGCGCCTGTAGGCGCCAAGCTAATCTGGAACTACCCTTGAATTATCATGGTCGATCCATCTCCTGAAACTGGTGCATAGTCGTTAGATGACGCCTCCAAAATTTGGGAAACACGTGCGTCGGGCTTAATGAGTTCAGTGAAAAACGGATACGTCGAACAAGGCTTAAGACGAACGAAATTTTTGTAGTTTCCCCGGCCAAACCTGATCTTTCTATGACTAATTTTCCAACCGGTAACTCGAACTCGCTTCACTCATTCAGCCCGACGCACGTATTTCCCCAAATTTTAGAGGCGTCATCTGACGACTATGCACCTGTTGCAGGAGATGGATCGACCATGATAATGATGATGATATAGGCGCCAAGGTATTCTGGCATCACCCTTGAACTATCATGGTTGATCCTTATCTTGCTGTGGTGTGTCTGGGGTAGAACGAGTTAAGGCGAACGTGTTTCTTCGTCAAAAGTCGGAAGCCGAACTTTAAAAATATATATATCAATTTAAAAAAATGTTGTTTCATACGTCGCTGTCAAAGACGGATACGTTAAAAAAAAATTTTTTTAAAAATAAATAAATTAAAAAAAAAAACTTTAAGTCGAACCATTTTTCCCCTTGTCCAAAGCAGCTCTTCTAGGACTCATTTTACAAAGTATTTCTAAAACGGTCCAATTTGAGTGAACTCATTCTACCCCAACACCGAAATCCCCAAATTTTGCCGCTGTCCTCTGAAGACTGCTTTGCAGTGCAGGACACAAATCGACCATGAGATAGTTCAAGGGTGATGCCAAAATAGCTTGGCGCCCATATATATTTATAGTCTTTTGGACACACAGCGACATATTCACACCTACCCCTTCTGATCATGTTTCGTTGTCGATTGCTGCACACCTGGAACTTCGGGCCCGTCGAGCGTGGTCGTCATTATACAAAATTGTGTGTGTGTGTGTGTGTGTGTGTGTGTGTGTGTGTGTGTGTGTGTGTGTGTGTGTGTGTGTGTGTGTGTGCGTGCGTGCGTGCGTGCGTACGTGCGTTCTTGCTTGCGCGCGTGCGTGCGTGCAAGCGACCTGTCCCTGATAATGGAGGACCAATAGCTGGCCATACCTGCTTTGTATTCAAATGTTCCCAGTGTGTTTTACAATGTTGCTGAACAACGAAGCTAACAGATTTTGTAGTCTAAATGTAAGTAATGAAAGATAATGAAAGACTTCTCTGCTCTCCTCAATTCTCCTTTGTGCGTAGGAGAGTTCCAAGGACATTTACTAGTGGCACTAGAAAACCTTTCTTACGTGTGCATAAATTATTCACATGGATTGTGAAAAGAGTAGAAAAGTCGCCGCTGAGGCAAGACATTGAGAATCCGTTTTATCAGAACACTTTAACAATCAAAGCCAACCCTTGAGTATAGTGCTTTAATGCCACCATTGAGCCATGTTTTCTTTTTGTTTTATCACTGAGTATTATTGATATATGTTTACAGCCAAACACCGTAATAGTTGTAAGGAACTGAGGGAAATAACCACAAAGTGAGTCGGTCGATCCATGTTTCGCGTATTCTCTCTTTTTTCTTTGTTGATCTTTACTGATGGCACATAAAAAAGACGTGTAAATATCAATTTGTTTGGAAAGAAGGTGCGTCTGACTTTACTAGGATGAAAGATGGAATACAAATTAAATTCTCATCTACATGCAAAAGATTTGTTGAACTTTTAGTCCAAAATTTTGTTTATTTGGTGTAAATTCCTCGAGTCATGGATTTGAGAAAATTGCCACAGGGAAAAATAACATTCTGCATTATAGCTGCTTACAGAAGTCGCCGGGAAAGTTCCGCGTATTACGGTGTCTGTCTGTCTGTCTGTCTGTCCCCGGTATCTGAGAGATTCATTTCAGGTGTCAATAAATTCTGACGTGCTTTTGCCAGAAAACCTTCTGACGGTTATTATGATCTTTTTCAAAATAATTTTTCATATCTTATTCGTATCTTAGAAGAATGGTTGTGTGTTATAAACATTATTTTGGTCCGTAGAAAAACAACGCTTAAGTCGAACGCCTCTGTGAAAAAAATCGACTAATCCATATGACGGATAAGTTGAACGACGGAGAAGTGGAACGAAACAAAAATCGCCCCTGCAGGTTAAAGTTAACGCGTTCGAGACGTGCCGCCTCCGGATACGCGGCTTATGCCACGTATCCGGAGGAGACACGTCTCGAATGAGTTAAGCGTCGTTGACTGTATGACATGGGATGTGATCATTAACCCTTTAACTGCCTGTGTCTTGTCCACTGGTATAGGTCGTGTAGACATCGGAGCGCAAATGTCTTTGCAAAGAAACACTTGTTTGATACTAGATTTAACATTTAAAACCCAATATCGGTTTTGTTTTTAATTTTAAAAAAGTAATTCCTTTTATTTGTTCATTTTGCTGTACAGTCGTAAATATTGATAACAAGAAAAAAACAAGCCATACTCAATACCCTAGGACCCAGTCTGGAAACGGCCCAATTTCAAAATCTAAGTCAGCCATGCAGACCTCAAGTATGGCTGCGATGTTTCAGGTTTGAAAACTCGCCCAATTTACTCATTGCCGTGAAAATGAATCTTTCTTATACTGGGTTGAATATTTCAGGGGGCACACTCAGGGATGCCATTGTTTGAACAAATGGATCTTTCTTATACTGGGCTGAATATTTCAGGGGGCACACTCAGGGATGCCATTGTTTGAACAAATGGATCTTTCTTATACTGGGCTGAATATTTCAGGGGGCACACTCAGGGATGCCATTGTTTGAACAAATTCCGAACATTTACGACTGTACGACAAAACTGACACGTTGTTTGAGTTTCTTGACGATACTAAAATTGTGATTAAGTGGTATAGAAAAGTGGTTCTTTCCTACGATAATTTCGTACAACAATGTGTGTTCCCATGTCAAATGACCTATTGTTACTCAATGTACGTAGGGATGAGATGATGGTGACCAACTGCTGCAATGCCGGTGGACACAGTGTTTTTTTTTTTTGTGTGTTACCCCCAAAATAAATAAATAAATAGATAACAAATAAATAAATACATAAATAGATAAAAAATAAATAATAGATAAATAGATAATAAATAAATAGATAAACAAACAAATAAATAAATAATACATAAATAAATAGATAAATAAATAAATATATAAATAGGTAAATAGATAAATAGATAAATAAATAAATAGATAAATAGATAATAATAAATAATTAAATAGATAAACAACAAATAAATAAATAAATAATAAATAGGTACATAGATAAATAAATAAATAAAACTTTTTGTTACATCAACACCAAACACCTCCAGCCGTCCAAGGAACGTGGATACACAGTAGTCTCGGCAAGAGGCACAGATCATCATGAGCCCGCCCGAATGCCAGGGCCCATGAGCATCTGAGCCTCTTGCAGATGTGTCTCGTGCTCAGTTTGTCCTCCGCAGTCAAATGGTTAAGGAGGCGAGACTTGATCTTGACACACGGGTTTCGGCTCCGAGGCTGCGCTTGTAAATCTTCAGCTTCCTACTAATATTTCAAATCTTTTTCACAGTCGTACCATCTCGTTATTTTATTTATTTAAATTTGCGGGGGGAGGGGGGGGGGTAAAGGAGTGGGGAAGGGGGGGAGGGGTTGAGGTGGGCGGGGTGGGGGTGGGGGTGGGGCTGGGGTTGGAGTTGACTCTGTAGAGCATACTCAAGCGTTTTGCTTGCTTTTCATATTTTAACTCTGAAGGGGCCCCGCATCAATAGCTGTGAAAGTGTCGCATAGCGTTGCCGGCGGCAACGCTATACGACACTTCCGCAGCTATTGATGCGGGGCGCTTTGAATTCGTTAACTCATTCGAATCGTGCTTCATTTGGATACCTGGTTTTCTGCCACATATCCGCTTGCGTCACGTGACGAATGAGTTAAAATGGGAAGGCGTGTTGTCAACCCGATAGCCTTTAGCCCATATCGTACTGAGGCTAAAAGCTTCAAAGTTGTACACTGCCACAGGCAGACTACATTATAGTACTTACGGATAAGGATATAGACCAATAGCTTTAGCTCAAGGGTGGTGCCAGAATAACTTGGCACCTAGAGGCGCCAAGCTATTCTGGCACTACTCTTGAACTATTTTAGTCAAACTTATTTCACACAATTGTGTACTCCGAATGATAAGGTGAAATTCAAACTTAAAGGATTTTTCAGTAATAGTGATAGACCTATGGTTCAAACCATTATGCTGTGCTCACTTAATTCATTCGAGACGTGCTGCCTCCGGATACGCGACCGAGGCCGCGTATCCCCCCCCCCCTCCCCCCCCCCTTGGTACCGGTCTCAGGCCACTTTACAAATTTCAAATACAAGCGATCAAAAATCTCTGTAACTTCAGTAGCTGACTGGCCCTTCGTTTGTCTTGTACTGTGTTTGTCTTAAATGGCGTAAATCCGTGTCTGTTTCGTGAGTGTGTGTGTTGGGTTTCAGGCGCGGCGCTTTGAGTCGATTTCCCCAAAATTGAGAAAAAGCGCCTATATAATAACGGTATTATTATTATTATTATTATTATCCGGAGGCGGTACGTCTCGAATGAATTAAACCACAGGAAATCCACATGTTAGATGTTTCCGTCCCTTTGAAATGTTTCGGATAAAAACATCAAGTGAACAGAATTATTCAAGCCAATAGGAGCGAAAGAAGCCCCACACTCACCTCACAGTATGGGTTAACATTTCATACAATTCACACTCACCTCACAGTATGGGTTAACATTTCATACAATTTACACTCACATCACAGTATGGGTTAGAATTTCATACAATTTCAAAGCGTCGTGAAATCGGAAGACTGCAAACCCGAGTTCATTACAAAGATCGGCCTTGACAGTGCTACGGTGGTGCCAGAATGTGGCACTATCATTGAACTATCATGGTCGATCCACAGTGCTTCAGGCGAAAATAGGTTTATCCGTGTGTCACCCTGCCCCCCACCCCCCACCTTCCCCCCCCCCTCATCCCCCAAATCCTCCCCATCCGCACCCACACCCCCCCCCCCCCACCCGCAAAAAAAAAATAAAGAAAATAAATAAAAATAAAAAAATAAATATTAAAATAAAATAATAATAATAAATAAAATAAATAAATTTATAATAATAATAATAATAATAATAATAATAATAATAATAATAATAATAATAATAATAATAATAATAATAATAATAATAATAAAAGCCTGACGCAGGTGGGCGTTTTTTGGGCGAAAGAGTATATATTTCACATCACAGTCAGTGTACAGGATAGCGAAATTTACTCGAGGGTCTCTGGTTTTCGTTTGAGGGGGGGGGGGGGGCGGCTCATGAGGATCTATGCCTCTTGAAATTGGATTTCACACAGTGCACGCGTCCAATGCAGTCTTCGTCTTTCCGGCAGGAAGATACAGCACACGTTTTTGTCGTTTGTCCAAGAGAGCGCCACTTGGCCGGCACACTCAAAATGTGCAGAGGTACTCCCAGACTGGACGCGTCAGCAAAGCCAGTGTGTAACTCCAAACGAGGCGCAGTCTTGTATCAAACAAAAGGGACTCGGGTTTCCTTTTACTGGATAGGTTTTTCTGGATAGGTTGCAACAATAGATTTTTGCTTTTGTTTCACGTTTGTGATTAATTTTCCCCCTTTCTTTGTATGCTGTACGTACGTGCTATCTCGCAGCATGCAAAGACTATGGCAAGGTCCAGGGCGACACGCGCGTATAAACTTGTATTTTGATGTAATTGCATGATATTTAAAAGAATACTGTGCAATACAACGCAGGTGTGTGTGTGTGCTTGTGTGTATGTTTGTGTGTGTGTGTGTGTGTGTGTGTGTGTGTGTGTGTGTGTGTGTGTGTGTGTGTGTGTGTGTGTGTGTGTGTGTGTGTGTGCGCGTGTACGTGTGCGTTCATGTTTTAGGTATGCTCTTAATGTTGGAGGCGTGTGATGAAACACCTATACTCAGCTGCCTATCTCCTCTCTCCAAATATATGAATTTTGACTACGCCAACGCCACCGACCAGCAAAAGACCGAAGCATGCCGGTAAGAATGTCCCTTGTGCGCCAAAGTCCTAAGGAGAGAACTTCGTCCTGTGCCAGGCACTAAGCAAGGTGCTCCGCTGTAGCACCACAACACTAACCCCGCTGTAGCGCCACAACACTAACCCCGCTTTAGCGCCACACCACTAACCCCGCTGTAGCGCCACACCACTAACCCCGCTTTAGCGCCACACCACTAACCCCGCTGTAGCGCCACAACACTAACCCCGCCATAGCGACACACCACTCACCCCGCTATAGCGCCACAATACTAACCCCGCTATAGCGCCACAATACTAACCCCGCTATAGCGCCACAACACTAACCCCGCTATAGCGCCACAACACTAACCCGCTGTAGCGCCACAACACTAACCCCGCTATAGCTCCACAACACTAACCCCGCTATAGCGCCACAACACTAACCCCGCTGTAGCGCCACAACACTAACCCCGCTATAGCGCCACAACACTAACCCCGCTGTAGCGCCACAACACTAACCCCGCTATAGCGCCACAACACTAACCCGCTATAGCGCCACAACACTAACCCGCTATAGAGCCACACCCCTAACCCCGCTGTACCGCCACAACACTAACCCCGCTATAGCGCCACACCATTACCCCGCTGTAGCGCCACAATACTCACCCCGCTGAAGCGCCACAACACTAACCCGCTATAGCGCCACACCACTAAACCCGCTGTAGCGCCACAACACTAACCCCGCTATAGCGCCACAACACTAAACCAACTAAAGCGCCACAACACTAACCCCGCTGTAGCGCCACACAATAACCCCGCTATAGTGACACAACACTAACCCCGCTATAGCGACACAACACTAACCCTACTAGAGCGACACAACACTAACTCCACTGTAGCGCCACAACACTAACCCCGCTATAGCGCCACAACACTAACCCCGCTTTAGCGCCTAAAACACTAACCCCGCCATAGCGACACAACACTAACTCCACTGTAGCGCCACAACACTAACCCCGCTATAGCGCCACAACACTAACCCCGCTGTAGCGCCACAACACTAACCCCGCTATAGCGACACAACACTAACTCCACTGTAGCGCCACAACACTAACCCCGCTATAGCGCAACAACACTAACCCCACTGTAGCGCCACAACACTAACCCCGCTGTAGCGCCACAACACTAACCCCGCTATAGCGACACAACACTAACTCCACTGTAGCGCCACAACACTAACCCCGCTATAGCGCAACAACACTAACCCCACTGTAGCGCCACAACACTAACCCCGCTGTAGCGCCACAACACTAACCCGCTATAGCGCCTCACCATTACCCCGCTGTAGCGCCACAATACTCACCCCGCTGTAGCGCCACAACACTAACCCGCTATAGCGCCACACCACTAAACCCGATGTAGCGCCACAACACTAACCCCGCTATAGCGCCACAACACTAAACCCACTAAAGCGCCACAACACTAACCCCGCGCGCCACAACACTAACCCCGCTGTAGTGCCACACAATAACCCGGCTATAGTGACACAACTCTAACCCCGCTGTAGCGCCACAACACTAACCCCGTTATAGCGACACAACACTAACTCCACTGTAGCGCCACAACACTAACCCTGCTATAGCGCCACAACACTAACCCCGCTGTAGCGCCACAACACTAACCCCGCTATAGCGACACAACACTAACTCCACTGTAGCGCCACAACACTAACCCCGCTATAGCGCCACAACTAACCCCGCTGTACTGCCACAAGACTAACCCCGCTATAGCGACACAACACTAACTCCACTGTAGCGCCACAACACTAACCCCTCTATAGCGCCACAACACTAAATCTGATAAAGCGCCACAGCACTAACCACGCTGTAGCGCCACAACACTAACCCGCTATAGCGCCACACCCCTAACCCCGCTGTAGCGCCACAACACTAAACCGATATAGCGCCACAACACTAAGCCGCTGTAGCGCCACAACACTTACCCCGCTACAGCGACACAACACTAACCCGCTATAGCGCCACACCACTACCCCGCTGTAGCGCCACACCACTACCCCGCTGTAGCGCCACACCACTACCCCGCTGTAACGCCACAACACTAACCCATCTATAGCGCCAAAACACTAATCCCGCTATAGCGCCACACCACTACCCCGCTGTAGCGTCACAACACTAACCCGCTATAGCGCCACACCACTAAACCCGCTGTAGCGCCACAACACTAACCCCGCTACAGCGCCACAACACTAACCCCACTATAGCGCCACAACACTAACCCCGCTATAGCGCCACAACACTCACCCCGCTACAGCGCCACAACACTAACCTCCCTATAGCGCCACAACACTAACCCCGCTGTAGCGCCACAAAACTAACCCCGATATAGCGCCACAACACTAAATCCAATATAGCGCCACAACACTAACCCCGCTGTAGCGCCACAACACTAACCCGCTATAGCGCCACACAACTAATCCCGCTGTAGCGCCACAACACTTACCCGCTATAGCGCCACACCCCTAAACCCGCTGTAGCGCCACAACACTAAACCGCTATAGCGCCACACCATTACCCTGCTCTAGCGCAACAATACTCACCCCGCTGTAGCGCCACAACACTAACCCGCCATAGCACCACACCACTAACCCCGTTGTACCGCCACAACACTAACCCGCTATAGCCCCACACCACTACCCCGCTGTAGCGCCACAATACTAACCCGCTATAGCGCCACAAAACTAATCCCGCTATAGCGCCACAACACTAACCCCACTAAAGCGCCACAACACTAACCCCGCTATAGCGCCACAACACTAACCCCACTAAAGCGCCAGAACACTAACCCCACTGTAGCGCCACAACACTAACCCCGCTGTAGCGCCACACAATAACCCCGCTATAGTGACACAACACTAACCCCGCTGTAGCACCACAACACTAACCCCGCTATAGCGACACAACACTATCTCCGCTGTAGCGCCACAACACTAACCCCGCTATAACGCCACAACAATAACCCCGCTGTAGCGCCACAAGACTAACCCCGCTGTAACGCCACAACACTAACCCCGCTATAGCGCCACAACACTAAATCCGATATAGTGACACAACACTAACCCCGCTGTAGCGCCACAACACTAACCCGCTATAGCACCACACCCCTAACCCCTCTGTAGCGCCACAACACTAACCCGCTATAGCGCCACACCACTACCCCGCTGTAGCGCCACAACACTAACCCGCTGTAGCGCCACTCCACTACCCCCCTGTAGCGCCACAACACTAACCCGATATAGCGCCACACCACTACCCCGCTGTAGCGTCACAACACTAACCCGCTATAGCGCCACACCACTAACCGGGCTGTAGCGCCACAACATTAACCCCGCTATAGCCCCACAACACTAACCCCAGTATAGCGCCACAACACTAACCCATCTATAGCGCCTCAACACTAACCCCGCTGT
>BTPG01000006.1:9655984-9753147 GCA_036245525.1 Semisulcospira habei
ATTTTAAAAAAGAACATACAGGTGAATGGACCAAGTGTAGACAGAAACACATGCCCCAGAATAGAGAAGAAAACCCACCCTGTGGGGCTGACCAGGGTGCCATGGGAACTAAAACGTAGCTAACCCCACCCAAGTCCCCCAGGGCATACCCGGGTGGGGGGGGTGGGGGGTCTTCGCTGACAAGGGTCTCTTCCTTTTGTCTTAGACTTGATTCTGATGTTGAAATATCTCTTTTTGAAGAAGACTCCCAGGTGTGTCAATGCATCATAGTGAACTCTATCTCTATATGGGGCGTGTGCAGTGCATACGCGTCATTGGTATGTCAAACGTCATTTGTCATGACGTTATTTTTTGTTCTTTTCTTCTTTTTTTTTTTTGTATATTTGCATAAGCCTGTTGTTTGTTCCGGATGCCGCGTATGATTAGGTCTAACTGTGACCTGAAAGTTCTAGGTGTGAAAATCATCTACTACAAGATTGCAAAATTTGATCCTATCCATAAAACGTAAGATAATAGTGCCACGAGGAGTGACGTAAAACATAAATTTCGTCATTGTGTACACGGCGTCGTGGGACTAACCATGCCATTGACGTGAAGCTTATAGTGACGTCATTTCTACTTCAGAATGGCTGTGACTACGACAGTCCAAAGAGCGTGCAAATGTACCAATGTGTGGATCAGAGAGTGTGTTAGGGTGGAGGGAGATGGATCAGAAGGATAAGCTTAAACATATGAACATCTTTGGGTTGGAATTTACTGAAATCTTTGTTCATTCAACGACCAAAAGCCAAAACAGTCCGAGAAACATGGATACACATTGGTCTCAGTTAGGGGCATAGATCCTCATGAGCCCCCGCAGTCAGGTTGGCTGATGAGGACCTGTCTGGCAGTTTGATTGTGGTCACGTTTTCTCGGCTGTTAATGGGTTAAGAACACTTTGGTCTGACGTGTGTGATCTGATTTGTTGTTATCGCTTTTTTATTTTCCAGCGACTAAAAAGCCTGGCTCTAAGCCTACCAAATGAGCACAAGGTCATCACGCCGACGTCGTCCGCCGTTGGCCCGCGCACTTGCGTGCGCGGGCCAACGGCGGCCGACGTCGGCCCGGCAGCCTTGTGCGCACCGGTACCTATTAATTTTTTGCCAGCTTTCTTGTATGTTCAGCAAATTATTCTTTTGCAGACAATGCCAATGTCTATCTGTGGTCATCTGTTTTAGAGTACTCGGGTCTGCCGTAGAATGTTTTCAAATTCGTTCCAAACGCTGCGAGAGCTTAAGCCAGACCCTGATAGACAGCAGGAAAAGTGTACTATGCTCCTATGCCAAATGCCCAGGCGTCGAAGCTGGAGTTTGCTCAGGCGCTGCGGAAGGTCAGTCCGCAAAACATTTCACACAGGTCAAAAAAATAACCAATCAACAACCAACCAACCAACCAACCAACCAACCAACCAAACAACCAACCTTCCAACAAACAAACAAACTTTAGAAAGAGTACGACAAAATGCTTTGTCTTAATCTAGCTTAACGCTGTGGTTGTCGATAGCGCGTTTTGCCGTGGCGATTCCTGCAGGAATCATCACAACGTAAAGCGCAGCTGACGGCCAGAGGGGTAAGCTTGTGTGTACGTGTATTTTCTTTGCTTATTGATTTCATGTTTTCTACACGCTTGCCAGTCAGCTTTTCGGTTCATTATTAACGCAGGCCAGCCTCAGTGCTACACACTGCATTAAACCGCGGCTTCGGATGTGATGAGCACAGATGTTTCTGTAATCCGCGCTAATCTTATTGTCAAAGCAAAATGTGATTTTAATGATTTTCTACTTTAAAAATAAAAATAAAAAAAAAAAAACAACCAAAGAAAAACACATAGAGATCGATAAATTAGCATTAAAGGTTCAGCGACCCTATCATGTCTTAGGTTTTGCTTAACCCTCCTAGCCCCAAGGCCGTCCCATTTCTCAAATTTTGGAGGTGTTGCCTAACGACTATCTACCAGTCGTAGGGAGATGGCTTGACCATGATAATTCAAGGGTAGTGCCGGATTAGCTTGGCGCCTAAAGGCGCCAAGCTAATCTGACACTACCCTTGAATTATCATGGTCAAGCCATCTCCTGCTGTAGGGATCCGGGGCTAAAAGGCTGAATTAGACTGGCTGGTGATACGGTGATTCAATAGTATTTTCTTCACAAACAGAGCAGGCATGTCCTGATAAAGTAATGACGTTTCCTTTGGAGCGAACGTCTACCGACAAAGAACGATAGCGAAGTTAGGGCAGATAACCAGCTTGTCACTAGACCATAGACGAAGCTCCAGACACCTCTTGGAGACGAAGCTCCGGACATCTCTTGGAGATGTTTGGAGTGTTCAGATTGCTCATGGTACCAGCGTGTTGTCAGCCGCAATTTCGCTCTCGTTTTGTTTTCGGGAATCGTTAGCTGCAAGCCAAACCTCACTGGTCCTTTTGCTGACGGGACGTCAAGCATTGTACAACCAGCCAACCAACCAACCGACTAACCAACCAACCAACATACCAACCAACCAACCAATCAACATACCAACCAACCGACCAACCAACCAACCTGTAGTGGATTAGCTGACTAACTTCCAATCATTGTTTCAGCTTTCCTGGCGTGGCCGCTGCACTTGGCTCTTCTGGTGCTCTCCATCAGGCAATTCTACATTTAGCCGATTAGCCGAACGAGCCCTGACACGGAACAACAAAATATCTATCGACCATGATAGTCAACGGGTAGTGCCAGAATAGCTAGACGCCTATAGGCGCCAAGCTATTCTAGCACCACGCTTTAACCCTTTGGCTGTCGTTAGCGTGTTTGGTGGAGTCGATTCCTGCAGCAACACATCGATCTTCCGTGATAGTTCAAGGGAGGGGACAGACCAGCTTGGCGCCTGTAGGCGCCAAGTAGTTCTGTCACCACCCTTAAACTATCACGGTCGTTCTATGTCCTTAGCTGCAAATGCAGGCCTCAGATGACAACTCGTGAATTTGAGAATTACTCCGTTAGTGTCCGATATGTTAACTGTCATGGCAGACCTGCCTCTTGCAATGCAATGCCTTAACTTTGATGTAGTCAGTCATCACATACGGCGCACGTTATTTCAGATTGAATACCGGCAAATCAAACAGAAAAACTGTTCATATTGAGACATCGAGTTCTGGCTCACAATCCCTGCCCCGCCGTGAGATGGCCTTAGTCGCCTGCTCGGCGTTAAAGCCAAATAACTAACTAACTCACTATTCGTTCGACTAAACAACAGTCGATGTAAGGGAGAACAACACCCTTTCTTGAAAGAGGCAGTTGTCTCCCTTCGCAAACTTTTGATATTGAACATAACTCTTTTTTCTTTTCTTTTTTTTTTTTTTTTTTTTTTTTTTGGGGGGGGGGGGGCGGGAAAGGGGGGCGGGGGGGGGGGGGGGAGGCAGAATAAATATTTATTGAGCGAATCTGTGTTTTAACCCAATCACTGCCAGCAGACGCAGGCTCTATTTCTTAAATCCTTATTTATATTTAACCTGTTCAGCCCTGACGCACTACAGCAGGAGATGGCTCCACCATGATAATTCAAGGGCACAGTGCCATATTAGCTTGGTGCCGACAGGCGCCAAGCTAATCTGGCACTGCCCTTGAATTATCATGGTCAATCCATCTCCTGCAACTTGTGCATAGTCATTAGATGACGCCTCCCAAATTTGGGAAATACGGCCGTCGGGCTGAATGAGTCAATACCATAGAGTCCAAACCTTCCATGTAATATGGAAATAAAGAGGGGTCGGCAAGAGACATTGATCATCATGAGCCCGCGCAACTACGGGGACCCATGAGGATCTATGCGGCGGCCTCTTGTTGCGCAGTGTTCACCTTTTGTCGGCAGTGAAGGGGTTAATGGGGTTTTGACATTTATGCACACGGCACTCTATGCACACGGCACTGAAAATAGAGCTGAACACTGCATTGTGTCGTCTGCTACAACACATCGATTGTAGCTCGTAAACGTCACGCTCCGCAATAAAAACTAAATATCAATATAATTGAAACTGTACAGAAAAAAAGCTTCAATATGCTGTGATACTTCTATGTACCCACTCCATAACGTTTGTCCTTCTTCGACACATGTATTGATATATTGTATAACACTGAAGCAAATTAATATTCATGAACTTGCTTGATGTACTTTCCTTCCCAAAGCCCCTTGCACGCCAAGAAGACTCGATCTTGATGATACTTGCATTTTGAAAACGGAAACGCGAAATATTTTCATGCTGCAACATTAACAAGCTTTTTATGTGTAGTAGTAATGAAATGCTTCTTAGTGTGTGCAGCGGACGCTTGAAATTTATATCCTATACACACACACGAACGGAGAGCAGATGCCAGTCGCTGTATTGACTAGTGAAATTGACGAGATGTCAGCTGGCGATATCGACAAGCTGGGAAAAGAACTAAATAAACAAACTTGCTGGCATTTTCCGCAGTTATGTGTGATCTATTTACAGTAAATTTACTCGATAATACGCACTGTTATACACAGCACCGATGTCTTCATAGTCGGACGAAATCTACGCGCTGAGTCGACAGTGATAATTATGCAGTCGTCTGCCATTCATGCGTTTTGTTTGCCGGAAACACCGCAATCAGCCGTAAAATGAATGACGCGAAGCACAGTTTTGTTTTGAACTGGGTACACAAATTATATTGAGCAATATTTTGCTTGTTATAGTGTCGATAACCGACAGATGTGATTACTAGACCCGAATCAAAATATCCTCGACTTACGACTTGAACATTTTCATTCGGGTCTCGTAATCACAACTGCCTGTTATCGGCACTATATCAAGCAAAATGTTGCTCAATATAATATAATATAATATAATATAATATAATATAATATAATATAATATAATATAATATAATATAATATAATATAATATAATATAATATAATATAATATAATATAATATAATAAAAATTATAATATAATATAATTTATAATATAATTATTATGTGTGATCCACTTTCACAAAATCAGTCGTAATTTGCATTTTGGGTGTTTTGACATAATAAAATACATTTCTGTACACTACAGTGTTTGCTGATTACTTTGATATATGACTGAATGCTGTAGTGCAAAAACTGTAGAAGTTATTAGTGTTTACATTTGTTAAAGCCACCGGCAGCCAGTTTGAGAAAACAACCTGCGAAGTGTATGTGTGCATGCCATGTATATCTACCTTGGAGACGGGGATTCAAATCAACCAATCAACCTGATCTTTTACATGGTGGTTCAGTAAGTCCATGACCATGTGTAAAACGTCATATTAAGCTGCTAGCTCATTAGGATCTTGTGATAAGTATTCCCCAAAAGTGCCATACCTAATGTAAATAGGTCAGATTTGGGGAATAAAAAGTATTTTAATATTTTGCTATCAAACTCAAGGCATAAATAATGTCAACTCTGTTTGAGCAAAGAGGTATATTTCTATAACATACTTAAGCAGAACATGTAAAAAAATGCTCTGCAACACTCTTATTTAGTGACAAATGTAATCTTTTTCACCAATTCCATTGCCTTTCATTATCTTTGAACGGAACTTTAGATTAAATTCGTTTTATTGACTCCATTGTACACCTGGCCTAGCACTGACTCATATTTACATCTTATTAAGCCATTTAGCCCCGAGTTCCTACAGCAAGAGATGGATTGACCATGATAATTCAAAGGTAGGGCCAGAATAGCTTGGCGCCTTCAGGCGCCAAGCTAATCTGGCACTACCCTTGAATTATCATGGAAAATCCATCTCCTGCAAATGGCTCGTAGTTGATGGGTAACACTTTCAAAATTTGGGAAATGCTGCCGTGGGTCTGAATGGGTTAAGTGGGATTACGTGATTGTCAATGGTACAAAGCTGGACACTAATATCCGTAATACTGCTATATTATTTTTGTTGAGCATAATGTTCTCGGGTAAGTACGAGGTATGAAACATACATACATACGAGGACACATACGAGGTTTGCTGAAGTAATCGTTTTATATGCCATGTTTTCATTTTTGTTACGTGGTTATTATAAGGTAATGGTGAGCGAGACATTATTTTAGTCTTTGATGTGGATTCATAAGCGTAGCTTTCTTATTTAATTATATGGTATAGTGTGTGAGTGTTTGCTTTCATGCACACGTACATCTGACGTCAAGAAAAATCCCAGAGTTTCCAGAGTATGCCACAAGTAGACTACTATTCAAATGAGATGCTTAGCATGGTGTACTTGTGCTTAGCATCTAATTCGAATAGTAGTCTGCTTGTAGCGTGCTCCCCGAGTGGGCCTGCCTGAAGACTACCCTTACAAACAGTGCGGGCTCGTATGTACGCTAAATTATTAGATCCCCCCCCCCCCAACCCCCCCCCCAAAAAAAAAATAAATAAATAAATAAATAAATAAATAAATAAATAAAAATAAATAAATAAATAAATATTTTTTTTTAAGTTAAATTATATTTCCAATGAACGTTTGTTTCATTCTTCTAAGTGACTCACAAACCGTCAAGTAGGTTAGGCAAGCCCTTGCAGAAACCGCACACTTACCGACTGGGTGCCTGATAAGAAGTGGTTGGGGATCTAACTGTTTGTTGCCCATCGCTGAGTAATTTCCCTTGGTAGGTGTACTGTTCTATTCTGAGGCCGTATTAATTTATTTATCGAGTATTTGCTGGAACGTGTTTTGTATGCTCTATATTTTTATACTGTTATTATAAATTGTATTCCCCCCCCCCCCCCCCCATACTGACTATTGCCGAGAAACACGTTTTGACAATGTGTTTCGCTTTTCACTCTCAGCCACTTCTGCTCTGTGAAAACATGGGTCGGAACGTCTTAATTGCGCCAGGACAAACATGGAGAATCCGTTGTAGTCGCAAATGTTTGCACTCAAAGCAGAATGCGTGTTTTGCAATCTTCGTTGATTAACTCATTCTACCCCAGACACACCACAGGAAGATAAGGATCGACCATGATAGTTCAAGGGTGATGCCAGAATAGGGTGACGTCTATGGGCGCCAAGCTATTCTGGCCGCATCACCCTTGAACTATGATGGTCGATCTGTGTCCTGCACTGCACTGCAGTCTTCAGAGGACATCGGCAAAATTTAAGGATTTCGGTGTTGAGGTAGAATGAGTTAAAGTACTATTACGCATAAACATGAAGACACATATCAGCACCATTTGTGATTGTTATGCCTTGTCGACACAGCTAATGAACTTTAACAGCAGTTTGAACCCGCGGCAAAAGCACACGCTTAATCGCACTTATTTATTCTGCTCAGCCGTTTGCGATTGCGGGGGCTCATGAGGATCTATACCTCTTGCGGCTGGGTGGAGTTCAACTTTGTTATTATTATTATTATTATTATTATTATTATTATTATTATTATTATTATTATTATTATTATTACGTGTTTTTCCATCAGTGTCAGTCCAATACAAATTAATATTTAATTAGTTTCAATCTTCTGAATATGTGTACATGCATATACATGTATGCCGATGTGTTTGTGTGTGCGTGCGTCTGTCGGTGCATGTGTTTGGCGTGCGTGCATTTATGTGTGTGTGTGTGTGTGTGTGTGTGTGTGTGTGTGTGTGTGTGTGTGTGTGTGTGTGTGTGTGTGTGTGTGTGTGTGTGTGTGTGTGTGCGTGCACGCGAGTAAGTGCGAGCGCGCGCAGGCACGGGAACATACACGATAACACTCAAGCGGAACACTACCTTTCAAATACCTACTTCTGTTTTTCTTCACAGTTAAGGGGCAGTAACCTGAAATCTTGGCGTGTAAAGGTTTTGCCTCCCTTTACGCACCCACTTAAAGCCCCTAAGTTTCTATCTGGGCTAAAAAAAATTTTTTTTTTTTTTAATCGTTGAAAAAAGCGTTTACCGAGTATGCACAATTTCAACACATAAAACACAATTAAAATTGAAATAATAGTGTTTCGGAGATGTGAAAATGTATGGTTCGTCAGAATCCTCGCGACGAGAACTGGTCCGTTTTGCTGCAAAGCAAGCAATGTGCCGCTCGGCAAACTGGTGCGCGGCCATTGCTGTCTCGGTTGCCGGTCCGTCTTTTGACTTCAATGTCAACTCGTAAAGATAATGTAAGACAAGTAGTATGCATGTCTGATGTGTCAGTCTGTCGGCCAGTGTGTGTGTGTGTGTGTGTGTGTGTGTGTGTGTGTGTGTGTGTGTGTGTGTGTGTGTGTGTGTGTGTGTGTGTGCGTGTTTGTGTGTTTGGGAGCGGGGTAGGTTATCGGGCATAACTTAAATGATGTGTGTGTTTGCACCAATGTAACCATGTCACTACTGGGGTGCAAAGCACAACTTACGTGCATGTGAATCATGGCCCGGCACTTCACAGATTTCACTCTGTAAATGACGATATGCACGTATCTTTATCGGTAGTGCTGAACACACACACACACACACACACACACACACACACACACACACACACACACACACCGGCACACACACACACACACACTCACCGTGCGCGCACACTGACACGCACACAGCTTGTGATTGCTAGGGTTCAGCGGTTTAATGTTTACACTTATTCCATCAAATAAACACAAAATGAGAATAATTCCGATGAATACTGGAAAAAATTATATTCCACCAGTTGTCAGACACTAATTGCATCACAGTAATCTAATTACCGGTATGTAAACAGCACAATATGTTTGAAGTCATAAGAAGATAAGAGGGTCGGAGGCTAGACCCACCCGTAAATTAGATAAAACTGTTAGGGCGAGTTGACTGCTACCGATTGCTAGTTGACCTTATCTGGGGCGTTTTCAGTTTTTGGGCGAGTTGACCGTCAGCCCAATGGGTAATGTCCCTTCATTAGAAGCTGTCGCAAACAATGGACCAGCAAAGAGCAGCCACACATCTTAGCAGCCAGCAGTGGGCAGCCACTAATCTTATCAGCCAAGGTATGGTTTACCGACACGGACAAAATAAAATCAATTGGGATAAATATTGGGATCGCCAGAGGATCCTCAGAATCATGAAGTTTGTCGGTAGACTCAAGAAACAAACAAACATCTTTAAAAAATCAACAAATAAAGTAGAAATAAATAAACAAAATTAATGATTTTTCAATAGATAAAAATAAATGAGCAAATCAATATAAAGATAAATTAATCAAATACACTTTTTAATAACAAGTGCAACAATTTTTGCACAAGGGATAGTTTTGCAATGAACCAGTATTAGCTGAAGCATCCCTACACTGACTGAAAGGACTCAGGGAAATTAATCCGGCCTTCCATAATAAGAGCAAAATTTGTGCCAAGTAACTTCTCAGACAGCGTAAGAGTGCTTCAGGCAATACAGTCTTAAGCGGGCAAAACGATGCGTTGTGCCTTCTAATGCCCATCTTTTTTTAAAATATGGAAATGCTTCCCGAACACATTCATAATATTTTATATATGGCCCCGGCTATGCCGTCCAGCATAAGTAGTTTAAGAGATCAAAAATGTTCCGCCTTATTTAATGAAGGATTGGCAGCCTTGCGGCTTCTCATTGTAGGGGTTCTCACAAAAAAAGATAGATGAGGCTAGCGCTGGCAGAATTGTACACAAACCAAGGGTAATCACTCAGCGCTGGACAGACAAACAGTTAGATCCCCAGGGGATCTAACTGTTTGTCTGTCCAGCGCTGAGTGATTCCCCTTGGTTTGTGTACAGTTCAGTGTAGAGGTGCTTCAACCAATACTGTCTGATGGCAAAACGATGCGTTGTGCCCTCTAATGACCATCAATTTTGAACTATGGAAATGCTTTCTAACACATTCATAACTGTTTTATATGGCCCTATGCCGTCCAGCATAGGTTAAAAGACCAAAGATGTTACAATCAATGGCTCGATAAAGCGGCTTCTCAGAAAGTGTGTGTGTGAGGGAGGGGGGGTGGGGGGGGGGGCTTCAGCCAATACCTTCTGATGGCAAAACGATGCGTTGTGCCCTCTAATGCCCATCCTGTTTAAATATTGAAATGCTTCCAGTCCTGAACACATTCTAACTGTTTTATATGGCCCTATGCCGTCCAGCACAGGTTAATAGATTTAAAAGGATGTTGCAATCAATGGCTCGATAAAGCGGCTTCTTAGACAGTCTGCGAGTGTGTGTGTGGGGGAGGGGTGGGTGGGGGGGGGGGCTTAAGTCAATACCATCTGATGGCAAAACGATGCATTGTGCCCTCTAATGCCCATTATTTTTTAATATGGGAATGACTTTGGTATCAATTTCAGCCCACTTAATCAAATTTCAAATACAAACGATTTTGAATTTCCAAAAATTTCAGTAGCTTGCTTGAGCTTTCCCTTAGCACCACGTGAATGTTCTGTGTTTATGTACAGTGTGTGAGGGAATGCGCGTGATTCACGTGAGCGTGCTTGTTGGGTTCAGTTTGCGGCGGCGCTTTGAGCCGATTTTAAATTGGGATAAAGCGCCTATTATATTCATAACTGTTTTATATGGCCCTTTGCCGTCCATCATTGGTTAAGAGACCAAAAATGTCGTCAGGAATGGCGGCCAAGCGGATTCTCAGAATGAGTAAGGGTACTTCAGCCATAACTGTCTGATGGCAAAACGATGCTTTGTGCCCCCTCTACCAATCATTTTTTAATATTGAAATCGGCTTCCTGAACACATTCATACCTGTTTCATATGGCCCTTTGCCGTCCATCATAGGTTAAAAGACCAAAAATGTCATAAGGATTGGCCCTCAAACGGCTTCTCAGACAGTGCAGGGGTGCTTCAGCCAATACCGTCTGATGGCAAAACGATGCATTGTGCCCTCTAATGCCCATCCTTTTTTATTATGGATATACTACTACTACTACTACTAATAATAATAATAATAATAATAATAATAATAATAATATATTTATAAAGTGCAAACTCCCTGCAGTGCAGGCTCTGAGCTGTACAATGCAAATCAAAGTTAAAACCTAAATATAAATCAATAGACAGCAACAACACAAAATACAAATATTACAATACAAATTCTAAAATTAACAGCACATAAACACACCCAAAGCACAAACAACCATATGCTTCCTGAACACATTCATAACTGTTTTAACTGGCCCTATGCCGTCCAGCGTTGGTTAATGGACCAAAAATGTTGTAAGGACTAGACCGCTAAGCAGCTTCTCAGACAGTGTGAGGGTGCTTCAGCCAATACCGTTTCGTGGCAAAACGATGCGTTGTGCCCTCTACTGCCCATCCTTTTTTAATATGGAAATGCTTTCTGGACACATTCATAACTGTTTTATGTGGCCTTATGCCGTCCTTCATGGCTTAAGATACCAAAAATGTCGTCAGGACTGGCCGCCAAGCGACTTCTCAGAATAAGGGTGCTTCAGCCAATACAGTCTGATGGCAAAACGATGCTTTGTGCCCTATAATACCCATCACTTCTGAATATGGAAATGCTTCCTGACCACATTCATACCTGTTTAATATGGCCCTGCCTTTGCCAGCCATAATAGGTTAAAAGACCAAAAATGTCATAAAGACTGGCCGCCAAGCAGCTTCTCAGAGACTGTGGAGGAGCCAATACCTTCTGATGGCAAAACGATGCGTTGTGCCCTCCGCTAATGCCCATCATGTTTGAATATGAAAATGCTTCCTGAACACATTCATAACTGTTTATATGGCCCTATGCCGTCCATCATAGTTTTACAGACCAAAAATGAGACCCAGAGCGCAAAAAAAAAAAAACCCATTCTTCCCGACATAAGCGACATAAAAACATAAGGGATATGATTATATCAGCGAAACTCAACACAAAAAGAGACACAGTCGTGTCTGCTACCGACACAAGCAAAACACAAGAAGACGACGCCGCAAACAACGACAACAACTAACCACCACGGCAACAACGGCCCTCTAGACGAGGATTAGGAACAATCGACCCTAAGCAGGGCACCCTATCCACCTACCGACGACAAAGCTAATCGCGCATAAACCCCCTTCACACTCCCGCTCTCAGCAACAGGGAAACCAACCACACACACAGCATGAAGCTCAAACCCCGAAGGATACTGAACTCATTCTACCCCAGACACGCTACAGCAAGATAAGGATCGACCATGATAGTTCAAGGGTGATGCCAGAATAGCTTGGCGCCTACGGGCGCCAAGCTATTTTGGCATCACCCTTGAACTATCATGGTCGATCTGTGTCTTGCACTAGAGTGCAGTCTTCAGAGGACAACGGCACAATTTTGGGATTTCGGTGTTGGGGTAGGAGTTAACTCCACCCAACAAGGGAAAGAAAAGGATTAAAGAAACATACAGCACTCCACTTAATCCAATTTACTCCATGGACCCAAAGAGAATCGGACCCGCTACCACGAAGAAAGCAAGCGAACATCGCCCCTTATTCCCCGACCGGCCTCCACGTGGCGTGAGTTGGTAGTCCCCTCAGTCCCTGACTGAGTGGGCTAGCAGAGGGGTGCCATCTTTGTCTAGGATTAGGACATGATATCAGCAGATATGTTGTTCAGTCTTTTTCACTGGTCCGGTTTTTAAGGAGCTGTGCTAACCCAGGTCGTACCATGTTGGATTGGTCCTTAAAAATACGCGTGAGCTTTTGGTCCTTTGGATCCCAAGTGTTTGCCGTGCTTGGAGACCCGTGTCGGAGGAGAAGAGGATCCTGGTGGCTGAAACACTCCACTTTGGCCTTGACTTCTGCCTAAACGGGAGGCTAGTCGTACCGGCCTAGTTGATCGGCTCTTGTCACGTTGAACCCTATCCCACTCTTGACATGCGGGTTGCTATACGGAGCACCATGCTATAGCCTCTGCTGCTGATTAGGTGCTTTAAACGGTGGCTTAAACGGTTCAATCGGGCTTACCCCCTTGAGTATATCTTTCGGGCAGTCTCCATTGTGCGTCGGCTGGAGACCCGCCGACAGTTGCACTTTCCATTGTTGGGCTCGGTGGCGGGCGGGGACACCCGGGGGATGAATATCTCTACTATAATAATATGGAAAAAAATTAAAAAAAACAAAACTGGCACCAAAGCGGCACATAGCCGCCGACATTGTCATTGAGAACGATAGTGACTCTGACTGTGAGGAAGCGACGCCTCAGGCGTCGGCCGCCTGTCTTCGCTTTCTCATTATCCACAGCAAAGTTAAAGAGAAGCCTGTTTCTAAGCTGTACCCTTTCCTGGTAGGGGAGACCCTCAGGAGCCGTGTTGGCAGGCCTGAGGCCCAGCGCCTCAGGTCTGGTGACTTGCTGGTAGAGTGCCGCACCCGGGCACACTCCAATGGGCTACTGAGGCTCTCCTCCATCGGAGACACTCCAGTGGAGGTCACTCCCCACAAAACGATGAATTCCTCTAGAGGAGTGATTAAAGATCAAGCATTGGCCGAACTGTCTGAAGATGAACTTGTACGGAACCTTAAGTCACAGGGGGTGACCTACGTCAGGCGCTTCATTTCCAAACGAGGGTGGTAGGGAGATCCGTCTCCCTACCATCATCCTGACGTTTGGCACCCCCACAGCTCCTACTACCATCTGGGGAGGTTACTACTCCCTAAAAGTGAAAAAGTACGTCCCTCTCCCCCTCCGGTGCTTTAAATGCCAAAAGTATGGCCATGGGCAGAAGACATGCCGCCAGGCAGAGGCTCTATGCGCCCGTTGCACTAAGCCCGGACACTCTGCTGAGTCCTGCAGAGCCATCCCCCTGTATGTGAATTGCCAGGGGGCGCATATGGCTTCGGACAAGAAGTGCCCTCGTTGGATCTCCGAGTGCAGGATTCAGCAGGTGCGTGTGGAGAAGGAGCTGTCCTTTGCGGACGCAAAAAAAAACTGGTTGATGGCCCTGGTGCAGCTGAGGCTGCGCCAAACTCAAATAACAACTTTGTGTATACTTTCAGCGCTGCGGTGGCAGGCAAGCGCCCCACCAAAGACTTCTCTTGTCAATCCCCAACTTCTTGGTTGGGGGCGGAGCCTCGGATCCTCTCGCCCCTGGAGCGTAACCCTCCTCCGGTGGTGACGAGGAGCCAGGGAACGCAGAGGGCGGACGCTATCGGTCCGATGGCGCCGCCTTCTGCTGCCCCTAAGCCTCAGCCCCCACCCAAACCTGCTAGTTTGTCAACGCCAAAGGTTTCTTGCTCTGGTCAGCCTTCTAAGGCCGCTAACTCTAGCGGCAGGACCGCTGCCCAGGACCAAAAGTCTAAGAAATCTATGGGACCGCCGTGCGCACGGGCCCAGAAGGGGAACACTGATGTCCCCCTTCAAAACAAATATGCTGCATTGGAGGAGCAGATGGAGGGAGTGGAAGTTGTCGTTGCCGATGCTGCGGCAGCTCCACCCCCTTCATCTCCTAAGAACCAGAGGAGGCCCGGGAGCCGGTCCCCCTCTGTTTCTCCAACTCCTTCCAACGCAAAAGAAAAAAAAACCCAGATAAGACATAATCATGGACTCTGCTTCAGTGGAATTGTCGTGGTTTTCAAGCTAACTTTGAGGAATTACGTCTTTTAGTCAAGTGCTATAACCCCTCAGTAATATCTCTTTAGGAGACTTACCTGAAGACTTCTGACCCTGTGTCCTTTAATGGTTTTAACGTTATACATAAAGGCTCTGATTCGGAGAGGCGCTCGGGTGGAGTGGCTCTTCTCAATAAATAGCCAAATTTTATGTAGCCCCGTTAGCATCGACACCTGTCTTCAGGCTGTCGCAGCTCGGGTTACCTTGAAGACGACCATAACCATATGCAGTATTTACCTGCCACCATCCCTGCGGGTCTGTAGTAATGATTTTTTTAATATAGTAGATCAACTGCCCCCTCCCTTTATTCTCATGGGGGATTTTAACGGTCACGCTCACCTTTGGGGTAGTGACCACTATGATGGCAGAGGTCAGATGTTAGAAGATGTTTTTTCTCAACTTAACCTATGTGTCTTTAACGATGGCTCACCTACATACTCTAACTCAGATTCAGGATCTAGTTCTGTTCTAGACCTCACTGCGTGTGATCCTTCTCGCATGCTGGACTTTGACTGGAAGGTTCACGACGACGCGACCTGTGTGGTAGTGACCACTTCCCAGTAGTCCTGTCATCGGTCAGCTGTGAGGAGGATCCGCCGGTGGGGCGCTGAAATCTCAAGAAAGCTAACTGGCCTCTGTTCGCCTCCTTCTGTCAGTCTCGTATTACAGAGGAGGTGGTCATGTCAGCTGAAGAACCTGTTTCTTCTTTTACTACTATTTTGTTGGACGTAGCAGGTGAAACCATCCCTAAAACTTTCGCATCAGTCCCTCGGAAGCCGAGAGTACCATGGTTCAATGAGGAGTGCCGCAAGGCCCAAAAAGCGCGCAAATCTGCTCAGCGACGTGCTTTCCGTAATCCGTCGAAAGTGAATATTTTAACCTTTAAAAGACAGAGGTCGAAAGCCCGTTACATTTTTAAACGTGAACGCCGTGCTTCCTGGAGACGCTTCGTCTCATCTTTAACTTCTCGGACTCCGTCCCAGAAAGTATGGAGGGCTGTTCGAGGAATTAGGGGCAGGGGTGGCTCGGCTTCTGTCAGCCATCTTAGAGATGGTGCCAGCTTGGTCACAGATAAAAAAGCTGTGGCCATTATTCACCCTTCTTCCAGAGAGAGAAGGAGAAGCGAGAGTCTCGTATTTGTGATTTTAAGTCCGATAACTCAGAAGACTATAATGCTCCTTTTACGTTATCAGAATTGCAGCAAGCCTTGCAGAAATGTAATGACTCTGCTGCTGGCCTAGATACCATCCACTATCAATTCCTAACGCATCTGCCTGAGAGGTCACTCCTTGTACTTCTCAAGGTCTTTAACCATATCTGGAGAACTGGTCATTTTCCGCCGTCTTGGCACCAGGCTGTGGTTGTACCGATCCCCAAGCCGGGTAAAGATCCTTCCGACCCGGGCAACTACCGGCCTATCGCTTTGACATCATGTTTATGTAAAACTATGGAGCGCGTGGTCAACGCCCGCCTGGTGTGGCATCTTGAGTCACAGGGTCTCCTCACAGACCTCCAGTGCGGTTTCCGGCGCTTCTGTAGTACAACTGACCATTTAGTCCGCTTTGAATCATTTATTCAAGATGCTTTTGTCAACAAGCAGCATGTCTATGCAGTTTTCTTCGATCTTGAGAAGGCATATGACACTACCTGGAAGTATGGCATAATGTCTGACTTGTTGGACATGGGTTTTAAAGGGCACCTGCCCGTTTTTATTCACAATTTTTTTGTCTAACCGGTCGTTCCATGTCCGTGTGGGCTCCACCCTCTCCGACTCCTTTGAACAGGAGATGGGTGTCCCACAGGGCAGCATTCTATCTCCTGTTTTATTTAGTATTAAAATTAATAACATTGTAAAGGCCGTCAAGGATGATTCTGAATGCTCTTTGTTGACGACTTTGCTTTGTGCGCACGTGGTCGAGGACTTGCGTCCCTTAAGAGGCGCTTGCAGCTGTGCGTTGATCGCATCCAGCGGTGGGTGTCTCTCAATGGATTGAAGTTCTCGCCCTCCAAGACTGTCTGTGTGCATTTTACTAACCAGACGAATTTTTTTCCAGAACCTAGCCTGAGCATTGCTGGAGTGCCGATTAAGGTGGCCGAGGAGGCAAAGTTTCTGTGGGTCAGTTTTCACAAAAGACTTACCTTCCGCAACCATATTTATTACCTTAGAACCTCTTGTCAGAAGGCTCTCGACGTTCTTCGTGTCGTCGGTCGTACTGACTGGGGTGCGGACCGTACTGTCTTACTTCGTCTGTACCGGGCCATTGTTCGGTCCAAACTGGATTACGGCTCTGTGGTGTATGGCTCAGCTTCCAAGTCTGTGCTACAGCGTCTGAACAGAATTCACCATCAGGGTCTGCGGATATGTCTTGGGGCCTTCAGGACGTCTCCAGTTCCTAGTCTGTATGCCGAGGCAGGGGAGCCTTCTCTCAAGATCCGCCGCATCCGCCTCATGCTCAGCTACGTTCTGAAACTGAAGGCCCATCCAGAAAATCCTGCCTATGATTGTGTTTTTAAACCATCGTTTGCAGAGGTTTACGATACCCATCCGGGAGCTGTCCGTCCACTTTCTTTCCGTGTCCGACCTCATCTGCAGGCGGCCGGATTGGATCTGGACAGAGTTTCGGAATTCCTGCAACACATCACTCCACCCTGGCTCTTACCAGTTCCTGACATCTTGCTGGACTTGACTGCCCACAAGAAAGACTCTACTCCATCAGCCATATACCAACAGAGCCTCAATGAACTGCTTTCAATTTTTCCTGGCTATTGTCGTATCTATACCGATGGGTCAAAGTCTGAGGATGGGAGAGTGGCTGCGGCCGCAGTGCCCTCTCGCCATCCTAGACGCCCATTTAAGCACCGCCTCCCAGACCACTCATCTGTATTTAGTGCGGAACGGCAGGCGGTTCTGCTGGCACTCAGGCATGCTTATCGATCTAGAGAAAGGAACTTCCTGATTCTGTTTGACTCTCTTTCTGCCCTGCAGGCCCTTCAGGGCACGGGAAATGACCACCCACTGCTGGTGCAGATCAGAGAGCTCCACGCGGACTTGATGAAGGAATATTATGACATCATTTTTATTTGGGTGCCAGGGCATGTGGGCATCGAAGGCAACAGGATCGCAGATTCTGCTGCCAACGGTGTCCGCAATGACCCTGTCCCTGACACACAGACTGTTTATAGTGATTTTAGACATGTGGCTAGTGCGTACATAGCCCATGAGTGGCAGTCCGAGTGGGACAAAGAGGAAGCTAACAAGCTGTATGAAGCCTTTCCTAAGTTGTCCGACGGTCTACCTTATCGCTGCGGTAGCCGCCATGAGGAGACTGTCCTGGCTCGGCTCCACATCGGCCACACGTATGTTACGCACTCTTATTTACTTAAACAGGAGGAGCGTCCATGGTGTTATGCCTGCGACGAGCAGTACTCTGTTCAACACTTTTTGTTGTCTTGTGCTGATCTAATCGACACAAGGTATAAACATTTCACGGCAGACTCCTTGAAGGTTTTGTTCCGGGATGTGCCCCCGGACAAGATCTTCAGTTTTCTGAGAGAGTGCCATATATTTTAATAAGATTTGAGCCTTTATAGATTATGATGTTTCTATTATTTTGACCTTTTTGAGAGTCTTTCGACGTTTTCTTTAAAGACATGTGCGACATTTTAGCATGACATATTTTTAAGGTATATTTACATCATGTCTTAAGACCTTTCTTTTAGTCTGGCTGACCAGATTTTTACCCTTCCCGCCGTGAGATGGCCTTAGTCGCCTGCTCGGCGTTAAACCCAAATAACTAACTAACTTAATCCCCGACATCCGAACATAACACAGATACCCCGGAGCAACGATACAAGCTTACCTCCTCTCTCCCCTTCAGCCCTAAAGACAACGCGACGGATGAAAAAAAAGCGATAAAACCCACGACCCTACTCCAACGGGACGACTAATGACCCCAAAAGGAAGATCAAGCCGGATTAACAAGGATCTACTACCTCGTCAAAGGAAAAACGGCTACACTTCACAACCAACAACTGCCTTTCACCCTAAGGCTCATCGGGCCAGGAAAACTACGTAACCCTCAAGCACAACCCATAACACTGCCCAACTGGCTTATCCTCCTCTACACACCCCACCATACTTCAAGAGACGGAATTCCACAAACGGATGAGGAAAAACACATGTTTTTAAACGTCATCACGACATAAACAACGCACCCACCGACTTGAACGACAGCCCTCTACCCAAATACGACAACAAGAAAACAATAGGCCGGTTCCCTGACGAGTATATCGGAGCCTGTAGTTACACACTACGAATACCGATCGAAACGCCTCCCGAGTGCTTCACAAAACACAACGCATGCGACAGCAGCGACCACATACAACTCGGAGAATAACAGGCGTCGGGACCAGAGTGACAGGTCGCACACCTGGGTGCATGACTGGACCGCTAAGCAGCTTCTCAGACAGTGTGAGGGAGCTTCAGCCAATACCGTTTCGTGGCAAAACGATGCGTTGTGCCCTCTAATGCCCATCCTTTTTTAATATGGAAATGCTTTCTGGACACATTCATAACTGTTTTATGTGGCCCAATGCCGTCCATCATGGCTTAAGATACCAAAAATGTCAGGACCGGCCGCCAAGCGACTTCTCGGAGTAAGGGTGCTTCAGCCAATACAGTCTGATTTCAAAACGATGCTTTGTGTCCTATAATACCCATCACTTCTGAATATGGAAATGCTTCCTGAACACATTCATACCTGTTTAATATGGCCCGCCTTTGCCAGCCATAATAGGTTAAAAGACCAAAAATGTCATAAAGACTGACCGCCAAGCAGCTTCTCAGAGAGTGTGGAGGAGTTTCAGCCAATACCTTCTGATGGCAAAACGATGTGTTGTGCCCTCTAATGCCCATCATGTTTGAATATGGAAATGCTTCCTGAACACATTCATAACTGTTTTATATGGCCCTATGCCGTCCATCATAGTTTTAGAGACCAAAAATGTTCCGCTTATTAAGGAAGGATTGGCCTCCTTGTGGCTACTCAGTGTAGGGGTGCTTCAGTCAATACAGTCTGATGGCAAAACAATGCATTGTGGCCTCTAATGCCCATCCTTTTTGAATATTGAAATGCTTCCTGAGCACATTCATAACTGTTTTATATGGCCCAATGCCGTCGAGCGTAGGTTAATAGACCAAAAAAATTGTAAGGACTGGCCCGCTAAACGGCTTTTCAATCAGTGTGGGGGTGCTTCAGCCAATACCGTCTCATTGCAAAACGGTGCTTTGTGCCCCTCTAATGCCCATCATTTTTTTTAATATGGAAATGTTTTCATTCATAACTGTTTTATATGGCCCAATTCCGTCCAGCGTAGGTTAATAGACCAAACTTGTAACGACTGGCCCCTAAGTGGATTATCAGACTGTGGAGGTGCTTAATCCAATACCGTCTAATGGCAAAACGATGCGTTGTGCCCCGATGCCCATCATTGTAAATATGGAAATGCTTCCTGAACACATTCATAACTGCTTTATATGTCCGATGCCGTCCATCATAGTATAAGAGAACAAAAATATTCCGCTTATTAAGGAATTGAAGAATTGGCCGCCTTACTGCTTCTCATGGTCCCTCTCCCTCGTAGTGATTTATTCAAAACCATTTTGTCCTCCTCTGGAAGTTCATTCTGGAATTCTATTTCAGCAGTAATTCGAACTGCAAACACGCAGCTTTAGGGACAGCCTCTTTAAGCACCTGCAATCTTTGACATAATGTAGTCGGCACACTACCAAGATCATTCTTCGCAGGACATGGTGTGTGTGTGTGTGTGTGTGTGTGTGTGTGTGTGTGTGTGTGTGTGTGTGTGTGCGCGCGCGCGCGCGTGCGTGCGTGCGTATGTGTGTGTGTGTGTGTGTGTGTGTGTGTGTGTGTGTGAGTCCGTGTATGCCTGTGTATAATATGGATTGCGCGTGTGCCTGCGTGTGTGTATTTTAGTTGCATTTAGTTACTTTTTCTTACTTTTTCTTTCTTTATGTTAATATATTTCACGTCTCCCTGTCTTAGTTTGGATGGTTATATTTGGAATGCATTGAAATGTATACCGTGTGTGTGTGTGTGCGTGTGTGTGTGTGTGTGTGTGTGTGTGTGTGTGTGTGTGTGTGTGTGTGTGTGTGTGTGTGTGTGCGCGCGCGCGTGTGCGTGTGCGTGCGTGCGTGCTTGTATTTTTGTCATGTATGTAGTAGATGTAGCAACGGCAAGTTTGAAAACTGGTTTTATTAACAATAACTTTTACCGTTGAAAAATAAAGGTTCATTGTCATTGTCAGTGTAGGGGGTGCTTCAGTCAATACCGCCTGATAGCAAAACGATGTGTTGTGCCCTCTAATGCCCATAATTTTGGATATGCAAATGCTTCCTGAACACATTCATATTTGTTTTATATGGCCCTATGCCGTCCATCATAGGTTAAAAGACCCAAAATATGGAATGGACTGACCACCAAGCCACTTCTCAGACAGTTTGGGGATGTTTCAGCCAATACCTTCTGATGGCAAAACGATGCGTTGTGCTCTCTATTGAACATCATTTTTGTATAATGAAATGATTACTGAACACATTCATAACTGTTTTTTATGGCCCTATCCAGTCCAGCATAGGTTATTAGACCAAAAATGGGTTTTTAGGACGCGCCGCCAAACAGCTTATCAGACTATGTAAGGGGGCTTCAGCTAATATGTAGGGTGGGGTGGGGGGGGTAGGGGGGGGGGGCTTCAGCCAATACCGTCTGATGGCAAAACAATGCCTTCTGCCCTCTAATGCCCATCATTTTTAAATAAAAAAATGCTTCATGCACATTCGTAACTGTTTTAGGTGGCCGTATGCCGTCCATCATAGTTTAAGAGACCAAAAATGTTCCGCTTATTAAAGAAGGATTGGCCGCATTGCGGCTTCTCGGTGTAAGGGTGCTTAAGCCAATACTGTTTGATGGCAAAACGACGCGTTGTGCCCTCTAATGCCCATCCATTTTTTACTATGGAAATGCTTCCTGAACACATTCATAACTGTTTTATATGGCGCTATTCCGTCCGTCATAGGTTAAGAGACCACAAATATCGTAAGTACTTGCCGTCAAGCGGCTTCTCACACAGTGAAGTGGTGCTTCAGCCAATACCGACTGACGCAAAACGACACGTTTATGCCCACTATTACCCATCATTTTTGTATAAGGGAATGCTTCCTGAACATTTCATAACTGTTTTATATGGCCCTATCCCGTCCAGCATAGGTTAAAATACCAAAACTGGTGTTAGTACCGGCCGTCAATAGATTACAAGACAGTATAGGAGTACAGGCTTTACAAGTCCCTCGTAGTGTCTATTCTACTCTACGGCTGTGAGACTTGGACACTGCTTGCAGACTCAGAAAAGAAAATCCAGGCCTTTGAGAACAAGTGCCTGAGGAAGTTGCTCCGCATCTCGTACCGCGAGCACAAGACCAACGAATATGTACGGAGCATCGTCACTTCCCTGGTGGGCCCACATGAACCCCTTCTGGCAACCGTGAAACGGCGCAAGCTTGCTTGGTTTGGCCACGTGACCCGACACAGCACCTTGTCCAAGACTATCCTCCAAGGCACTCTCGAAGGAAGTCGTCGGCGAGGTCGTCAGAGAAAGAGTTGGGTCGCAAACATAAAAGAATGGACCGAACTCGAGATGCCAGACTTGCTTGCCACCGCCCAAAATAGAACTCAGTGGAGAGCACTGTCTGTTGCTGCTGCCTTTCAGTCCCCCCAACGCCCAGTTCGGGCAAGGGACTGATGATGATGATGATAGGAGTGTTTCAGCCAATACAGTCTGATGACAAAACGATGCGTTGTACCCTCTATTCCGCATCATTTTAAAATGTGGAAATGTTTCCTGAACACATTCATGACTGTTTTATATGGCCCAATGCCATCCACCATAGTTTAAAAGACCCCCCCCAAAAAAAAAAAAAAAAAAAAAAAAAAAAAAAAAAGAAAGGTTCCGCTTATTAAGAAAGGATTGGCCGCCTTGCGGCTTTTCAGTGTAAGGGTGCTTCAGACAATACTGTGCTATGGCAAAACGATGTGTTGTTCCCTTTAATGCCTATCATTTATGAATATGTAAATGCTTCCTGAACAAATTCGTAGCTGTTTTTATGTGGGCCTATGCCGTCCATCACAGTTTAAGAGACCAACAATGTTCGGCTTATTAAAAGAAGGATTGGCAGGCTTGCGGCTTCAGAGTGTAGGGGTGCTTCAGCCAGTACTTTTTGTTGGTAAGACGATGCGTTGTGCCCTCTAATGCCCATCCTTTTTAAATATGTAAATACTTCCTGAACACATTCATAAATGTTTTATAAAAGGCCCTGTGCCGCCCACCATCGGTTAATAAGACCAAAAATGATGTAAGGATTGTCCGCCAAGCAGATTCTCAGTCAGACAGTGTAGGGGTGCTTCAGCCAATACAGTCTGATGACGGCAAAACGATGCGTTGTGCCCTCTGTTGCCCATCATTTTTGAATAAGGAAAAGCTCCCTGCATACATTCCTAATTGTTTTATATGGCCCTATCCCGTCCAGCACTGGTTAAAAGACCAAAAATATTGTTAGAACTGTCCTCCAAGAGGCATCTCAGACAGTATAGTGGTGCTTCAGCCAATACCGTCTGATGGCAAAACAATGTACGTGTTGTGCCCTCTAGAAAAGGGCCCATATGCACATTGCATCATCAAAAGTAATGGTCATTAGGACGAAACGGTCCATTTGTAAATGGACCATTTGTACGGAATCTAATTGGAATGCATGTTGTCAAAAAAAAAACGTGCCATTAGTTAAGGGCTACTTTATTTTTAGACTGGACGGAATCCCTTCCCCTTTGACAAGTGGGCGCATGCGCAGTTGAAAGGCATTTGTCAACGCGTAAATGCGCTTGGCCGGTAGCCGATCGCACTGTTGAGGAGCTTGTAAGCAAAACTGCTGAAGTAGTGTAGTAAGGAAATTTTCCAATGCAGTCACAGTGAATAATCTTGCATACACTCTTTTTTCACTGAAAATTCTGGTATTCATAATGTTTCACAATATCAAAAGAGTTAAAAAATCAAATAAACACTGACAATATCGGCAGTCTCTGTAAATCAGTCACACTCTTATACGTATAGTGGATAACAGTAACTTAGCATAAGAGATAATTAAAATATATTAAATAATTTTACAAACATATATTCATAAAAAAAATTAAAATTAAAAGATTTCCTAACAGCTGAATTTTTCATGAGTCTTTAATTTGTTAAGTTTACACAATAAGATAGCAATCAGGTTCAGGTGATATGTAATAGGATATGTAATATAATTTTGAAAACGGACAGTAATCGCCCATTAGGATCGCTAGTGGTAGGGTACAGCGGCATTAAATTTAATAAATCATTAGGCAGCTAAAATAGGTCATGCATTCCGTTAAATGGCAGATTTGTGACGATTAACCAAAATGGCTCATTAGCACGGATAATGGCGTGACATGCACTGATACGGACCCAACATTTCACGAAAATGCCGCTTCCTGAACACATGCATAAATGTTTTATATGGCCCTATCCCGTCTCCCCGATTACTTCGGTGCCAGAGGGACATTAATATGATATAACTGACAAACGATAGCATAGGTTAAAACATCAAAAATGTTGTAATGACTTGCCGCCAAGTGGGTCTTTACATGTGAAATTGCGAAAAAAAAAAAAGGGGGGCTTTTATTATTCAGATCTTGGGGGTCGGAAGTAGAGTCTCAGCGTAGGGGTGCTTCTGTTAGCCTGTCCGCGCCACTGAATCTGAATGCTGTGAGTACATGTGACGAGCTGTTAGCGCGGATTTGGCATACGCTGGGAACCATACTACCATTTTGATGCTTCCGATTTTAGTGGCTGCTAAGAGGTGGCCGGTCTCTTCAGGGCCATCCACAAAAATGGCGTATGGTCTTGGGTCGCACAAAATTCAACAACCGCCCTTATGAAGTTATATATGGACATCACTGACTGCATGTAAGTTGTAGTACAAATAGAAATCTTACTGAATTATCATTAACTCATTTCATCCTTACACACCCGTGATTTTAAGTCTTCCCTTTGTTGACTGTGTAGCACCATCGTGGTGGCACATGAGTATCATCAAAATGCCTTAAAAGTAACTAGGTGTGAGAACCAGTGAAGGTTTTGATACACCCGACGTAAAACTCTAGTCTACAGTGCCTACGTCCGACGTGCCTAGTCTCTGCATTAGTCACATGCTATGCAACGGACACAAATACATTGACTAGGTAGTCCAGACTAAGGCATTTATGAAGGTATAGCAAAGGCCTAAGTGTACCAAAGCAATGCAACCGGCCCTAAGGGTTCAGTTTGTGTGTGTATGTGTGTGCATAGCTTAAACTCGCATAAAGGTAGTGTGTGATTGTGTATAGCGTAGTATAACTTTTATAACACACTTAGTAGTTTGTGCCGTTTCTGGGGATTTGGTGCGTCAGATATTAGCAAAGTAGTGTTTCAACACGTTTTTCTTCATGTTTCTTCCACTTTGGAAAGAAACAAAAACACATTCTGGTTAGCGGTTTCCTACGGTGATGGCAAGACTCGCTGTTATTATAGGGTCAGATACGCACATTTCTGGCGTAATAATCATCACTGCCCGAGCCCTATAACTGTTCATAAGAAATTCCCCAGAACTACCTTGAGATAATTTTAATAATAATAGAGAAAATATCCTAAAATTTCTAGCTTGTCCACCCACAAACATGAGCTCTAGTCACCGTCACAAAGACACACACAGTGCTTGGTGTCGAAGTACTTTCTCCCCATTAGGTTTGCTTAGCTAGATGTGATGTAATTTTTGTCTTGTTACTTATTTGCCATAACTTGGGGCCCGCCCACCCATGATGTCATGTGAACATGCTCTGACCAGCCCCATTTCAAAGTCTACTGTATTTTCAATATGTTCGACAAATATGGAAAGCAAAGTCTACTGTATTTTCAATATGTTAGACAAATATGGAAAGATATCCTTCACAGAGAAATCTGGATAAAAAAGAAGCATCCAATCATTTTGCTCTTTGGGTGTCGATAGCCTTGTTAGTCGCAATGATTGCTGCAGGACTAAAACGTTGCAACTAAAGCCGCTGCTGACATCCAAAGGGTTAGGAAAACAGAGGCCAGTGAAATGTTCACAAATCTGTGATAAAGTTTTGGAGGTTATGCCACGACACTAACCTCACCCCACCACACCCAACTGCCTTGTAATCTTGTTGGTTGTATTCAGTACTGATGTACTTATCCTGGTTGTGCTTATGGACTGTAGAGTGGCTTGGATGGATGTTTTGTTGTGCTGTCTGTCCTAGTGGAAAGCCTGTTGTAATAGAATGATAAAAGCAAGTCATCCCCATCGACCTGCGATGAGCCTCTACCCCACTTTCCCCTCTGTAACTACAGAATGATGACCAGGTTGTCAAACATGCACTAGAAAACATCCCGTTGCTATAGTGACAGATTTGCAGGGGATACATGTATGTAAGGGCCTTGCTGCCCACACACGATTGGGACAGCTCTAGGCTGTAGGCTGTCCGGATCTTGTTACATCCACAAGTACAGGTGGCCGGGTGATTTGCCTGCAATGTGCTGTTTATCCTACCTAGTTGATGAAGGCATTGTACCCAGTCACCTTTGAACTGTACACAGCTAGTCTAAGATGGTGTAAGACTAAGAGATTCATACAATGTATGCAGTATCAGTATTGTCTGGTGATAACATTTAATACGTCTTCACAACACAGCTCTAAGATGGTATCAGAGATTCATACAATGTATGCAGTATCAGTATTGTCTGGTGTTAACATTTAACACGTCTTCACAACACAGCTCTAAGATGGTATAAGAGATTCATACAATGTATGCAGTATCAGTATTGTCTGGTGTTAATATTTAACACGTCTTCACAACACAGCTCTAAGATGGTATAAGAGATTCATACAATGTATGCAGTATCAGTATTGTCTGGTGTTAACATTTACCACGTCTTCACAACACAGCTCTAAGATGGTATCAGAGATTTATACAATGTATGCAGTATCAGTATTGTCTGGTGTTAACATTTAACATGTCTTCACAACACAGCTCTAAGATGGTATCAGAGATTCATACAATGTATGCAGTATCAGTAGTGTCTGATGTTGACATTTAACACGTCTTCACAACACAGCTCTAAGATGGTATCAGAGATTCATACAATGTATGCAGTATCAGTATTGTCTGGTGTTAACATTTAACACGTCTTCACAACACAGCTCTAAGATGGTATCAGAGATTCATACAATGTATGCAGTATCAGTATTGTCTGGTGTTAACATTTAACACGTCTTCACAATAGAACCTTTAAGTTAACCGTCTTAACCCCACCACCACATTTCCAAATGTGTGGACGCGTTGTCAATGACTATGTACCAGTTGTAGTAGATGGATTGATCATGGACTCATCTAGCACTACCCTTGAATTATTATGATCAATCCATCTCCTGCTGCAGGGTCCTGGGGCTAAATGAGTTAAACTGTTTAAACTTATTGAAACTGTTTACAACAGGGGGAGCTGGGTGGCTCGGTGGTAGAGTGTTCTCCTCTTGTCCAGGATGTCGCGAGTTCATATCCAGCTGGTGTAAAAATTTGTTCAGACCATATTTGTTGCCCATTTTTAAAAAATCACCTTCGTGGTGGACAAAACGTCAAAAGACGTTAAGCCCTAAATGTGTAATTTTGTGTGTGTTTACAACAGATGATTGTGGTATTGTATTGCGTATCATCATGGAACTGTGTGACTTCATTATAGGGGCAGCTGGGAGCTAAAGTTTAAAGGTCATTTGAAACTGAGGATGTGATCCGACTGTGCTTGTCATTTTGTACTGGAGGGTTCATATGAAACTAGGTCGCATAAAGCTCGTATATTAATATTATTTATTACATGTTGTGTTTCCGTCCTGTGTGATGTACTACTGTACTACTACTCCACTAGTGTTGTTTTTTGTGTTGACCAGGCACCTTGATTTGAGCTGAACTGAAGGCTTCTGGGCACTACTGCGGACACAAGATGGAGTCTCATGACCCGCTGGTGACAGCAGACGTGAAGATAGAGATTGATGTGGCAGAGGAAGATGAGACTTGCATAAAGCAAGAATATGGTAATAGTACATCCACACTTATGTATACAGCAAATTTTTTTTATAGAAATGCGGTTGACTCTTTAAGTTTAACAGAATGAAATTTGGCACAAAGGTAGCTGGTAATAAGACCTTCCTGTGCATACTAAGTTAGGCGACTCATCATATATTTCAAGGGGGTTGACAGATGTGTGGATAATGCTTTAAATTTTGAGAAAATATTTTTCTGGTGCAGAATCCAGCCCTTATTGTCACAAAGGACACGTATAAATCGGTCGTACACATGAGCCATAATGGCTTTGCCTTTCTTGTTTTGGTTTGTCTTGGAGCTGGTACATGAACTTAGTGCTTTAGGCCCAGAAAAAAACACTTCCAGCGCTTGATGGATAATAAAACTGACACTGTATCTGTCTGACAAGCCCATTATGCTTTAAAAAATCACGACAAACACCGTCATGTACTTCTATACAACAAACCAAGAGGTATTACTCAGCGCTGGACAACAGTTAGATCCCCTGCCCCCGCCTATCAGGCACCCAATCGCCAGCCCACAGAGAAATACGCAGGTATAGAATAAGACGATCATTTGCATCTTCGAAAAAGATGTACAGTTCTGCCAGCGCTAGCCTCACCTATCTGGTTTGAGAGTATGTACTTCTATAGCCGCTGATACTTTTAACCAGCTTTTCCTGTCTGCTGCTGACTCACTTTTGATTAAAAGTAATAATAACCAAAACACACTGACTGCTTCTGAAAAACTGAAAATATATGCGACGCGAGACTGGTGCCAAACAATTTCTTTAGTATTCCGCATTTTTAACTGTTTTTGATGTAGGAAAATCTATTAGTTAAGAAATAAATGCTCCTTTGGTCATGATGTCATTAATGAGCGACTTAGCTCACTGCTGCTGCCGCAAGGTGGCGTAAACACAGTAGGGGCTAAACCTGACATTCTCAGTGTTTTAGTTGATCCCTGGCCCTGCACATTATCTTTAGTCCTCGCGACATACTGCATGCCACAGGTATGTCGTTTTTCTGTTCACAGGCTTTCGTTTTCAGCTGGTATAGCGCACAGTAAGATTACTTAATGTGGTTTACTGCGCTTTGCGTGTCCGGATTCTATGTCATCCAATCGGGTACTGAGTTTAAGAGCGATATACTTGCGGCCTGTAGTATAGCGCGAGTACTGAAGCCTATTTCCACTTATAAGAGCAGCGACACCACACGACACCAGCGACACCACACGACACCACACGGCAGCAGGAGGACAATTTCAGCTAAGTCGACCATAGCTTCTTTTTAAAACTGTCTGCCCCCATATGTGGTTGAATCTTTAACATTTATTTATAATCTCATAATCCAGCAAGGTACTGTACAAGAGGCTGGAAAATAGCAAAAGTTGCCAAAAACTAAAGAACTCACAGATCCTAATAAATTCAGGCCAGTTTGATAGAAAAACGTGTACAGGTACTTTTCCAAGAGGTTGGAAAATAGCAAAAGTCATTCCATTGCCAAAAACTAAAGAACTCACAGATCCTAATAAATTCAGGCAAATTTCACTTCTGTCATCTCTGTCCAAACCGTTAGAAAAATATGTCCACAGGCTCCTGAGTCATTTCCTGGAGAGACATAAGTTGATTTTTTTGTTACAGTCAGGCTTTCGACCCCGTCACTCATGTCACACTGCATTGTCTCACCTAACAAATACTTGGCTTACTTCCATTAGGTAGTGGCAGCCAAATTTCCAACCTAAATTAAGTGAAATAGTTTGATTGCCAAGTAGAACTTTTAAAACTGAATACAACACAAAAATAATTTTGTAGATATCTCAACTGGTTGCTGAGATGTGCGTTCAAAGCTCATGGACATTTTTCTAGAATGGCCGACTTGTGAAAAAGCCATTTTCAGACAATCACCACAAAAGAAATAAATAAATGACAAGCACAGCATTTTATTTTCAGAACCTCTTCAGTAAACCATTTTCAGATAAACTGAATTGATTCATGTAGCTTTTATTGTGTCTCTTTTATCTTTTGCTGTATCGTCTGATGTATTTTTATATGTGTAGAGTAGCAGGACAGTTTGGAAGATAGGCATTGCTATGCCTAAAACTTTTTATCCTGAATAAAACGTTTTATCATCATCTCAGTAGCAAGTCTCTAAAAACTTAAAATATGCAAATCTGAAAATGGAAAACTTTAACCAAATGCCAACTTTGAGAAGCTACAGAGCAGAACTGTTTTGACAAAAAAACTGTAAATGATGAAATGTGTCTTCAGATATATATATAAGAGAGAGCGTGCCTATTGTTTTCTGATACAATACTCCCAAAAGTCTGCCCATTGTGAAGCTGTAAAATCCCCAAAAATATTCAAAATGACAGGTGGCGGACATGTGCTATACACTCAGATACTAAAATGGACATCTCAGAAACCATTTGAAGGATCTTGAAATGGTTTGGAGGTAAACTAAATAATTGCTTTAGCTAAGAAAAACTTAAAAGCAAGACTAAATAATGTGGTGGTGTAATGAAGGAAGATAAAAATGATTGAAATAAAAATGGGCTACTCTTCATGATGTACAATTTTGGGTAAAAAATATCTGTACACTATGTGATGGCTTGATGTGACCAGCTGTATACCCTTATTACATTTCACAAATCAGTCACCTTTTGTGTTAGCGGTCAGGTGTATTTTGGGCATGTTTACGCCCTTATTGGCTAAGGGCTGCCTTCATCAGCGTGCTGACCCTTTTGTTTTTGTTGAGTAAACCATCATTGTTTTTTTGTTAGGATTTTATGGTAGTTTGATTTAGATCATTCTGTATTAAGTTGATGTATTCTCACTGCCAATTGACAAGGCTAGTAGCGAATAAAAGATAATGTCGTCGGTCAGGGCTCAGTGGCAACTGCTAATTCCGTAGTAATTGTATGAGATAGTGGAGTGTAGAGTGGCTGCTTGGTTGATGTTCAGTTTTGTTTCCTCCATTGCCAATTGGTAGGGTTAGTGGGGAGTGGCGCCTCCAGTGCATATTGTGAGAACTAGTAGAGCGGAGCGTGCGGTTGCTGTGGTTTAGTTTTCTCTTCCCACAGTGCTGGTGGATGCTGCTCGAACCTGGACTGCCGGCTCAGTTGTGAAAGCTGGTGCCATCAACTGTGTAGCTTGATGCGGGTTCGTCATGTGACTGAACATTTTTCTACTTTGATTCGTGGCTGGCTACAAACTGGGATGTGTCTTCTCACACTAAGAGCGCCGGCTGGCGTGGTCCAGAAGTTGCGCTGTGTGCAGAGATCCGTGTACAGTCTTATGTTGTGCTATCATAAGGATCTATGCGTCTGTTTCCTTATTTGCAGAAAGGTAGTGAGGTTTACTCCGTTGTTGCTGTACTTCTCGCATTCAGTCTGCCTGTATCTTGTCTCTGTCTTTCATTCAGTGGTTGTGTTGCCGAGGGCTGTGCATAATATTGCTGTACTTTGTATTCAATACAGCAAGACTGTTCAGTCTTAAAGGGCTCAAATTGCTTTTTTTGCAGGAATATGACTTATCCTGCTAAGATGGACACGATGTATATTTCCTTTTTATTGCTTCCATTACTTTCTGGTCCAGCGGCTGTGCATGTAGACATTACAAAAATCGACCGCTCTTCTCCGTGCGACTTTGCTAGAAACTTCCGGACTAATCTTAGCGTATCATAACAAAGCCAATTTTGCTCTCTGCGCGAATGATAGAGAATCTTACTGAAAAGGTACATGATTCGTAACCATGATAGCTCAAATAAATATCGGATCGTTTCCTACAATTAATGTACGCATGCTGTCACAGAACAACACAACCACAATAGTAACATTACCCCCCTTTTTAGAATGAAATTTCACAAAAATTTCTTCTCAAATCTCAAAAATACGGTTGTGGCTGTATTAACCTACACAAAACCATAAATAATAAGAATTTCACATCAAAATGAAATCAAATCAGCTACTTTAAAATAATCGTCTCACAGTTCCTTTAAACTGTCCTGTGCGAAGACATGTCCCTTTAAAACTGTCCTGAGCGCAGACATGTCTCTTTAAACTCTCATGGATACCGAAATGTTTCTTTAAACTGTTATGGACACAGAAATGTTCATTTAAACTGCTCTGCTCAGGTAATCCACTCCAAAGTTCTGCGAACCCTTGATAGACTGTAATTTTATATATCACATATCAGTAGCGCACCTTCATGTTTGTGTATGTATGTTTCTCCTGCCCACTTCCTAAGTTCCGGAGAAAGACATGGGTTATATAAGAGACCTGATCCATTCGTTTGAGGATGGAAATGATCGTCTTATTCTATACCTGCGTATTTCTCTGTGGGCTGGCGATTGGGTGCCTGATAGGCGGGGGCAGGGGATCTAACTGTTGTCTGTCCAGCGCTGTGATTCCCCTTGGTTTGCATACATGTAATTTTATGTCAAAATTCTGCAAGAACATCGCCCATCTCATAATACGAAAATTTGTAAACTTTGCAAAGTTTAGATAGTTCAAAGGCTGATGGTCCGTTTGGAGAACAAATGGCACACCCAGAAGGTACGGTTCGAACCGCCTTACTCCCCAGATGATGGCTAGGCACTCCTTCTCGATGGTCGAGTAGTTTCTCTCAGCTCTTGTCAACTTTTTGCTGGCGTAGCTCAGTGGGTGGAGTTTTCCATTTTCCTCTTGCATTAAGACTGCACCTACTACTTCGTTGGAGGTGTCTGTTCTCAGGACGAAGGTTTTCAACGGGTCAGGGAGGTGTAGAAGAGGCTTCTCGGTTAGGATGTCTTGAACTGCCTGGAATGCTCGCTCTTGGGCCTCCTCCCACTTCACTACGTTAGGTTGTCCTTTCCTCAGCAAGTCAGTCAGGGGTCCTGTAACTGCCGCAAAGTTTGGTATGAACTCCCGGTAGTAGTTCGCCAAGCCCATAAATGAGCGAACTTAAGTCTTGGTCGTAGGTCGCGGGTCATCCCTGATCTTATGCACGTTGTCGTGTAGCCCCTTTAAACCTTCACTTAATTTGTGTCCAATGAAGTCTATGTTGTCGGCCCCAAGAATACACTTGCTTGGACGAATGGTGAAATTTGCATCTGACAGCCTTTGGAGCAGCTCTTGGAGGGCTTTGAGGTGATCCCCCCAAGTTTTGGTATGGATCAAAATGTCATCCCAGTAAAAGACCACATTCTGCATATCTTCTAGGATCTTTTTCAATCCTCTCTTCAATGTGGCACCACTGTTCACCATACCAAAAGGCATCTTCAGGAACTCCCAATGACCGTCGGGTGTGGCGAACGCTCTTTTTCTGCAACCTTGATTTGCCACACTTACTCTTTGCTTAGGTCAATTTTTGAGAAGAATCGGTCTCCACTGACCTTCTGGAACAGTTTTTCCGCTGTGGGCATTGGCTCTGGATTGAAGAATGTTAGTTTATTGAGTCTACGGTAGTCCACACACACCCGGTTGGATCCATCTGGTTTCTTCACAATGACAACTGGGGATGCATATGGTGACGGACTCTCTGATCTCCCAGATTCAGCATTTCCTTGATGTCCTTTTTCACTTCTTCCCTCGTGTTATAAGGAAGACGATAAGGTTTGCTGCGATCTGGCTCATTTGATGTCAGATTAAACCTCGTGCTGGGCGGTGTCTGTTGTCCCTGGGTCAGGTGTAAACCGATGCTTGAACTCTTGAGTCAGGACTCGCAGTTTTCTAGTTGAGTCTGGGTCAGATTCTGACTGAACTGGATGTCTTCTACATCCTCCTTGTGGCAGAGTTCATTAAGGTCAAACAGGTTCTCGTCATCTAGTCTTTCGTCATCAGCAAGATGCACCAATGCCGCCAGTTGTGTTTGTCTTGACTTCTTGTGGTAACAGCACATGTTTCAGGTCTCCACTCTGGATCTGGATCGTCTGCGTTTCTGGCACCATCATTGTTTCCGATGGTAAGATCGTAGACAAAGGTATTTATGCATAGCACCTTCACCTCTCCTCTCAGGTACGGGGTGTCAACGCTGACATTGGCAAGGGGGATAATCCTCACAGTTCCATCGGCCAAAATGAGGGTGGTCCACTCCTGTAGCTTCTGGTCTTCAGTTACTAGGTCCTCTCTCACGATGATGCAGCTACAACTGGTGTCTCTCAGCACTCTCACTGGTGTGTTTCCGACAAATCCTGACACCACCAGCATGTTCAGCACTTCATTCTCAGGCAGCGCAATGTTTGAGACTGGTAAAGATGTTGCCCCATCTCCTACTGGGATCCAGACCAAAAAGGTGACTGCCAAGCGTGTAAAATGCAAAGCGTGTAAAATCTATCCATCAGTAGTATTTTCCATCAGCCAAAATCCTCCTGGGATGCGTCCATTTTTTTTTTTTTAAAGATTCAATCAGCTCCGGTGTCACTCGCCATTCTCCGGATTCAAAGTCACTGGATGACGTCACATCATTGGCTAGTACAGCGGCGGCTCTGTGTTGAGACGTGGTACTGCTTGCCTTTGCCTTTGTTGTTGTCATATTTACTTGAAATTGTGAATATAGTTAGTTTGGAGAAAGACATTAGAAGATTTCATTGGCCAGCTTTGTGCCCTTACACCTATTTCAGTAAAATTTAATTCTTTCCAGAAAAAATTAAAACAGTAAAAAACCTTGACATTTGAAAAAGTCGGACAGTGGCGGTAACGTAAAAGAACCAACTCCATGACTACACAGCCATTGATGCAATACTCTAAATATGACATAATTCTCTCTCTCACATACGCTCTTTCTCTCTCTCACAAGATGTCGCTATGTGTGTGTGCACACGCACATTCGTACGTGTTTGCGCATGCGTGTGTGTGTGTTGTATGTGTATTTGTTGGAGCGAGCCGTGTTGATTTTCATAACATGACAATAATAACGGTTTCATGTACAAAATCCGTTATGCTCTTCACATTTTTAAATTTTTAAAAATTTAATTAAAATTTTTTTTTATGTAATTTGCTGTAGTATAGCTTAATTACATTTAAGTGATAGCAGTGTATGTTTGAGAAAGCATTTGACAGTGTGGACCGAGAGACTCTGTGGAAACTCCTACAAGTGGGCCTCACCATTCACAAACAGAAAACAAAGACAATGAGGCTGAACACAACCAGGGAAGAACCAGTCTTGCTTGCTGGCACCCCGTTGGAGGAGGTGGAGTCCTTCACCTATCTCGGGAGCATCATAGACAAAAAAGGCGGCACTGATGCAGATGTCAGAGCACGAATCGGTAAAGCCAGAGCAGCCTTTCTCCAGTTGAAAAAAGTGTGGAGTTCCAGAGAGCTGTCACAACACACCAAAGTCCGGATTTTCAACTCCAATGTAAAAGCAGTTCTCCTATATGGAGCAGAGACATGGAGATTGACAAAAACCACAGTCAACAGAGTACAGACCTTCATGAACAGTTGCCTTAGAAGAATTTTGAAAATCCACTGGCCAGAGAAGATCAGCAACGTCAGACTCTGGGAGAGAACAGAGCAGATAACAGCAGAGAATGAAATTGGGCGAAGAAGATGGGGATGGATCGGTCACAGTCTGAGAAAGCCAGCTTCCAGTATCACTAGGCAGGCATTGTCATGGAACCCCCAGGGAAAGAGGAAAAGAGGTAGGCCGAGAAACTCCTGGCGTCGAGACCTCCAAGCAGACATCAAGAGACTGGGAACCACCTGGAGTAGAATCGAAGGAGAAGCACAGGACAGGAGTTGCTGGAGGTCTCTCGTCGACGGCCTATACCCGGGTAGGGGTGACAGGCGTAAGTAAGTAAGTGTATGTTTGCATGATATATGTAATGATAACTGTGGTATGAGCGCTGGCTGTGTGTGTGGGGAGGATTGTGCAGGCTTGGCTTGGCACCGGTAGGGGACAAGCTAATCTGGCACAAACCTGTGCATGCGGCAATTGCACACCGGCGCGCATGTGTGTGTGGGTAAGAGAGAGATTTTGTGTACGTTATTTTGTTTTGTAGTGTGTAGCAAGGACAAGAATGAAAACAGGTCTGCGCACCTATTTTTTTATCCTTGGAAAATAAGGTTTCATTTTATTTTCATTTCACATACACGTGCGCGCATCTCTAAGAGTCATAGATCCTCATGGCCCTCTGAGCACATGAGGATCTGTGCCTCTTGGAGATGTTTAGAGCATGGGCGTACACACGCACATGCACACAGACACACACAAATCGGCACACTTTCAGAAGAGCATGCAGGTGTACTTAGTGTATCATGTAGCTAGGTAAAGTCAACCTGATTTCAAACAAATTATAGCAAAACTAAAATCGTACTGTGAATTTTTAAATTAAAACAAAATCTATTTCTGTTTTCGATCGTATAAGTGTACATACACATAAATATTCAAAAAAGACCAAATACCAAAAAGGAAGTGGACAAAGTGAGCAACCTCCACACACACACACACACACACACACACACACACACACACACACACACACACACACATACACATCTTCCAGTGTCAGACACAGTTTAGACAGTCACACTGTTAGCTGTTATGACCCCCTCAGCATGCGTCCCTCAGTACTATAATTAGCACCAGTGGCTGCATACAGAGAGGCATCCAGATGAAAAGAAAACAAACAATAGGCCACCAGTGGTAACTCAAACCAATCCCTATATAGCTGCAACTAATATTGCAATTGGTGGCACCAGTAGGACAAAGCCACTACTAATAGGGCTGTGACTGGTGCCCAAGACAACATTAACATCCACCAAAAAGTGTACTTTAAGGATGCCATCAACAATGGAATTTGTGACTGTGGCCAATAATTCCAAATCGGTACTTTTCACATAAATAGCGGCTCCTCAAAACTGCAATAAAATAGGCAGCGTCTCCTGTAGTCTGCACTTGTAAACATAAAACTTGGCAACTAGTATCATAAGATCCATGACAGTGTCAGACTTAAAGTTCTTAGCTGTACCCAATATAATCAGATTCTTTGTGAACTCAAAGTCAGCACATTGTCCACAGTTATCTCAGAACCATTACATATGTCAGACCAAAAGGTGTGTGCACAAGGGCAGTCCCAAAACAGGTGTGAGTAAGAGTTTTTTCCTTGTTCTTACAAAAAGTACAAAGTGCAGAGTCGCACAATTTACACAGAAATAAGCGCTTTGTGGGCAGTAGCAGGTGCAAAAACCTTACCTGAAACCATAAGTTGGGAATCAGCTGTGAAAGTTTTTGAAAAACGAGAATTCCAAAGTATTACATCAACAGAGCTTTGGGATCACCTGAATACAGACAGGCTTTGACCAAGGCTGCATAGAAAGTTGTATGGCTACCCTGCAAGATAGCGTTCCAAGCCTTGTTGCCTGCACTACTACAATTCATAACTGGCTCTATTACTAATGAGTTTAACTAAACCCTGACAGCACTAGCTATGCCAGAAAACATCAAGAAATGTGTTGACAGATCTGGATGCAACAACTTAAATGATTTAAAAGACAATAAAGAGACATTTTCATCTAGCAGGTCCCCAATCCCTTTCTTTTTCCACTAAGTGACATGAACCGTTTTTCGGTCTCTGGTAACGATTTTATTATAATGAATATATTCTTAGAGCACTTCATCAGAATTTTCAGGTATACACTTGTTACAAAGAACTGTGTAGTGTTTGGCAAAATCGGCCCAAAAGTGATTATTACAGTGATGCATTAAAATGTTTGCATACTCACTACCAAACATTTGTATCTTACCAAACATAAGAATATCAATTCAACAAAGTCTTCCGTACCAATTACATGATTCGCTAATGACCCTTTTAAGCCAGCCAACTTTCATAGCTGTCAAAACAAGAGTGAATGTTTAACCCTTATCATTCGGAATACACCAGTGTGTGAAATTACTTACTTACGCCTGTCACCCCTACCCGGGTATAGGCCGTCGACGAGAGACCTCCAGCGACTCCTGTCCTGTGCTTCTCCTTCAATTTTACTCCAGGTGGTTCCCAGTCTCTTGATGTCTGCTTGGAGGTCTCAACGCCAGGAGTTTCTCGGCCTACCTCTTTTCCTCTTTCCCTAGGGGTTCCATGACAATGCCTGCCTAGTGATACTGGAAGCTGGCTTTCTCAGACTGTGAATAATCCATCCCCATCTTCTTCGCCCAATTTCATTCTCTGCTGTTATCTGCTCTGTTCTCTCCCAGAGTCTGACGTTGCTGATCTTCTCTGGCGAGTGGATTTTCAAAATTCTTCTAAGGCAACTGTTGATGAAGGTCTGTACTCTGTTGACTGTGGTTTTTGTCAAACTCCAAGTCTCTGCTCCATATAGGAGAACTGCTTTTACATTGGAGTTGAAAATCCGGACTTTGGTGTGTTGTGACAGCTCTCTGGAACTCCACACTTTTTTCAACTGGAGAAAGGCTGCTCTGGCTTTACCGATTCGTGCTCTGACATGTGCATCAGTGCCGCCTTTTTTGTCTATGATGCTCCTGAGATAGGTGAAGGACTCCACCTCCTCCAATGGGGTGCCAGCAAGCAAGACTGGTTCTTCCCTGGTTGCGTTCAGCCTCATTGTCTTTGTTTTCTGTTTGTGAATGGTGAGGCGCACTTGGGACGAGATGTCAGCAAGCCTCGTGGTCTTGTCCTGCATTTGTTGATGAGTGTGGGACAGTAATGCCAAGTCGTCTGCAAAATCGAGGTCGTCAAGCTGTGTCCACAGTGTCCACTGTATTCCACTTCGTCTGTGCTCTGTGGTCATCTTCATGACCCAGTCTATGGCCAGTAGGAAGAGGAACAGAGACAGCAGACACCCCTGCCTGACGCCGGTTCTGACCTGGAGCTCCCTGGTGAACTGCCCTTTGTGGATCACGCGACATGTCATGCCATCGTAGCTGCTCTTGATCAGGCGGACGAGCTTTGTGGGTACACCATAGTGTCGTAGGAGTTTCCACAGAGTCTCTTGGTCCAAGCTGTCAAATGCTTTCTCGTAATCCACAAAGTTGACGTACAGCGGGGAGCTCCACACCAGAGACTGTTCCACGATGATGCGGAGATTGGTGATCTGGTCTGTACATGATTGGGTTTTCCTGAATCCTGCTTGCTGGTCTCTCAGCTGGGGGTCGACGGAGCTCTTCATTCTCTCCAGGATGATCCTGTTGAAGACCTTTCCTGGTACTGACAGCATGGTGATTCCTCTGTAGTTGGAACACTTGCTGAGGTCGCCTTTCTTGGGAAGCTTGATTAGGTACCCCTCCTTCCAGTCAGCCGGCATCACCTCCTCTTCCCAGATCTTTCCAAACAGTGGGTACAGCATCTCCACTGTTGTCTATAGGTCTGCTTTCAGAGACTCCGCTGGGATGCCATCTGGCCCTGCTGCTTTGCCGTTCTTCAAAAATGCCACTGCTCTTCTGATCTCTTCCCGGCTGGGTCTGTCACAGCTGATGGGTAGGTCGGTCTCTGCTGGCTGGATGTCTGGGGGGTCGGGTGGGCTGGGTCTGTTCAGTAACTCTTCAAAATACTCGGCCCATCTGTCGAGTTGGTCTGCTCTGTCTGCAATAGGCTTGCCTTCTTTGTCTTTTACTGGTCTTTCTGTATGGCCATACTTGCCCGACAATCTTCTGGTAATGTCATAGAGCTGTTTTATGTTGCCGCTGCCTGCTGCCTATTCTGCCTCTGCTGCCAGGCTGTCTGTGTAGGCCCTCTTGTCTGCCGTGATACTCCTCTTCACCTCGCAGTTGGCTTCCGAGTATTCCTCCTGTGCCCTTGCTTTGGCTGCTCTCGTGCGACTGTTGTTGACAACTGCTTTCTTCTGCTTCCTCACTTCTATCTTCTTCAAGGTCTGTGCCGACAGCCAGTCCTTGTGATGGTGTTTCCTAAACCCTACAGTGTCTTTGCAGGTTGGGTTCAGCGCCTCTCTAACTGCCTTCCACTGCTGCTCTGTGATGACCACCTCCTCTTCATTTACTAGCTCCTGTAGCGCTTGAAACCGGCTGGACAGCACCAGTTTGAACTCTTCTCTCACTCCAGTCTCAGGAGGTCTACAGTATAGCGCTGTCTTCTTGTTGTCTCTGTGCGGCTTTTCTTTAACTTGAGCTTTATTCTTAAGGTAAGCAGATGGTGGTCTGAGGCGACATCTGCTTCTCTCCTCACTCGAACATCTTGAAGGGATCTTCTAAATTTCTTGCTAATGCAGATATGGTCTATTTGGTTCTCTGTTGTATGGTCAGGTGAGACCCAAGTTGCTTTGTGTATTCTTCTGTGTGGGAAGATGCTGCCTCCAATGACAAGTCTGTTTAGAGCACAAAAGTCTACAAACCTCTCCCCGTTCTCACTCATCTCCGAGCCTAGCCCCTGTCTCCCCATCACCTCTTCGTATCCGGTGTTGTCCTCCCCTATTTTGACATTAAAATCGCCCATGACGATGTGATGTCTCGCTCCGCACATTTGTCCACGGCACTCTGGAGTCGGTTGTAGAACTCTTGTTTCTCTTCCTCGTCACTGTCATTAGTGGGCGCATAACACTGGATGACGTTCAGCTTGAGCTTTTTCTTGGTTCTAAAGGCTGCTGTGATAATTCTTGGCCCAAGAGGTTCCCAGCCCATCAGCGCTCTCTGTGCCACTGGTGACAGCATGAATGCTACTCCTTCTGTATGGGGGGCATTCTCCTCTTCATGACCTGAATACAGAATCATCTCCCCAGTTAACAGCCTTTTCTGGCCAGACTGCGTCCATCTGGCTTCACTGATACCTAGCAGGGAAAGGTTGTACTTTTGCATTTCCGCTGCTGTCTGGGCGGCCTTGCCGCTCTGGTAATGGTCTTGACGTTCCATGTGCCCATGGTTGTGTCCCTGGATAGAGAGAGGCGGCTCGGTCCTGTGGCTTCTGAAGACTTCCGGCTTTCACCACAGGACGTTATAAATCTTCTGGTAGAAAAACCTTCCTCCTCCAGGAAAGGAATTACTGTTTGTCTTTTCGTCGGCGTTTTTGTAGCTATTTCCTTTTTTGCAGGGTGGGGAAGCTACCCCCACGCCCAACCCCCTTACTAGGAGGACCAGGGGTTTTCTGTCGGGGTCACCTTCCCTTAGACCATGTTGGTTCATTCATTCATTCAGTCCTCTCTGCGCCGTCTGGTGCTTGAGGCGACGGCAAGGGAGCGCCACTTTTGTCTGTCAGCTGCTATTTTGGGTGCTGTTTGCAGAGTAAGGCCTCTGTTCTTGAGCTCTCGCTCCACGGTTCAGCGCCACGTCTCCTTTGGTCGCCCACGGTTTCTCTTCCCCTGTGGTGTCCATCTCAGTGCCACCCTTGGTAATGAGTCAGGTGACATTCTGCAAACGTGGCCTAGCCATCTCCATCTCCGTGTGGCGATGGTTTCAGCGATGCTGTCTGCGCCTGCTCTCTTCCGTAGTTCCTCGTTTGTAATCATGTTTGGCCAGAAGACCTTCATGATCCGTCGCAGGCACTTGTTCTGGAAGACATCCAGCTTGCGTTCCGTAGCGGTAGTGGATTTCCAGCATTCTGACCCATATAGAAGGACACTCAGCACGTTGCTCTTAAAAATACGGAGCTTGGTGTGGATGCTCAGGCTTGTGGTCCTCCAGATGGGTTTCAGCATTGCGAAGGCTTGGTTGGCTTTGCTGATTCTTGTGGTGATCTCCCTTGTGCAGTCTCCATCTGTGGTAACCTTGCTGCCCAGGTACGTGAACTCGTCCACCTCTTGCAGAGGTTGGTCATTGATGGTGATTGGGTCGCCCACTATGGTGTTCTTCCTCATGACTTGAGTCTTCCTAATGTTGACCCCGAGACCTATGGAGCTTGCTGACTGTGTCAACTGTTGTGTCTTCTGTTGCATGTCCTGGTTTCTGCTTGCCAGCAGCCCGATATCATCGGCGTAGTCGAGGTCATCCAGCATTGAGGTCAGCGTCCACTGAATTCCCTGCCTCCTTCCCTCTGTGGTGCGGCGCATGATCCAATCAATTGCCATTGAGAATAGGATTGGCGAAAGAATACATCCTTGTTTCACTCCGGTTTCCACCTTAAACGGTTCGGTGAGCTGGTTGTTGTGGACGACTCTGCACTCAAAATTCTTGTACAGGGACCTGATGACGTTGACAAGTTTCTGGGGGATTCCATAGTATCGCAGGATTTTCCAAAGGGAGTCTCGATGCAGACTGTCGAAGGCCTTCTCAAAGTCTACAAAGACCACATAGAGGGATCCATTCCATTCGTTAGACTGCTCAAGGATCTGTCTCAGTACGAAAATATGGTCAATGCAGGACTTGCCTTTCCTAAAACCTGCCTGCTCCCGGCGAAGGATGCCATTCACTGCTGTCGTAATGCGTTCAAGGAGAATGCGGCTGAAGATCTTGCTGGTGAGGGATAGTAAGGTGATGCCTCGCCAGTTGTTACAGTTCCCCAGGTCTCCTTTCTTCGGAAGTTTGACGATGGTGCCGGTCTTCCAATCGCTCGGCGCTTCCTCAGTGTCCCAGATCTTTTGAAAAATCTGACAAAGAAGCTGCGGCGTTACCGTATCTTCTACTTTCAGCATCTCGGGGCACACTCCGTCATCGCCAGGTGCCTTCCCGTTCTTCAGCTTTTGAATGGCCTGCTTGACTTCCGCAATAGTAATGTTGCCGAGGTTAATGTCCAGGTCCTCCTCCGCTTCAGGAATGTCAGTGAGGGTTGGTGGGTCTGAGCGGTTCAGGATGGACTCGAAGTGTTGCTTCCATCTCTTCAGCTTCTCTTCCTCTACTGTGACATGAGTTCCATACCATGTTGGTTCACGGCACCTTATTTCATTTGGTGCACCCCTCTCACGAGGGACCCCCCTATCCACCACCCAGGGGACGCGCCTCAACGCCATATGGTCCCAGCGTGAGGAGTGTGTGAAATACATTTGACTAAAATAGTTCAAGGGTAGTGCCAGAATAGCTTAGTGCCTCTAGACGCCAAGCTAATCTGGCACCACCCTTGAACTAAAGCCATTGGTCTATATCCTTATCTGTAAGTACTATAATGTAGCTTGCAAATGGCAGTGTACAAATTTAAAGCTTTTAGCCTCCGTATGATGATGGTTATCATTCGCAAATCACCCTTATCGTATGCTGAACAGACAACAGCTTTACTCATTTTTGCTTTTTTTTCCCCCATCCCACAAGATCGTGATCAACATCTTGTCAAGGTCAGTCGAAAACTGTGCCCACCCTGAATATACATTCCATCATTACTTCTAATCACATTATGTAACTTATGCTTAAAGTTGTTTTTAAACAAAACTGCCACTCCTTTACTATTTGTATCATTGCCACACAAAATACATCCCAAATCCCACATGACCCTTAACATGCGTTTACTGTTAGTCTTGAGGTGTGTCTCCTGCAGAAAATAGATGGAAGCTTTGCGCTGTCTGAGGTAATCGAATACGTCTTTCCTTTTCTGATACTGGTTTTGAGCTGTCAGAGGTAATCAAATACATCTGTCCTTTTCTGATACTGGCCTAAACCATTTGTATTAAAGGTGCATATTTTCGGTGGGTTGACATTAGAATTAGCCATAAAACATGTAAAATATATGGCAACAGTTATATGCAGCAGAATGCACATGACCGCACTGATAGAGCAGCAAGCTAAGGCTAAACAAATACAGGACAGGAAAAAGCACAAAACTCTTTCACTCATACCATAATACTCCTGTCATATAATGAAGTATGTGTTTGACATACAGCATATTGACACAGAACATGTACAAACAAAACCCCCATAATTAAAGAAAAAAACCCAAAGCAGACATGTATGTAAGCATTACCGCTCTCCTCCTTCGGAAGGATATCCAGTTGGTCAGGAGGATCAACATGGTGACTAAGCAGTAAGAATCAGGAGTAATAGTAGTTTCCTCTTGGAATCACAATATATTTACAGATCAATTCTATATTTACACTATAGGGGAGCTGGGTGGCTCGGTGGTAAAAGCGTTTGCCTCCAGACCAAAAGGTCCCGGGTTCGACTCCAGCTTGGGTCAAAATTTGCTCAGACCCTTTTTCGTTGTCCCCGTCTTTGAAATCACCCTCGTGGTGGACAAAAGACGTTAAGCCCTAAACATTTAACATTTTATATTTACACTATACAATGACATAGGTGTGGCCCATGCACTGACACGGCTCCCTGTTATCCTGTAATGGTGTAACGCAAAAGTAGAAAGTTTCAGTGTCACAGAAGCAACACTCATATCTGTGCTGGTGAACGCTGCACAGTAATGTTAATATGGTTAGTGACACATCATGCACATACACAACTACATGTACACACACATCTGTATGTATCTATCTATCTATATCCTGTAGTCTTGCCGACTGTTGGGGCACCACCGATGACTTGGCAACTAGCTCCCTCCATTCCTCTCTGTTCTCTGCCATTCTTAGCGTATCACCTAGCTTCAGTCCTGTCCACTCTGAGATATTGTCCTCCCATCTTTTCCTGTCTTCCTCTCCTTTGTCCTCCTTGCACAGTGCCTTGCAGGATTGTTTTGGCAAGCTCTGCTGAACGCATGACATGCCCATACCACTTCAGTTTGCGTTTTTTCACAATGGCTAATACCCCCACCGGGTCTGCCCTAGGGGACCTTGGTGGGGTTGTCTACTTTTTAGTTCCTAGGGTCACCTTGTCTAACTGCTGCAAGGTCGGTTCTACTATTTTGGGGGTTTGTATTTTTGTCTTTCTGGTCCATTCATCTGTATTTTTCTTTTGAAATTCTCCCTCCTGTCTGCGCTTCTTGCAGTTTTTTCTTCATTTAGCGCAGGCACGTCCTGAGAAGGCCTTTGTCGCTTGCGGGACGTAAAGCAATCTATACTCTACCCTCACAATGGCTAATAGGTCTTCATAGGGCCCAATGGCTTGCCTGATTCTGCTTCCCACTTCCTCATTCGTGATGTGATCTCTGTATGAAATGCCAAGCAGCCTAAAAAAACATCTCATTTCAGTGGCTCATTGAATCCGCCATTCAGGTTTGCTGTGAGGGTCCATGACTCGCAGGCATACAAGAACACTGAGGCGCATCAGTCTGATCTTGGTGCAGAGTGTGATGTTTCTGTCCTTTCATTTGGTCTTCAGTCTTGTCAGTTCCTTGTGTCTGTGCAATCCTGGACAGTATTTCTGGGTTTGATCCCTGATCTGTCACAATGGCTACTAAGTATTTGAATTTATTAACGGTTTCCAGTTTTTGGCTTCCAATCATGTTTTCAGTGCCAATGCCACTGGTGTTATTGGTCATCCGTTTGGTCTTCTCTGCACTGATTTCCATCCCATAAGCAATGACTGTACTGTCCAACTTTTCCACCAGCTGAGCTAGCTCCTTCTCTGTTCCTGCGAGGCCATCAATGTCGTCTGCAAAGCGAAAGTTCGTGATTGTTCTGCCTCCAATACTGACAGTTCCTTCATGGTCTTTCAGAGCGTCTGTCATGATTCTTTCCAGGAAGATGTTGAAAAGAGTAGGTGAGAGCAAGCAGCCTTGTCTGACTCCCGACTGTAATCTTTAAAAATAGACACCCTGTGCATCTACCAGGGACACATGTACAGGTACCTACAGACATGCATACACACACACATGCAGGTACATACACACCTGCCCCGATTTTGTGATTTAATGATATAGTCTGTCTTCTCTGCATTCTTCAAGCCAAGTGCATGTGTGAAGGGTTACAAACAGCCACGGATTTGGAAGGACAAACCATTTTTGCACCAAACAGTCAAACTGAGGCTGATGTGTGCTCATGGGTTTTGATTGTACACCATCGCACTAGTTGCAGCCTCTAGCCATACCATTTGTTCTTCAAAATATATATTTTTTTGTTAGTTTTGTCATGGGTCTGGAAATGTTTTCTGCATCCATAATTGAACAGCCAAGCTCTGCGTTTTCAGCTGTCCTGTTCTAAATGACTGTAGTAGGCATTCCTAGTTTCATGGGCAGGTTTATAATATTTACTACATGTATATGTAACTTAAAACTGTATTGGGATGAGTTGTTGGACTGTAATTTGTTAATTTGCATTGTCGTTTCATGAAATAATTGTAAAATCAATATGAAGGCTATAGTTTTTTTCTATAAAGAATGTAATAGTTAATGAGTTTGTTGTTCAACTCATTTCACTTTCCATCTGCTGTCACATCATTTGATGACACACACTACTGGTACAGCACAAATGCAGACACTGTAATGATCAACTAACTCCAGTGGTGATGTTATGTTTTGGGAGTTTGTCAGCGTCAAAGTGTGTGTAAAAGAGAGAGCGAGAAGAAGACATTGGCATGCAGTTGACTGAAACGTTTTGTGTGTTGAATTTGAACACGTGTGTTTTCTGAACAAACAGGAATGTGTGCTGTCTAGACGGGTTTCTTCTTTCTGCATTAAATTCTTATGATATCAGTTGATCCGATTGTCTGTACATAGGTTTTCACACTCATGGTCCTGTTTATTTCCCCAGAAGTGGAAGAAGCAGAAACACCACTGGCTTACTCTGAGACAGATGGACACCACACGGACTTTCCAGCTACTGGAGATGGCACAGTCAACATGGCTGGTGAAGACACAGTCACCACTACTGGTGGAGACACAGTCAACACTACTGAAAAAGACAAAATAAACACTACTGGTGGAGACACAGACAATATGATGGGCAAAGACAACACAGACAGCACTGCTGGTGTGGAGAGAGATGGTCCTGTCCAACACCCACAAGTCAGACTGGAACCAGCTATCAAGGTCGAACCTGGTGTCTGGCTAGAACTTGGAACCAGGAAAGAGTCTGGGGTTAATGTGGAACCTGACATCAAGCTAGCGTCAGTCTTCGTGCCCAGTGTTTACAGTGGCATGGACTGTGACACTAAACATGACATCAAGTTAAAGTCTAACTCTGTGCCCAGTGTTTACAGTAATATAGACTGTGACACTAAACATGACATCAAGCTTGAATCTAACTCTGTGCCCAGTGTTTACAGTGACATGGACTGTGACACTAAACACGACATCCAGCTTGAATCTAACTCCATGTCTGGTGCTTACAGTGACATGAACTGTGACACTAAACATGACATGAAGCTAGTGTCCAACTCTCTGTCTGGTGTTATCAGTGACATGGACTGTGACTTGGGGGTATCTGTGGATCTTGATGGTAGAACTTTGTCAACAGAACAAAAACCCTTGACCACAGAAAGTCCCAGTGCTGAAGAGAGGCAGATGTCATTTCCATGTGGGTTGTCTGATGCATATTTCCAGTTGTCCAGTCAGTTGATGCAACACATGTCTACTCACACAGGGCAGAAGCTTCACACTGTTACCACAGAGCGGAAGACAACTACAGCTGACAGTGCATGCATTGCTGTACAGACATCAGCAGAAACACCAAGTGGGAGAACACTTTTGTGTAGGCACTGTAAGGCAACTGGTGCTCACACAGGCCAGAAGCTGCATAGGTGTACAGAATGTAGGTCTAGTTTTACAAAATGTACTTTGCAAAAACCCATACTGACATGCACAGGCCAGAAGCCACATGAGTGTACTGAGTGTAGTGCTAGTTTTATTCAATCTGGATACTTGAAAAGACACCTGGTGACATACACAGGCCAGAAGCCACGCAAGTGTACAAAATGTAGCGCTAGTTACACTTCATCTAGTAAGCTGAAAATACACATGCTGAAACACACAGGCCAGAAGCCATATAAGTGTACAGAATGTAGTGCTAGTTTCACTCGGTCTGGTACCTTAAAAACACACATGATGACACACACAGGCCAGAAGCCATATAAGTGTACAGAATGTAGTGCTAGTTTCACTCGGTCTGGTACCTTAAAAACACACATGATGACACACACAGGCCAGAAGCCACATAAGTGTAAAGAATGTAGCGCTAGTTACACTTCCTCTAGCAAGTTGAAAACACACATGCTGAAACACACAGGCCAGAAGCCATATAAGTGTACAGAATGTACTGCTAGTTTCACTCAATCTGGTACCTTGAAAACGCACATGATGACACACACAGGCCAGAAGCCACATAAGTGTACAGAATGTAGCGCTAGTTTCACGCGATCTGGTCACTTAAAAACACACATGATGACGCACACGGGTCAGAAGCTACACAAGTGTCCAGATTGTAGCGCTAGTTACACTACATCTAGTTACTTTAAAAAACACATGCTGACACACACAGGTCAGAAGCCACATAAATGTGCAGAATGTTGTGCTAGTTTTGCTGTATCTGGTAACTTGAAAAACCACATGCTGACTCACACAGGCCAGAAGCCACACAAGTGCCCAGAATGTAGCGCTAGTTTCACTCATTTTGGTACCTTGAAAACACACATGCTAAGACATTCAGGCGAGAAGCCACATAAGTGCACAGAATGTAGCACTAGTTTCACTCATTCTGGTACCTTGAAAACACACATGCTAAGACATTCAGGCGAGAAGCCACATAAGTGCACAGAATGTAGCGCTAGTTTCACTCATTCTGGTTCCTTGAAAACGCACATGCTAAGACATTCAGGCCAGAAGCCACATAAGTGCACAGAATGTAGTGCAAATTTCGCTCGATCTAGTACACTGAAAATCCACATGCTGACTCACACAGGCCAGAAGCCACACAAGTGTACAGAATGTACGGCAAGTTTCAGTTGCCGTCCTGGCTTGAAAATACACATGCTTAAACATACAGATCAAAAACCATAAGTGTACAGAATGTAGCGCTGGTTTCACTCATTCTGGTACCTTGAAAACACACGCGCAGGGACATACAGGCCAGAAGCCTTACAAGTTTACAGAATGTGGTGCTAGTTTCACTTACCGTGGTACCTTGAAAGTGCACATGTTGACACACACAGGCCATAACCCACATTATGTGTACAGAATGTAATGCTAGTTTTCCAAGATTTTATACTTTGAAAAATCACATGCTGATATAGACAGCGGCCTGAAGCCACATAAGTGAACAGAATGTAGTGCTAGTTTTACACAATATTATGCTTTTCAAAAACACATACTGACACACACAGGCCAGAAGCCACACAAGTGTACAGAATGTAGTGCTAGTTAAATGGTCGCCGACGCACCGTCAACACCACACAAGTAATGTAACAATACTTAAAGTCAGTAGCGAATGTACCCACCGTTTGTAGCCAATCATTGAATGCAGCGTTGACGCATGGAGTTCACCAGGGTTCGGAGAACATGTTGTGGGATTGCTTCCCACTCGATGCAGGAAATGAGTCAGCTGGGGGACGTCTTGAGGTTGGGGTTTGGGGGGGGGGTGGGTGGTTGCTGACTACTCGTTGCCCCAGCACGTCCCAGAAGTGCTCGATGGGAGCCAGATCAGGTGAACGCCATCCTCGTGATGCCCCGTTGCTCAAGATACTCATCCACCACACGGGCACGATGAGATCGAGCGTTGTCGTCCTGCGGAACAGCATTGTCGCCTATGGCTTGGAGAGCTGGCTGGATGACGGGCTGCACAATCTCATCCCAATAGCGCTGTCCAGTCAGGATGCCTCGGATGACGTGGAGGGGGGTCCTACCTTCCTTGCTGGCCTGCCCAGACCACGTCTAAGGCTCCTCCGTAGCGATCCACCTCTTGGACACGGCCTTCCGTGAATCGCTCGCCCTGGCGTCTCCAGACCCTCACCTTGTCGTCGTTGAAAGACACAGTGAACCGTGATCATCCGTAAACAAAACCTGAGGTCCACTGGAGTCTGTTCCACCTCACATGTTGACAACACCAGGCAACCCAGGCTCTGCAATGAGCTGGAGTGGGGGTATTCTTACAGCTGCTCTGCATGAAGCCAGGTCAGTTTCGCGCAGACGTCGGCAGACTGTGCTTCTTCTGACGTTAACGTTTGCAGCTTGCATCAGTTGACGTCACAGAGTGGTTGGCGTGACAGTTCAGTCTCGCAGAGCCGCCACACAGAGGTATCTGTCCTCCCTTCTGCTGGTGCAGCGCGGGCGTTCTGAGCAGGGTCGTCGTTTTGCCCTTCCAGTTTCTTGGAATCGTGCCAGCAGCTTCTGGATCACTGAATGCGACACCCCAAGACGTCTCCCAACTTCTCGTCTGGAAATTCCATCCTGCAGCCATGCTAGCGCCCGGCCTTGATGTGCTAGTATTGGCGTTAGGCTTCGTCTTGGTAACATGGTTAGGAAAGTGACAATTATGCCCCTACTGTATTTGTAGCGAAACAGAAGTGCTCACTGTCCATGACTGACCCGTTTAGCACGTGCATCTCGACTTTACCGAGTTTTCCCACCTGCCTGCCTTTGGCACGCTTGCCAACATCGCACAGCTTTTCACAAAAACTGACGATGTTTCACGTGCATTTGACACGTTCGTGGAAATTGATGAATTGTTGTCTATTGTTCCCTGTACAGTGGACTGTCTAAGGTAAACTTAGCCCATTTGGATCGAAGAACATTGTATTTTAGTAGCTTACTTGCGACGATAAACAGTCACACAAAAAGTGGGGTGGCCCTTAAGTTTCGACCATTGGTATATAACACATACTGCAGTACGTGCTAAAGTTTCTGCGACATCAAAGATATTTCACCACCTGTTCTGGTCACGGAATGCTGCGGCGGAGCTCACATTCATGCACTCACATTCCACTTTGCTCACACACACGACTAAACAATCATTGCCCGATTCTCCAGCAGACACGCTAAGAAACACTGATCAGCGACAAAGTCATGGCTTTTGGTCACGGCAAGATTTCGCTAGCATAAGCGAAACGCATTGAGTTTTTTCTCAACTGTCCAATTTTGACTAATTGCCATTGTTTTGTTGCGGATCTAAACAGCGAATTTGTCTCAATTCACCACCACATAAGAGTCATTTTGAAAAAAAAAAAAGAGAAACGCTCACTTGTGACTGTCAGACATGTCTTGGTACCTAGACCGCTTCAGTCAGCTGTATGCATGCATATCTGCACATTTAAAACAATTAGAATGCCTACCTCAGAAAACACCCTAGCCATTAAACTCTTCATTTATGATTGTGTGTTTTTTCCGCTTTTTGGGACCTGAGACAAACTTGTTCGTACAGGCCATACTGATGACACATACTACGTGTACAATTTGGTGTGGAAGTATGACGCAGCACGAAACCCACGGTGCTTTAACTATGACGTCATGCATCCTTCATAGGAACAAAAGTGTAGTCCCATCCCAGTGCGCAAAGGCCATTGGTTGGAAATCAGCCTGATGGTCTTTCACACAGTATGGTGGTGGTATTGTCCTAAGGAACTGGAGTGTACGGTACTCGTACAAAAGTAACCTGTTTATGAAGACACTCGGTGATAGTCCAGAACAGTCATATAGTTTCCAAGGCTGCGTACACTGGGGTTAATGCGGACCTATACTTTTCCAGTTGATGGTTTCTACTGAACTGCTTATTATGGTTCTGTCTATCAGTGATTGTCTTCATTAAAAGGAATATCATATGTTGTTCAGCAGGTTTCAAATTTCAAGTACGCCTTGGTTTCCTCCCTCAGAACCATCTGATCGCGTTAGTGTTGATACAGCGTGACTGTGCTCAGGGTGTTAGAAGGTTCCATTCGCAGTGGCAGGAAGATTGGGTTACATTTGTACTATGAAGATTACCTGTCTGCATTGTATTACTCATGAGTTACACGCCCACTGGGCACCGGCCTCCACGTGGCATGGGTGGGTAGTCCCCTCGGTCCCTGACTGAGTGGGCTAGCAGAGGGGTGCCATCTTTGTCCAGGATTAGGACTTGATGTCAGCAGATATGTTGTTCAGTCTTTTTCACTGGTCCGGTTTTTAAAGAGCTGTGCTAACCCAGGTCGTACCATGTTGGATTGGTCCTTAAAAATATGCGTGAGCTTTTGGTCCTTTGGATCCCATGTTTTTGCCGTGCTTGGAGACCCGTGTCGGGGGAGAAGAGGATCCTGGTGGCTGAAACACTCCACTTTGGCCTTGACTTCTGCTTAAATGGGAGGCTAGTCGTACCGGCCTAGTCGATCGGCTCTTGTCACGTTGAGCCCTCATCACTGTTGACATGCGGGTTGATATACGGAACACCATGCTATAGCCTCTGCTGCTGATTAGGTGCTTTACGCCAGTATTCCCCTGCATTCAGCAGTGTGATAGAAGGCGGTGGCTTAAACGGTTCAATCGGGCTTACGCCCTTGAGTATATCTTTCGGGCAGTCTCCATTGTGCATCGGGTGGAGACCCGCCGACAGTTGCACTTTCCCTTGTTGGGCTCGGTGGCGGGCGGGGACCCCCGGGGGATGAATATCTCTACTATAATAATATGGGAAAAATAAAAAAACCAAAAATGGCACCAAAGCGGCACATAGCCACCGACATTGTCATTGAGAACGATAGTGTCTTTGACTGAGGAAGCGACGCCTCAGGCGTCAGCCGCCTGGCCTCGCTTTCTCATTATCCACAGCAAAGTTAAAGAGAAGCCTGTTTCCAAGCTGCACCCTTTCCTGGTAGGGGAGACCCTCAGGAGCCATGTTGGCAGGCCTGAGGCCCAGCGCCTGAGGTCTGGTTACTTGCTAGTAGAGTGCCGTACCCGGGCACACTCCAATGGGCTACTGAAGCTCTCCTCCATCGGAGACACTCCAGTGGAGGTCACTCCCCACAAAACAATGAATTCCTCTAGAGGAGTGATTAAAGATCAAGCATTGGCCGAACTGTCTGAAGATGAACTTGTATGGAACCTTAAGTCACAGGGGGGTGACCTGCGTCAGGCGCTTCATTTCCAGACGAGGTGGTAGGGAGATCCGTCTCCCTACCATCATCCTGACGTTTGGCACCCCCACAGCTCCTACTACCATCTGGGGAGGTTACTACTCCCTAAAAGTGAAAGAGTACGTCCCTCTCCCCCTCCAGTGCTTTAAATGCCAAAAGTATGGCCATGGGCAGAAGACATGCCGCAAGGCAGAGGCTCTATGCGCCCGTTGCACTAAGCCCGGACACTCTGCTGAGTCCTGCACAGCCATCCCCCTGTGTGTGAATTGCCAGGGGGCGCATATGGCTTCGGACAAGAAGTGCCCTCGTTGGATCTCCGAGTGCAGGATTCAGCAGGTGCGTGTGGAGAAGGGGCTGTCCTTTGCGGACGCAAAAAAAACTGGTTGATGGCCCTGGTGCAGCTGAGGCTGCGCCAAACTCAATTAACAACTTTGTGTATACTTTCAGTGCTGCGGTTGCAGGCAAGCGCCCACCAAAGACTTCTCTTGTCAATCCCCAACTTCTTGGTTGGGGGCGGAGCCTCGGATCCTCTCGCCCCTGGAGAGTAACCCTCCTCCGGTGGTGACGAGGAGCCAGGGAACGCAGAAGGCGGACGCTACCGGTCCGGTGGCACCACTTTCTGCTGCCCCTAAGCCTCAGCCCCCACCCAAACCTGCTAGTTTGTCAACGCCAAAGGTTTCTGGCTCTGGTCAGCCTTCTAAGGCCTCTAACTCTAGCGGCAGGACTGCTGCCCAGGACCAGAAGTCTAAGAAATCTATGGGACCGCCGTGCGCACGGGCCCAGAAGGGGAACACTGATGTCCCCCTTCAAAACAAATATGCTGCATTGGAGGAGCAGATGGAGGGAGTGGAAGTTGTCGTTCCCGATGCTGCGGCAGCTCCACCCCCTTCATCTTCTAAGAACCAGAAGAGGCCCGGGAGCTGGCCCCCCTCTGTTTCTCCAACTCCTTCCAACGCAAAAGAAAAAGGGGGGGGGGGGGGGGGAAACTCCGCACCCCCAGATAAGACATAATCATGGACTCTCTGCTTCAGTGGAATTGTCGTCGTTTTCATGCTAACTTTGAGGAATTACGTCTTTTAGTCAAGTGCTATAACCCCTCAGTAATATCTCTTCAGGAGACTTACCTGAAGACTTCTGATCCTTTAATGGTTTTAACGTTATACATAAAGGCTCTCATTCGGAGAGGCGCTCGGGTAGAGTGGCTCTTCTCATTAGTAGCCAAATTTTATGTAGCCCCGTTAGCATCGACACCTGTCTTCAGGCTGTCGCAGCTCGGGTTACCTTGAAGAAGACCATAACCATATGCAGTATTTACCTGCCACCATCCCTGCGGGTCTGTAGTAATGATTTTTTTAATTTAGTAGATCAACTGCCCCCTCCCTTTATTCTCATGGGGGATTTTAACGGTCACGCTCACCTTTGGGGTAGTGACCACTATGATGGCAGAGGTCAGATGTTAGAAGATGTTTTTTTCTCAACTTAACCTATGTGTCTTTAACGATGGCTCACCTACATACTCTGACTCAGGTTCAGGATCTAGTTCTGTTCTAGACCTCACTGTGTGTGATCCTTCTCTCATGCTTGACTTTGACTGGAAGGTTCACGACGACCTGTGTGGTAGTGACCACTTCCCAGTAGTCCTGTCATTGGTCAGCTGTGAGGAGGATCCGCCGGTGGGGCGCTGGAATCTCAAGAAAGCTAACTGGCCTCTGTTCGCCTCCCTCTGTCAGTCTCGTATTACAGAGGAGGTGGTCATGTCAGCTGAAGAACCTGTTTCTTCTTTTACTACTATTTTGTTGGACATAGCGGGTGAAACCATCCCTAAAACTTCCGCATCAGTCCCTCGGAAGCCGAGAGTACCATGGTTCAATGAGGAGTGCCGCAAGGCCCAAAAAGCGCGCAAATCTGCTCAGCGACGTACTTCCATACTCCGTCGCAAGTGAATATTTTAACCTTTAAAAGACAGAGGGTGAAAGCCCGTTACATTTTTAAACGTGAACGCCGTGCTTCCTGGAGACACTTCATCTCATCTTTTACTTCTCGGACTCCGTCCCAGAAAGTATGGAGGGCTGTTCGATGAATTAGGGGCAGGGGTGGCTCGGCTTCTGTCGGCCATCTTAGAGATGGTGCCAGCTTGGTCACAGATAAAAGAGCTGTGGCCAATTTGCTTGCCTCCACCATTGCCCATAATTCTTCAACAGAGCATTATTCATTCTTCTTCCAGAGAGAGAAGGAGAAGCGAGAGTCTCGTATTTGTGATTTTAAGTCTGATAACTCAGAAGACTATAATGCCCCTTTTACATTATCAGAATTGCAACAAGCCTTGCAGAAATGTAATGACTCTGCTGCTGGTCTAAATACCATCCACTATAAATTCCTAACGCATCTGCCTGAGAGGTCACTCCTTGTACTTCTCAAGGCCTTTAACCATATCTGGAGAACTGGTCATTTTCCGCCGTCTTGAAATCCCCAAGCCGGGTAAGGATCCTTCCGACCCGGGCAACTACCGGCCTATCGCTTTGACATCATGTTTATGTAAAACTATGGAGCGCCTGGTCAACGCCCGCCTGGTGTGGCATCTTGAGTCACAGGGTCTCCTCACAGACCTCCAGTGCGGTTTCCGGCGCTTCCGTAGTACAACTGACCATTTAGTCCGCTTTCAATCATTTATTCGAGATGCTTTTGTCAACAAGCAGCATGTCTATGCAATTTTCTTCGATCTTGAGAAGGCATATGACACTACCTGGAAGTATGGCATAATGTCTGACTTGTTGGACATGGGTTTTAAAGGGCACCTGCCCGTTTTTATTCACAATTTTTTGTCTAACCGGTCGTTCCATATCGGTGTGGGCTCCACCCTGTCCGACTCCTTTGAACAGGAGATGGGTGTCCCACAGGGCAGCATTCTATCTCCTGTTTTATTTAGTATTAAAATTAATAACATTGTAAAGGCCGTCAAGGATGATTCTGAATGCCCTTTGTTTGTTGACGACTTTGTTTTGTGCGCACGTGGTCGAGGACTTGCGTCCCATGAGAGGCGTTTGCAGCTGTGCGTTGATCGCATCCAGCGATGGGTGTCTCTCAATGGATTCAAGTTCTCGCCCTCCAAGACTGTCTGTGTGCATTTTACTAACCAGACGAAATTTTTTCCAGAACCTAGCCTGAGCATTGCTGGAGTGCCGATTAAGGTGGCCGAGGAGGCAAAGTTTCTGGGGGTCATTTTTGACTAAAGACTTACCTTCCGCAACCATATTAATTATCTTAGAACCTCTTGTCAGAAGGCTTTCAACGTTCTTCGTGTCGTCGGTCGTACTGACTGGGGTGCGGACCATACTGTCTTACTTTGTCTGTACCGGGCCCTTCTTCGGTCCAAACTGGATTACGGCTCTGTGGTGTATGGCTCAGCTTCCAAGTCTGTGCTACAACGTCTGAACACAATTCACCATCAGGGTCTGCGGATATGTCTTGGGGCATTCAGGACGTCTCCAGTTCCTAGTCTGTATGCCGAGGCAGGGTAGCCTTCTCTCAAGCTCTGCCGCATCTGCCTACCCGGCACCGGCCTCCACGTGGCGTAGGTGGGTAGTCCGCTCAGTCCCTGACTGAGTGGGCTAGCGGACGGGTGCCATCTTTGTCCAGGATTAGGACTTGATGTCAGCAGATATGTTGTTCAGCCTTTTCACTGGTCCGGTTTTTAAGGAGCTGTGCTAACCTAGGTCGTACCATGTTGGATTGGTCCTTAAAAATACTCGTGACTTTTTGGTCCTTTGGATCCCAAGTGTTTGCCGTGCTTGGAGACCCGTGTCGGGGGAGAAGAGGATCCTGGTGGCTGAGGTTCCCTTTGGGCTGCGGCTCACTGGTGCCAACACTCCACTTCGGCCTTGACTTCTACCTAAACGGGAGGCTAGTCGTACCGGCCTAGTCAATCGGCTCTTGTCACGTTGAGCCCTATCCCACTGTTGACATGCGGGTTGCTATACGGAGCACCATGCTATAGCTTCTGCTGCTGATTAGGTGCTTTACGCCAGTATTCCCCTGCATTCAACGGTGTGATAGAAGGCGGTGGCTCAAACGGTTCAATCGGGCTTACCCCCTTGAGTATATCTTTCGGGCAGTCTCCATTGTGCGTCGGCTGGAGACCCGCCGACAGTTGCACTTTCCCTTGTTGGGCTCGGTGGCGGGCGGGGACCCCCGGGGGATGAATATCTCTACTAATATAATATGGATAAAACCAAAAAACCAAAACTAGCACAGAAACGGCGCATAGACACCGACATTGCACATGACAGTGATTCAGACTGTGAGGAAGCGACGCCTCAGGCGTCTGCCGTATGGCCTCGCTTCCTCATTGTCCATAGCAAGGTGAAGGAGAAACCAGTTACCAAGCTGCATCCTTTTCTGGTGGGGGAGACCCTCAGGAGCCGTGTTGGCAGGCCTGACGCCCAGCGCCTCAGGTCTGGTGACTTGCTGGTGGAGTGCCGTACTCGGGCACACTCCAGCGGGCTACTGGGGCTCTCTTCCATCGGAGACACTCCTGTGGAAGTCACACCCCACAAAACTATGAATTCGTCAAGAGGCGTAATCAAAGATCAAGCTTTGGCAGAACTGTCAGAAGATGAACTTGTAAGGAACCTTAAGTCTCAGGGGGTGACTTGCGTCAGGCGCTTCGCTTCCAAGCGAGGTGGTGGGGAGATCCGTCTCCCTACCATCATCCTGACGTTTGGCACCCCCACCCCTCCTACTACCATCTGGGGAGGTTACTACTCCCTGAGAGTGAAAAAGTACGTCCCTCTTCCCCTCCGGTGCTTTAAGTGCCAAAAGTATGGCCATGGGCAGAAGACATGCCGTCAGGCAGAGGCTTCATGCGCCCGTTGCACTAGGCCCGGACACTCTGCTGAGTCCTGCACAGCCACCCCCCTGTGTGTGAATTGCCAGGGGGCGCATATGGCTTCGGATAAGAAATGCCCTCGTTGGATATCCGAGTGCAAGATTCAGCAGGTGCGTGTGGAGAAGGGGCTGTCCTTTCTGGATGCCAAAAAACTGGTTGAAGGCCCTGGGGCATCTGCGGCTGCCCCAACCTCTAACACCTCAGTGTATACTTTTAGTGCAGCGGTGGCAGGCAAGCGCCCCACCAAAGACTTTTCATGTCAGACCCCAACTTCTTGGTTGGGGGCGGAGCCTCGGCTCATCTCGCCCCTGGAGAGTAACCCTCCTCCGGTGGTGACAAGGAGCCAGGGAACGCAGAAGGCGGACACTGCCGGTCCGGTTGTGCCGCCTTCTGTTGCCCCTAAGCCTCAGCCCCCACCCAAACCTGTTAGTCAGTCAACTCCAAAGGCTTCTGGCTCTGGTCAGCCTTCTAAGGCCGCTAACTCTAGCGGCAGGAACGCTGCCCAGGACCAGAAGTCTAAGAAATCTATGGGACCGCTGTGCGCACGGGCCCAGAAGGGGAACACAGATGTGCCCCTTCAAAACAAATATGCTGCACTGGAGGAGCGGATGGAGGGAGTGGAAGTTGTTGTTGCTGATGCTGCGGCAGCTCCACCCCCTTCCTCTCCGAAGAACCAGAGGAGGCCCGGGAGCCGGCCCCCCTCTGTTTCTTCAACTCCTTCCAAGGTAAAGGAAAAAGGGGGGAAAAACTCCTTACCCCCAGATCAGACTTAATCATGGACTCTTTGCTTCAGTGGAATTGTCGTGGTTTTCGAGCTAACTTTGAGGAATTACGTCTTTTAGTCAAGTTCTATAACCCCTCAGTCATATCTCTTCAGGAGACTTACCTGAAGACTTCTGACCCTGTGTCTTTTAATGGTTTTAATGTTATACATAAAGGCTCTGATTCGGAGAGGCGCTCAGGTGGAGCGGCTCTTCTCATTAGTAGCCAAATTTTATGTAGCCCCGTTAGCATCGACACCTGTCTTCAGGCTGTCGCTGCTCGGGTTACCTTAAAAAAGACCATAACCATATGCAGTATTTACCTGCCACCATCACTGCGGGTCTGTAGCAATGATATTTTTCACTTAGTAGATCAACTGCCCCCTCCCTTTATTCTCATGGGGGATTTTAACGGTCATGCTCACCTTTGGGGTAGTGACCACTATGATGGCAGAGGTCAGATGTTAGAAGATGTTTTTTCTCAACTTAACCTATGTGTCTTTAACGATGGCTCACCTACATACTCTAACTCAGGTTCCGGATCTAGTTCTGTTCTAGACCTCACTGTGTGTGATCCTTCTCTCATGCTGGACTTTGACTGGAAGGTTCACGATGACCTGTGTGGTAGTGACCACTTCCCAGTAGTCCTGTCATCGGTCAGCTGTGAGGAGGATTCGCCGGTGGGGCGCTGGAATCTCAAGAAAGCTAACTGGTCTCTGTTTGCCTCTCTCTGTCAGTCTCGTCTTACAGAGGAGGTGGTCATGTCAGCTGAAGAACCTGTTTCTTGTTTTACTTCTATTTTGTTGGAAGTTGCAGGTGAAACCATCCCTAGAACTTCCACATCACTCCCTCGGAAGCCGAGAGTACCATGGTTCAATGAAGAGTGCCGCAAGGCCCAAACAATGCGCAAATCTGCTCAGCGACGTGCATTTCGTAATCCGTCGCAAGCAAATATTTTAACCTTTAAAAGACAGCGGGCGAAAGCCCGTTATATTTTTAAACGTGAACGCCGTGCTTCCTGGAGACGCTTCGTCTCATCTTTATCTTCTAGGACTCCGTCCCAAAAAGTCTGGAAGGCTGTTCGAAGAATTAGGGGCAGGGGTGGCTCGGCTTCTGTCGGCCATCTTAGAGATGGTGCCAGTTTGGTCACAGATAAAAAGGCTGTGGCCAATTTGCTTGCCTCCACCATTGCCCATAATTCTTCAACAGAGCATTATTCACCTTTCTTCCAGAGAGAGAAGGAGAAGCGAGAATCTTGTGCTTGTGATTTTATATCGGATAACTCGGAAGACTATAATGCCCCTTTTACGTTTTCAGAATTGCAGCAAGCCATGCAGAAATGTACTGACTCTGCTGCTGGATTAGATACCATCCATTATCAGCTCCTAACTCATCTGCCTGAGGATTCACTCCTTGTACTTCTCAAGGCCTTTAACCATATCTGGATAACCGGTCATTTTCCGCCATCTTGGCGCCAGGCTGTGGTTGTGCCAATTCCCAAGCCGGGTAAGGATCCTTCCGACCCGGGCAACTACCGGCCAATAGCTTTGACATCATGTTTATGTAAAACTATGGAACGCTTGGTCAACGCCCGACTGGTGTGGCATCTTGAGTCACAGGGTCTCATCACAGACCTCCAGTGCGGTTTCCGGCGCTTCCGTAGTACAACTGACCATCTAGTCCGCTTTGAGTCTTTTATCCGAGATGCTTTTGTCAACAAGCAGCATGTCTATGCAATTTTCTTTGATCTTGAAAAGGCATATGACACTACCTGGAAGCATGGTATAATGTCTGATTTGTCGGACATGGGTTTTAAAGGGCATCTGCCCGTTTTTATTCACAATTTTTTGTCCAACAGGTCGTTCCATGTCCGTGTGGGCTCCACCCTCTCCGACTCCTTTGAACAGGAGATGGGTGTCCCGCAGGGCAGTATTCTATCTCCTGTTTTATTTAGCATTAAAATAAATAACATTGTAAAGGCCGTCAAGGATGATTCTGAATGCTCTTTGTTTGTGGACGACTTTGCTTTGTGTGCACGAGGTCGAGGACTTGCGTCCCTTGAGAGGCGCTTGCAGCTGTGCGTTGATCGCATCCAGGGGTGGGTGTCTCTCAATGGATTCAGATTCTCGCCCTCCAAGACAGTCTGTGTGCATTTTACTAACCAGACGAAATTTTTTCCAGAACCTAGCCTGAGCATTGCTGGAGTGCCAATTAAGGTGGCTGAAGAGGCTAAGTTTCTGGGGGTCATCTTTGACAAAAGATTGACCTTCTGCAACCATGTTAACTACCTTAGAACCTCTTGTCGGAAGGCCCTCGACATTCTTCGTGTCGTTGGTCGTACTGACTGGGGTGCAGACCGCATCGTCTTACTTCGACTGTACCGGGCCCTTGTTCGGTCCAAGGGGAGCTGGGTGGCTCGGTGGTAAAAGCGTTTGCCTCCAGACCAAAAGGTCCCGGGTTCGAATCCAGCTTGGGTCAAAATTTGCTCAGACCCTTTTTCGTTGTCCCCGTCTTTGAAATCACCCTCGTGGTGGACAAAAGACGTTAAGCCCTAAACATTTTTGTTCGGTCCAAACTGGATTACGGCTCTGTGGTATATGGCTCGGCTTCCAAGTCTGTTCTGCAGCGTCTGAACACAATTCACCATCAAGGTCTGCGCATATGTCTGGGAGCCTTCAGGACATCTCCAGTTCCTAGTCTGTATGCAGAGGCAGGGGAGCCTTCTCTCAGGCTCCGCCGCATCCGCCTCATGCTCAGCTACGTTCTGAAGCTGAAGGCCCATCCAGAAAATCCTGCCTATGATTGTGTTTTTAACCCGTCGTTTGCAGAGATTTACGATGCCCATCCGGGAGCTGTCCGTCCACTTTCCTTCCGTGTCCGACCTCATCTGCAGGCGGCCGGAGTGGACCTGGACAAAGTTTCGGAATCTCTGCAACACGTCACTCCACCCTGGCTACTACCAGTTCCTGACATCTTGCTGGACTTGACTGCCCACAAGAAGGATTGTACTCCACCAGCCATATACCAACAGAGCCTCAATGAACTCCTTTCAATTTTTCCTGGCTATTGTCGTCTTTATACGGATGGGTCCAAGTCTGAGGATGGAAGAGTGGCTGCGGCTGCAGTGTCCTCTCGCCATCCTAGACGCCCATTTAAGCTCCGTCTCCCTGACCATTCCTCTGTATTTAGTGCAGAACTGCAGGCCATTCTGCTAGCACTCAAGCATGCCTATCAGTCTCGGGAAAGGAACTTCCTGATTCTGTCTGACTCTCTTTCTGCCCTGCAGGCCCTTCAGGGCGCGGGAACAGACCATCCAATGCTGGTGCAGATTAGAGAGCTCTACGCGGACTTGATGAAGGAATATTATGACATCATTTTTATTTGGGTCCCAGGCCATGTGGGCATCGAAGGCAACAGAATCGCAGATTCTGCTGCCAACAGTGCCCGCAGTGACCCTGTCCCTGACACACAGACTGTCTATAGTGATTTTAAACCTGTTATTAGTGCGTACATAGCCCGCGAGTGGCAGTCCGAGTGGGACAAAGAGGAAGGGAACAAGCTTCATGAAGCTCTTCCTAAGTTGTCTGACAGTCTACCTTTCCGCTGCGGCAGCCGCCGTGAGGAGACTGTCCTTGCTCGGCTCCACATCGGGCACACATATGTTACGCACTCTTACTTACTTAAACAGGATGAGCGTCCATGGTGTTTTGCCTGTGATGAGCAGTTTTCTATTCGACACTTTTTGCTGTATTGTGCTGACCTAATTGACACCAGATATAAACACTTCACAGCAGACTCCTTGAAGGTTTTGTTCCGGGATGTTCCCCCGGACAAAATCTTCAATTTTTTGAGAGAATGCAATATTTTTAACAAGATCTGAGCATTCATAGACTATGTGAATTTTTTATTTGCCCTTTTTGAGAGTCTGTAGACGTTTCTTTTCCAGACATGTGCGACATTTTAGCCTGAGATTTTTAATCTATATTTACATCTTGTCTTAAGACCTTGCTTTTAGTCTGGCTGACCAGATTTTTACCCATCCCGCCGTGAGATGGCCTTAGTCGCCTGCTCGGCGTTAAACCCAAATAACTAACTAACTAACTATCTGCCGCATCTGCCTCATGCTCAGCTACGTTCTGAAACTGAAGGCCCATCCAGACAATCCTGCCTATGATTGTGTTTTTAAACTATCGTTTGCAGAGATTTACGATACCCATCCGGGAGCTGTCCGTCCACTTTCTTTCCGTGTCCGACCTCATATGCAGGCGGCCGGATTGGATCTGGACAGAGTTTCGGAATCCCTGCAACACATCACTCCACCCTGGCTCTTACCAGTTCCTGACATCTTGCTGGACTTGACTGCCTACAAGAAAGACTCTACTCCACCAGCCATATACCAACAGAGCCTCAATGAACTGCTTTCAATTTTTCCTGGCTATTGTTGTATCTATAAAGATGGGTCAAAGTCTGAGGATGGGAGAGTGGCTGCGGCCGCTGTGTCCTCTCGCCATCCTAGACGCCCATTTAAGCACCGTCTACCAGACCACTCATCTGTATTTAGTGCGGAACTGCAGGCGGTTCTGCTGGCACTCAGGCATGCTTATCGATCTAGAGAAAGGAACTTCCTGATTCTGTCTCTCTTTCTGCCCTGCAGGCCCTTCAGGGCACGGGAAATGACCACCCACTGCTGGTGCAGATCAGAGAGCTCCACGCGGACTTGATGAAGGAATATTATGACATCATTTTTATTTGGGTGCCAGGGCATGTGGGCATCGAAGGCAACAGGATCGCAGATTCTGCTGTAAACAATGCCCGCAATGACCCTGTCCCTGACACACAGACTGTTTATAGTGATTTTAGACATGTGGCTAGTGCGTACATAGCCCATGAGTGGCAGTCCGAGTGGGACAAAGAGAAAGCTAACAAGCTGCATGAAGCCCTTCCTAAGTTGTCCGACGGTCTACTTTATCGCTGCGGCAGCCGCCGTGAGGAGACTGTCCTGGCTCGGCTCCACATCGGCCACACGTATGTTACGCACTCTTATTTACTTAAACAGGATGAGCGTCCTTGGTGTTATGCCTGCGACGAGCAGTACTCTGTTCAACACTTTTTGTTGTCTTGTGCTGATCTAATCGACACAAGGTATAAACATTTCACAGCAGACTCCTTGAAGGTTTTGTTCCGGGATGTGCCCCGGGACAAGATCTTCAGTTTTCTGAGAGAGTGCCATATTTTTAATAAGATTTGAGCGTTTATAGATTATGATGTTTCTATTATTTTGACCTTTTTGAGAGTCGACGTTTTTTTCTTTAAAGACCTGTGCGACATTTTAGCCTGACATATTTTTAAGGTATATTTACATCATGTCTTAAGACCTTTCTTTTAGTCTGGCTGACCAGATTTTTACCCTTCCCGCCATGAGATGGCCTTAGTTGCCTGCTCGGCGTTAAACCCAAATAACTAACTAACTAACTCATGAGTTACACGTGTGTGTATTCACTGTGTGAATGAGTAAAATCTAAATAACCTAGCAACTGCCAGCATCGCTCTGCTAGTTTCCTCTGGGTTGAGTATTGACTTTTTTTAAATGATTGTTAATGATGTAAGAGAAGCCAGTCACTTGATGGTGAACTCATAGTAGCAGATGACAGCAGTCAGTGCAATGTCTATTTTATATATATATATATATATATATATATATATATATATATATATATATATATATATATATATATATATATATATATATATATATATATATATATACTTAAAATGTAAAGAATATATATTAATAAATAAAACCTGTCCAAGAAAGCTGGCACCACACATTTCCAAATATGGGTCCAAGCAGCAGTGAAATACTTAAAATGTGAAGAAAGGATCCACATACACGTAGTTTAGGAGGAGTTACACTTTTATTCTATGCACAAATTTTCGCCCTCTTGCCCCTCTCTTCCCGTAAAGAAACCCTTGCTGAGAGGGTGAAAATTTGTGCATAGAATAAAAGTGTAACTCCTAAACTACGTGGTGTATGTGGATCCTTTCTTCACATTGTAAGTATTTCACTGCTGCTTGGACCCATATTTGGAAATGTGTGGTGCCAGCTTTCTTGGACAGGTTTTATTTATTCATATATATATATATATATATATATATATATATATATATATATATATATATATATATATATATATATATATATATATATATATATATATATAGTATAAGTTATTGGTCGGAGGGGTTCGCTACACGGACCTTTGTAGGCCTGAGGGAGGTCAAAGGAATCATTGTACCCCGAAGCCCTGAGGGGTACAATGATTCCTTTGACCTCCCGAAGGCCTACAAAGGTCCATGTAGCAAACCCCTGCGACCAATAACGTATTTGTTTTCCTTCCTCCGTTTATTGTTTGGAAAATGAGGGTCGCTTCTGTGGCGGATAGGTGACACCATTGAATATACATGTTCTGCCGGGGATTCCCAGTCTTTACGATACAGAGTGTGACATAGCATGATTCGCCCGTGTGAAGCGCAAGTTTCTCAAGTAAAAAGCTAATCTTGGCTTGTGTACAGAATGATTCAAGCTGCAATGTCTACAAAAGGTCGTCAGTGTATGACAGTGACAGTGCTTCTTGACTGCTGTGTGATTCAGAAAAATTAAGAACTTTTTGATGAAGCGATCGGCATTTGACCACTGATGTGACAGCTTGTGCAAGTTAGCATGGTGCCTTGTGCCTTTTTAGATTCACGATGACTGAAGGGGATGCTTCGAGTGTGCAGCAGATTGTCGTTGTTATATTCCAAAGTGTCATATGTGTTTGGGTATATCTGGAAAAAGGAATACAAAAAAAACGCACGTTGTTAACAGCAGGACTAGTGATGAGATGGATTTTAAGGTAAGATTTTATTTAACTGCGTTGACATGATGTCAGATAGTCTTCGAAAATTCGTGAGATGTTTTTCTTCAGATAGTCCTGTATTGAATGACGTGAAGAGAGAACTTTGGCAATATCGTGCTTTGTTTATAGTGTTGCTGGGTGTGTATTTTCGTTTTAGTTCTTGAATTTGTTGCCCCCACCCGGGTCTGCCCTGGGGGACTTGGGTGGGGTTAGGTACTTTTTAGTTCCCAGGGTCACCCTGGTCAGCCCCACAGGGTGAGTTTTTCTCTCTATTCTGGGGCATGTGTTTCTGTCTACCCGAGGTCCATTCTCCTGTATTTGCCTTTTTAAAACTCTCCCTACTGTCTGCACTGCCTGTAGCTCTTGATATTGGATGTGTGTTGCTAAATGGTCTTAGCTTTATTTAGGCCCCATGTGTTAGGTTTATTTAATGTATTTGACCGGCTGGCGACATACATTCAATGTTCTGTTTAGTTTTTTTTTTCACAAGCAGTGCAGGCACGTCCTGAGAAAGCCTTGTTGCTGTCGGGACGTTAAGCAATGTACAATCAATCAATCAATTGAATTTGTTGTTCTGTGCTTTGGTGATATTGTGGCATGCTGGTGGCTGAGCAGACGACAGTGTGTTGCGGTTTGCAAGGATTGCTGTCTCTGATTGGTTAAAGAAACCTCGGAAGCTACTTTTGTTCCGTGGTTTCCCGAACTTTAAAAATGCTCGGTGCATGGCTATGGGATGGATTTGGTGAAGGCTTTTTGCTGTTTGCGCTGTGTATTTAGTGGTGAAATATTGTTTAAGTTGGCTCCTCACGTCGTAAAAAATAAGGCAGAGGATGTGTATTACGTCAAATAGGAATACTTTAGTGCATTTTTTTCAGCTATTTTGTCGAACCGAGTTGCTATCAAGACTCGAAAACGAGGTCCTAACACGTCATCAAGAGGGCTATAAAACGTCTGCCATTTTTCGCTATAGTGGTTTTTATTTCACGGTCACATGGTACAGTTTGCGCTAAAGTGACTGGTTGTGTGACATAGGGAGGATATATATATATATGGGTAGTTCTCAGACATGGCTCCAAAAGGGGGGGGGGGAGGGGGGGGGGGGTTAATAAGGTACTTGCAAAACAAAAAACTAGCATTTGTGTCTCTGAAATGCTGTTTGAGACACAATAAAGAAATATTCACCAAAATATTACGAGTTGTGATTAATTTGTCTGTTGAATGTTGTTAAATAGGCTGAAAAATGCCTGATTTCATGCCCCCATGTTGTGACATGGAAACGCTTGCTACAAAATCAACAAGCTTGCTGTTATGTTTGTCGTTGTGTTAATCTTTGAGAGCATGTTTTTATTAATCATAAAAATGATCCGATATTTATTTGAGTTATTTTGAATAAGAATTACGTACTTTTTGGGAAGGTTTCATTTTGTTTTGCATGGAGATTTGCGATCGATTTTTGTTGTGACGCGTAGTTTTGCTACATTAGACTGGAAGGTTCGAGCAGGGTCGCCATCTTTACAAAGGGCGCCTCGGACTCTGCCATTTTTTTCGAGGCTTTCATTTACAAAGGGCGTGACGGACTGTATTGCACCGGCACTGAGAACTCTGCCATTTTTCGAGAGTCTTCCTTTATAACGGGCGGCTCGGACTCGTTTTTCCGACGCTTCCCATTTATCAAAGGACATTTTGGACTCTGCCATTTTCTTAGATAGTTATACCTTTGAAGGGCGCTTCGGACTCTGTCGTTTTTCCGAGGCTTCCCTTTACACAGGGCGTTTTGGACTTAGTTATTTTTTGTACAGGTCGTTTTTTTTACCAAAGGTCTCCCTGACTTACTTTTATACACTTTCCTTTATAAGGGGCACTTTGGACTTTCTCATTTGTGCCGAGGCTGCCTTTCATCTAACCTCTCCGACTTAGTTATTTACTAGATTCTCCTTTACAAAGGGTACTTTTTTGGACTTCGTCATTCTTTTTAGATTGGTTGTGCATTGCTTACGTTCCAACAGCAACAAGACTCTCAGGACATGCCTGCACTGCTTGTGGAAAAAAAATATATAAATATATATATTGAATGTCTGTCGCCAGCCGGTCTAATACGCTAAATAAACCTAAGACCATTAAAGACCATTAACACACATCCAATATCAAGAGCTACAGGCAGTACAGAGAGTTTAAAAAGGAAAATACAGGTGAATGGACCAAGGGTAGACAGAAACACATGCCCCAGAATAGAGGGGAAAACCCATCCTGTGGGGCTGACCAGGGTGACCCTGGGAACTAAAAGGTAGTTAATCCCACCCAAGTCCTCCAGGGCAGACCCGGGTGGGGGCATTCTTTTAGAGACACAACTTAGATATTAGTACTGTGCTGCGCTACTGTAGTAACGCCTGATTACATTGTGACCAGCAGAGAATATATTTTTCTCAAACGACCTCATGCCGGGGCATTTGTTGTCGCTTTACCATTATTAGCCTGTACTGCAATATAGTCTATACGAAATGAGATCTTCGTTTTACATGTTTTGTTGTCGTTAGTATTGAGTGCGAGTGACTGTGCTTGTGTGTGTGAACTTGGCATCCTGACTCGAAGCAAACATTTACATACACATTCACCGGTCACACAAATATTGCACACAGTGAGCGACGCTACAGACTTTGGTGTCGAAGGCTGGGGTGAGGCGACACTACAAATGGACCAAGGGTAGACAGAAACACATGCCTCAGAATAGAGGGAAAACCCCACCCTGTGGGGCTGACCAGGTTGACCCTGGGAACTAAAATGTAGTTAACCCCACCCAAATCCCCCAGGGCAGACCCGGGTGGGGGGAGGTAATGGATAGATTATGGACATGCACAGATGTGCATGTCTTTTAATGGGTGGTCTGCGGTTTTGTGTATGTGGGGTGGGATTGCCAGGGAGCAGGTGGCATGGCACCTATTACCATCTCTGTATGACTATGTGTATATTTATTTTCATATTGTATGCTGATGTGTATGGTCAAAACCTTCATTACAAACAAACGCATATAAATAAATAAATAGTTATTTGGGTTTAACGCCGAGCAGGCGTCTAACGCTATCTCATGGTGGTTAAATAAATATGATAAAATAAGTCAAAGATACCTGCGGCATATGAATGAATGCCAAGTAAAGAATAGATTATGAACATGCACAGATGTGCATGTCTTTTGGTGGGTGTTCTGCGGTTTTGTGGGGTGGGGTTGGGAGCGGGCGGTATGGCACCTATTACCATAAATATATGTGTATATTTTCTTGTATGTTGATGTGTATGTACAAAACCTACATTACAAACAAACAAAAATAAATAATAAATTTAAATGAATAAAACCAACCCAACCCCCCACCCACCCTACCGGCCTACTCCACTCACCCAACAACTTCAATAACTGAAAGAGTGCATTTTTTAACGCATTTATCAAACTGAACGCCCCAAGCCCCACCCCTTTCAAGGTCAAAGGTCACAGCTCAAGGTCGAAGGTCAGACTCATGACAACCTCTGAGACAAAAAATTAATGAACAAACACACTAAACATAGCTCACAATGCAGGTAAACAGGGAGTTGCGACGCAAAACATGCAAAAACACCTATAAAACTGCATGCGCAGAGATTTCTTGGCAAAATTTCAAATTTTTCATGATTTTCTCAGTTTTCCAGTCCAAACTCAATGATATGGTTACATTAAACCAGTTTCCGGTCTATGACACATATGGCATGTGGTGCATCTGACAGGCCACGGACTACAGTGCCGTTTCCGTACTGTCCAGTCTCTTAGCCTTAGTCAGTCCCAGTCATCCCCTAATTTTTCAATTCCCTAAAAACACTACCTGGGCGGTAGTGCGCATTTGCCATGCACAAAAAACAACAACAACAACAAAATCATTTCTTGGCTATGACACTGGTTCCTTAACAACCCCACACCCAAGCAAAGCTTACATCAGCATGCCCCTCAAATCACTACGTCAATGGCAACTCAACATAGGCCCACAATTGTCCACTGGATAAGCTCAGGATGGTACCAAACATGTCTCCTCTCAGCTAACCAGAAATGTCCAGCAAATTCCAACATTCAGCCCTACTACAAATTTTCAAACAAGGCAAAAATTATTTTAAAAAAAACCACCGGTCCTTGCACTGCCTGAACTGCCTAATTTAAATATGTAACATGATCCTTTACGCACCCTAAGTTTCTATCTGGGCAGTAAAAAAAAAATCGTTTAAAAAAAGCGTTTACCGAGTGTCACGACGAGTTTTTTTCGTCTATATTTGTAGGGGAGTAAGTTTAGAGGGGTGACAGGGTTTAGTTAGTCACCGGGTAGCTATAGCGTAGGTGTGTAGTATTTGGCCTGTACACGAGTATTTGTTGCCGTACGAGAGTTTGGAAATCGGCGTAGCACACGTGATCGCTCAGCCTGACACTATCGGGTGGTGCTTGTTTCATGTGAATTTTCACCGCTCGATTTACTGAGCGCCTTTGGCAATGCGTACCTTATCCAAATTTTAGACAGTCGCATTTCACCAGCGAACAAGTCAGTCGTCTTCTCAACCTAGTCTTTGAGGGGGGTTTGTGCGGGCGTGGTTTTCCATTAGCCGCCAGCCTCAAGTAGCTGTGTCATCCCTCTGTGACGGTCCTACGAGACGGCCCTGGTCGAGCCCGGGAGTCGGTGTCCTAAGACGAAAAAGAAGAGCTGCGACGACTTAACCCCTGGCTTGTCTTGTCTTGTTTGTCTTCGTCCTAGCCGGGGCGTCTTCACGGATGACAGTGAGTACACGTAACAATTCTCTAGTGGCCATTTGCTGGGGGGGGGGGGGGGGGGGGTGGTGTTTGCGTTTGTTTGTTCTGTATTATTATTTTGGTTAGTGTATTGGGGGGCAGGTGTAAGAATAAAATGTAGAAGTGAATGCCGTTTGTTGTATGTTGTAGTTTCTAGAGTAGCTAGCGGCGAATTAGTTATTGGGGTTTAACGCCGAGCAGGCGGCTAAGACCGTCTCAGTATTTAGCGTCGGAGGATGTATTCGGAAGTGAGTCATGTAGTGACGTGTAAATATGTATTTTGTTGAGGTTGAATTTATCGTTGTGGGAGAGAGGTGAAGGGAATATGTGGAGGTTGAATTATTGCGGGAGAATGGTGAAGGGAGTATAAGAGGCGGCAGTTGAAGTTGCGGGAAGGGTGGTGTGGTTATTGTTTTTTTTTGTGTGTGTTATTTATGTGTGTATTTTTGCACCTGTGTTTTAGTGCATCCTATTCCGACTGGTTCCTATCCTAATCCATTGGTGTACTGAGAGTGGAGGCTGACTGTGTCACTCCGCCTTGTGGGGCTACGACGCCGAACCTGAGTGCCTTTGCGAGTGTCGCGGCGCGCCTCGTTTAGTCAGGTCGGGTCGTCCCGTTTAATTCAACTTCTAATTTGTTAAGTATAATTTCGGTGTATAATCTTGTAAAAAAAAACGTCATACATTGTGAGATTTATTTCATCTCCTCGTAGTGACTGTATTGCGAGACTGAGGAGCTTTATCACAGTGACATGTTGAGTTATTGTATTATTTAAAAGTAGCCTGTGTTACGGCAGACCTTATCGCGGAAGCAAGAGCGTCGAGTTGAGTTGCGCTTAACGGTTGTGCTTTCGGCAAGAAGGTCCCGTGACGTGAATTATATTGAGTGTATTCAACTTTGTCAGGTTAAACTAAGGAGTATTTATCCATTTGTGTACGTGATATTGTTTAGTTGTTAGATAAAGGAGCCTTGTGCTACGAATGTCTTTGGCGGAAGCGTTGAATTTAATTCGAACTTGTCGTTCGTGCTCCCGCCGGGGAGATTTAGTAACTTGCAAAATATATCCATTTTTCTCGATCTTTGATTGTGTGTTTGCATATTCGGTTCAGATTCAGTAGCTTACGAATTACTTTCATTTTGCTCGATCTCCATTTGGGTTCTAGTAAACACATTTGGCTGATCCGGCGTATATTTGACATCGTGCTATTTTCCACACTATATTACTGAAGGAGCCACGTGCTGTAAGGGACTCTTCGCGGAAGCAAAGGCGTGGGTCTAACTGACGTTAGCGGCCTTACGCTTGTGCTTCCGTCGGGATCCAGTGGCTGTTTAAGCTTTTCAGTTTGTATGTTAACTCATTCTACCCCATCACCGAAATCCCCAAATTTTGCCCTTGTTTTCTGAAGACTGCAGTGCAGTGCAGGACACTGATCGTCCATGGTAGTTCAAGGGTGATGCCAGAATAGCTTGGCGCCCATAGGCGCCAAGCTATTCTGGCATTACCCTTGAACTAACTTGGTCGATCCATATCTTGCTGTGGTGTGTCTGGGGTAGAGTGAGTTAAGGTTAGTTGTTATATATAAGTTTTCTTAAGTCTGTTTTCGCATTTTACTAGAGATATTTGGTTTATTATATTATATTAGTTTCCTCAGCGTTTGTATTTTAGGGACATTTAGATTATCATATATCTTGTTATTTTGCATTTGTGTATAATAGATATTTAGGGTGAGGGGTTTGGACGTGAGTGTGGATGTGATGTGCGAATGCGTGGTTAGGATTGCGTGAGAATAGTTGGTCGATTGTTAGGGTTGCATTTAATAAATATCGTCGTCATTGTTCCTCTGGTGTTTGTGTTAGGTTTGTGTTAGTGTGGGTTGGCTGTACCTCGAGCGGTAGCGCTCATAGTTCGCACCCCGGAAGCGGGGTCGTGACACCGAGCATGCACTTTTTCAACACATAAAACAATTAGAATTGAAATAATGGTGTTTCGGAGATGTGAAAATGTATGGTTTGTCAGAATCCTCGCCGCGATGAGAACTGGTCCGTTTTGCTGCAAAGCAAGCAATGTACCGCTCAAACTCGTACGCGGCCATTGCTGTCTCGGTCAGTTGTCGGACCATCTTTTTGTGACTTAAATAAACTCGAAAAGATAATGTAAGAGTAGTAGTATGCATGTCTGATGTGTCAGTCTGCCGGCGTGTGTGTGTGTGTGTGTGTGTGTGTGTGTGTGTGGGAGCGGGCTAGGGTATCGGGCATAACCTAAATGATGTGTGTATTTGCACCAATTTAACCGTGGCACTGGGGTGCAAAAGCACAACTTACGTGCATGTGAATCATGGCCTGGCAGAACTTCATAGATTTCACTCTGTAAATGACGATATGCACGTACCTTTATCTGTAGTGCTGAACTCACCACACATGCACACACACACACACGCACACAGAAGAGAGACAGAGAGAATATCGAGATTGTTGCAGTTGAAACTGAGCTGCGCAGCCCGTCATTGTGTGTGAACAAACGTGAAGTGACTGTCTCTGCCGCTAGTGCCAGACTGAACGCTGGCGCCGACACTCTCAAGATGGCCATCCCTGAGCGTGCGACGCACACTCTGCGAGCTGGAATCGCCGCCACTCCCTTTTGGTCCGATCCAAGAATTTAAAAGATTGCTGTGTTAGAGCCGGAGGGACACTGAGAAATCGTTTGAAACCAAAACAGTTGAAGACGACAGAAACCCTTCCTCTATCTAGACAGCACTTAGTAATACGCTTACCAACAAGCGTAACTTGAACAGTGCAATACCAGAAAACCTCTCAGCTAAGGAGTTAAATAACCATTTTCTATCTGCCCCCTATCAGTTCTCACAATCGCGATAAGTCGATATATTCTACACCAGAGAAGCTATCAGAGTTCTGTAAGTCAAGATTGTCATCAGATGACATTTTCGTCATCCCTGATATTGCTGTACACGAGGTAGGCAAATACATTTCCATCCTAAAAAAGAAAACGTCTTCGGGCAGTGATGGTATCAATGGATATATCTTTGACCTGTCGCAACAATAGACAGTGGACTCTCTTATACATTTATAATCTGTGTATACCCCAAAAATTGTCTTCCCTGTAGCTTTCAAAAAAAATAAATAAATAAATAAAAAATAGTGCCTGTTCCTAAAGCAAACGATTCCTCTGAAATTAACAATTTTCGCCCCATTTCACTTCTATCAGTTCTCTCGAAGCCTCTGGAAAGCATGTTCACAAACATCTACTGGATTTTCTTGAAGAGAGGTCCCTATTATGTCAGTACGTCAGGTTTTCGTCCCAAGCATTCATGTCACACTGCACTCGCACGAAGAGTGAATTCGTGGGTCAACAGCATAAATGATACATGCGGTCCGTGGCGCAGTGGTTAAGGCGCTTGCCACCAATGCTAAAGGTGCGAGGTTCGATTACGGGTTCCGGCGTCGGATTTTTCTCCTCTAGTAAGTGTCACCGTTAATTCGGGCGGACTGTCGGGGGTTCTTTCTCCGGGTACTCCGGCTCTTCCTCAGTCCCCCTCCACTTTGGTATCAGCTTCAGCCCACTTAATCAAATTTCAAATACAAACGATTTTGAATTTCCAAAAACTTCAGTAGCTCGCTTGAGCTTGCCCTTAGCACCACGTGAATGTTCTGTGTTTACGTAAAGTGTGTGAGTGAATGCGCGTGATTCACGTGAGCGTGCTTGTTGGGTTCAGTTCAGTCGCGGCGGCGCTTTGAGCCGATTTTCATTTGGGATAAAGCGCCTATTTAATGCGCTTATTATTATAATAAAATGGCTGGTGCTGTTGTCTTGGGTCTAAGGAAAGCGTTCGATCTTATCGATCATACCATCTTACTGAAAAAGCTTGCCCGCACCTACTTCAACAAGAATAGCCCGTCAACTATTTCCTTTCTAAACTCCTATCTTGCAAAAAGATCACAGTCCAAGGGGTGTGCAAGTGACAGAACTGAAGCAATCAAAATGGGATGAACCATGCACCAACACTGAAAAAGTCCCTTCTGTGTCAGCTTGCAATAATTTCACACAATTCATACACTATTGTCCACACTGTGGAAAATTGTCGTTGGTTTCACAGACATATAAAATCAAACTAAAGCAAACTCTTAAGACAATATGTCACATATTTAAAAACTTGGTCAGTATATGCACACACATACACCACACACCGTTACTAGAGAGATTAATATCACGTGCTTACAATTAGTTACAAACCTCATATTCGTCTTCTGACAGTAAATGAATCAGAGTCTACGACAACTCGTTCAACGACAACTGGTCAAACGACAATTCGTCGAACGTGACATATCGGCAAATTGGCAACTCGTCCACGTGACATTGCCGGCAAATTGGCAACTCGTCCACGTGACATTGCCGGCAAATTGGCAACTCGTCCACGTGACATTGCCGGCAAATTGGCAACTCGTCCACGTGACATTGCCGGCAAATTGGCAACTCGTCGACGTGACATTTCGTCAAACGACACCTCGGCGAATGCGACAATTCATGGAAACTCTGATTTCTTGGTGATTTATGACTGTTAAGCCTCTTAACCCCACGCCCGCTCCAAACTTTTGGAGGCGTTGTCAGTCTAACAACTATGTACCAGTTGTAGGAGATGGATTAATCATGATAATTCAAGGGTAGTGCCAGATGAGCTTGGCGCCTTCAGACACCACAATTGAATTATCATGATCAATCCATCTCCTAGCTCACCTGGCACTACCCTTAACTCATTCTACCCCATCACCGAAATCCCCAAATTTTACCGTTGTCCTCTGAAGACTGCATTGCAGTGCAGGATACAGATCGACCATGATAGTTCAAGGGTGATGCCAGAATAGCTTGGCGCCCATAGGCGCCAAGCTATTCTGGCATCACCCTTGAACTATCATGGTCGATCAATATCTTGCTGTGGTGTGTCTGGGGTAGAATGAGTTAAATTATCATGGTGGATCCATCTCCTAGCTCATCTGGCACTACCCTTGAATTATCATGATCAATCCATCTCCTGCTGCAGGGTTCCGGAGCTAAATGTGGCTGATGATGATGTGTAGTATGTCATGAAATCATGATTGCGCAGACTCAGTGTTTGATGTCTGACTAATGATCGTTGTCAGTTGTGGCGTTTTGTGATTGCTGTGAAAAGAGTTTGATCATCATAGACGCACACTCACTGGCACACCCAGATACTACACCTACCTAACACGCACGCACTATACGCAAGCACTGAAGCAAGGAGGCACGCACTGACATGCGTGAGCAGACACACTAACTGTGACACAAATACATACAGCTTGTGATTCATTGCGCACACACACACACACACACAAACCGTGCGCGCACACTGACACGCACACAGCTTGTGATTGCTAGGATCAGAGGTTTAGTGTTTTCACTTATTCCATTAAATAAACACAAAATGAGAATAATTCCGAAACGGTGAATACTGGGAAAAAACGATATTCCACCAGTTGTCAGACACAGTAATCACACTGGTAATCTAATTACCGGCGGGTATGTAAACAGCACAATCTCGGGAGCATCATAGACAAAAAAAAAGGCGGCACTGATGCAGATGTCAGAGCACGAATCGGTAAAGCCAGAGCAGCCTTTCTCCAGTTGAAAAAAGTGTGGAGTTCCAGAGAGCTGTCACAACACACCAAAGTCCGGATTTTCAACTCCAATGTAAAAGCAGTTCTCCTATATGGAGCAGAGACTTGGAGATTGACAAAAACCACAGTCAACAGAGTACAGACCTTCATGAACAGTTGCCTTAGAAGAATTTTGAAAATCCACTGGCCAGAGAAGATCAGCAACGTCAGACTCTGGGAGAGAACAGAGCACATAACAGCAGAGAATGAAATTGGGCGAAGAAGATGGGGATGGATCGGTCACAGTCTGAGAAAGCCAGCTTCCAGTATCACTAGGCAGGCATTGTCATGGAACCCCCAGGGAAAGGGAGGAAAAGAGGTAGGCCGAGAAACTCCTGGCGTCGAGACCTCCAAGCAGACATCAAGAGACTGGGAACCACCTGGAGTAGAATCGAAGGAGAAGCACAGGACAGGAGTTGCTGGAGGTCTCTCGTCGACTGACGGCCTATACCCGGGTAGGGGTGACAGGCGTAAGTAAGTAAACAGCACAATATGTTTGAAGTCATAAGAAGATAAGAGGGTCGGAGGCTAGACCCTTAAATTAGTGAGATAACTTAGGGCGAGTTGACTGCTACCGATTGCTAGTTGACCTTACCTGGGGCGTTTACAGTTTTGGGCGCGTTGACGGTCAGCCAAATGGGTAATGTCCCTTCATTAGAAGCTGCCGCAATAATAAATGCCCATCATTTTTGAATATGGAAATGCTTCCTGCAATCAATGGCTCGATAAAGCGGCTTCTCAGAAAGTGTGTGTGTGTGTGTGTGTGTGTGTGTGTGTCACACAACAAATCCCCACTGCATATTCCTTTAAACAGAAGGACGGATGTGATAACTAAATCACACCTCTTTGGTCAGGTTTGGTCCGCTGACGAGAGCAGTACCTGGCTTTTTAAAGTGAAATATGTTCGAAATACACAAAGGATGAGTGACTACAACAAAATCGAGACCTGTGTCACAAAACTCTGTGTATGCGGCCAGGCCAGAATCACTGAGGCTGAAACATTCATGTGTGCGATGTGAGCACCGTTTTTTCCAACACTGACTTGCCACCAAGTGGGTCTTTACAGGTGAAATTGCGAAAAAAAAGTGCTTTTATTATTCAGATCTTGGGGGTCGGAAGTAGAGTCTCAGCGTGGGGTGCTTCTGTCAGCCTGTCCGCGCCACTGAAACTGAATGCTTTGAGTGACGAGCTGTTAGCGCAGTTTTGGCATACGCTGGGAACCATACTAACATTTGATGCTTCCGGTTTTAGTGGCTGCTAAAAGGTGGCTGGTCTCTTCAGGGCTATCCAGAAAAATGGCGTATGGTCTTGGGTCGAACAAAATTCAACAACCGCGCTTATGAAGTTATATAGTGACTGCATGTAAGTTGTAATACAAATAGAAATCTTACTGAATTATCATTAACTCATTTCATCCTTACACACCCTTGATTTTAGGTCTTCCCTTTGTTGACTGCGTAGCAGTACTAGCACTATCCTGGTGGCACATGAGTATCATCAAAATGCCTTAAAAGTAACTTGGGGATGGTCTTTAGGCTTCAGTTAATGTGTGCATAGCTTAAACTCGTATAAAGGTAGTGTGTGAGTGTGTATAGCGTAGTATAACTTTTATGACACACTTAGTGCCGTTTCTGGGGATTTGGTGCGTCGGATATTAGCAAAGTAGTGTTTCAACACGTTTTTCTTCATGTTTCTTCCACTTTAGACACAAATAAACAGATTCTGGTTAGCGGTTTCCTACGGTGATGGCAAGACTTGCTGTTATTAGAGGGTCAGATATGCACATTTCTGGCGTAATAATCATCACTGCCCGAGCCCTATAACTGTTTATAAGAAATTCCCCAGAACTACCTTGAGATAATTTTAATATAATGATAGAGAAAATATCCTAAAATTTCTAGCTTGTCCGCCCACAAACATGAGCTCTAGTCACCGTCACAAAGACACACACGGTGCTTGGTGCCGAAGTACTTTCTCCCCATTAGGTTTGCTTAGCTAGATGTGATGTAATTTTTGTCTTGTTACTTATTTGCCATAATTTGGGGCCCACCCACTTATTTGCCATAACTTGGGACCCACCCATGATGTCATGTGAACATGCTCTGACCAGCCCCATTTCAAAGTCTACTGTATTTTCAATATGGTAGACAAATATGGAAAGACATCCTTCACAGAGAAATCTGGATAAAAAAAAAGAAGCATCCAATCATTTTGCTCTTTGGGTGTGGATAGCCTTGTTAGTCGCAATGATTCCTGCAGGACTAAAACATTGCAACTAAAGCTGCTGCTGACATCCAAAGGGTTAGGAACACGAAGGCCAGTGAAATGTTCACAAATCTGTGATAAAGTTTTGGAGGTTATAAAAATGCGACGACACCAAGCTCACCCCACCACACCCAACTGCCTTGTAATCTTGTTGGTTGTATTCAGATGATGTACTTATCCTGGTTGTGTTTACGGACTGTGGAGTGGCTTGGATGGATGTTTTTGTTGTGCTGTCTATCCTGATGACAGACAATTTAAAATCCTAGTGGAAAGCCTGTTGTAATAGAATGATAAAAGCAAGTCATCCCCAGCGACCTGCGATGAGCCTCTACCCCACGTTCCCCTCTGTAACTACAGAATGATGACCAGGTTGTCAAACATGCACTAGAAAACATCCCGTTGCTATAGTGACAGATTTTTTCCAGGGGATGTAAGGGCCTTGCTGCCCACACACAATTGGGACAGCTCTGGGCTGTAGGCTATCCCGATCTTGTTACATCCACAAGTACAGGTGGTGGGATGATTTGCCTGCAATGTGCTGTTTATCCTACCTAGTTGATGTAGGAATATTGTGCCCAGTCACCTTTGCACTGTAATCACACAGCTGTAAGATGGTATATTATAAGTTATTGGTCGGAGGGGTTCGCTACACGGACTTTTGTAGGCCTGAGGGAGGTCAAATGAATCATTGTACCCCGAAGGCCGAAGGCCTGAGGGGTACAATGATTCCTTTGACCTCCCGAAGGCCTACAAAGGTCCGTGTAGCGAACCCCTCCGACCAATAACGTATTTGTTTTCCTTCCTCCGTTTATTGTTTAGAAAAAATCCGGTTTATGAAGACGGCCGCTTCTGTGGCAGATAGGTGACACCATTGAATATACATGTTCTGCCGGGGATTCCCAGACTGTGACGTAGCAAGATTCCGTGTCAGAGCAAGTCTTGTTTTCGCGAGTAAAAAGCTAATCTTGGCTTGTGTACATAATGATTCAAGCTGCAATGTCTACAAAAGGCCGTTAAAGTATTACAGTGACAGTGCTTCTTGACTGCTGTGTGATTCAGAAAAATTAAAAACTTTTTGATGAAGCGATCGGCATTTGACCACTGATGTGACAGCTTGTGCAAGTTAGCATGGCCACGGTGCCTCGTGCTTTTAGATTCAAGATGTCAGAAGGGGATGTGTGCAGCAGATTGTCGTTGTTATATCCTAAAGTGTCATGTGTGTTGGGATATCTGGAAAAAGGAATACCAAAACAAAACGCTCGTTGTTAACAGCAGGACTAGTGCTGAGACTGATGGATTTTAAGGTAAGATTTTATTTTACAGCGTAGACATGATGTCAGATAGTCTTCGAAAATTTGGGAGATGATTTTCTTCAGATAGTCCCGCATTGAGTGACGTGAAAATTTGGCAATAGCGTGCTTTGTGTATAGTGTTGCTGGGTGTGTATTTTCGTTTTAGTTCTTGAATTTGTTGCTCTGTGCTTTGGTGAAATTGTGGCATTTTGCCTGTTGGTGTTTGAGCAGACGACAGTGCCTGGCTTGCCGGTTTGCACGGATTGTGTCTCTGATTGGTTAAAAAAACAACTCCGAAGCTATTTTTGTTCCGTGGTTTCCCGAACTTTGAAAATGTCTCGGTGGAAGGCTTTTACTGTTTGCGCTATGTAATTAGTGGTGAAATGTTGTTTAGTTGGCTCCTCATGTCGTAAAAAATAAGGCAGATGATGTGTATTACGTCAAATAGGACTACTTTAGTGCGTTTTTTTCTGCTATTTTGTCGAACCGAGTTGCTATCAAGACTCGTATAACAAACCAAGGGGAATTACTCAGCGCTGGACAGAACAATTAGATCCCCTGCCCCCGCCTATCAGGCACCCATTCGCCAGCCCACAGAGAAATACGCAGGTATAGAACAAGACGATCATCTACATCCCTCGATGATCGTCTTGTTCTATACCTGCGTATTTCTCTGTGGGCTGGCGAATGGGTGCCTGATAGGCGGGGGCAGGGGATCTAATTGTTCTGTCCAGCGCTGAGTAATTCCCCATGGTTTGTTATACAATTCTGCCAGCGCTAGCCTCACCTATCTGGTTTGTGAGTATCAAGACTCGAAAACGAGGTCGTAACGCGTCATCGAGAGGGCTATAAAACGTCCTCCATTTTTCGCTACAGTGGTTTTTATGGTCCCGGTACACAGTTGTGTTTCCGTACTGTACAGTCTCTTAGCCATAGTCAGTCCCAGGCATCCCCTAATATTTCAATCCCCTCAAAAACACTACTGCCCACCAGCTGCACATTTGCCATGCACAAAATAACCATAAAAACAGCACATTGACAGTCTCATTTCTTGGCTATGAACCCGATTCCTTACCAACCCCACACCCAAGCACAGCTGAAATCAGCGTGCCCCTCAAATCACTACGTCAACGGCAACTCAATATAGGCCCACAATTGTCCACTGAATAAGCTCAGGATGGTATGAATCAAAGCACCAAACATGTCTCCTCTCATGTAACCAGAAATTTCCAGCAAATTCTAACATTCAGCCCTACTACAACATTTCAAACAAGGCAAAAATTATTTTTAAAAACACCGGTCCTCTTACTGCCTGAACTGCCCAAATTTGACTATGTAATGTGACCTGACAAGGAACTGTCCCACCTGAACACCATTCAATCTGCCATCAGTGCAACCATTAGACACTAGCTAAGTCAAACCCAAAGTGACACCATTGAATGTTGCTGCATCTTTAAGTTATGGCCCATTATGTGAAGCGCGCTGTTGTGGCATTCAATATGCTGTTAATGTTTTGGATCATGTATATCTGATGCCATGAAAAACAGACTAGATACGGTCAGAATGCCTCCAAAATTGGCATGCACATCAAGTAATATATCTGATCTTCAGAAATGTTGCATTTGAGACACAGGCACCTGCAAGTCTTTTTTTTCATATTTTTCCACTACCCACCCCCCTAATTTGTCTGTTTTTCCATGTTTACAAACACATGCAATACAGTCAAACTGACTTCTGGTGGGCTGGACAACTAAAAACGCTTACCATGACATTGACATTGATGAAAAATGAGCTTTCAGACCCAAGGCCATTTCCTTTTGTATTTCAGGGCAGCCAAAAAGACAATGCCCTGGCATCCTCATTGCCCTGTTGTCTGGTGCCAACAAGCAGGAAGAGACCAGTAATCAGCTACCATGCCCTATATACTGCTGGCAATCTTTTCTAAAGGCAAAAGGGGTCATGAAACAGCTGTGCCATTTAAACATTAAGTCTACTGAACTAACCCACAGGCAAAAGACTACACAAAACTATGCTACGCGGGACACACCGCATACCTAAACAAGTGTCTGGAGTGCATATTTAGGAGATAGCAGGGAAAAATGGTTATGTACAGTTCATTTTTATATAAAAAACACCTGTCAGAGTCTCAAAAGGCCTAAACTCATGTTGCAAATGCAGCAGACGTGTGCGCCAAACCTGTCAACGCTCCCGTAAAAGCCTGTACTGGTGGCCGCAGCTGCTGGTCCCATAACAATGCACTCAAATGAGCTTTTCGCAGAGTAAAAATGCTTGTGTTTGGCTCAGAATAGACACCAGAGACATCCTTAATGACAATTACAGCAGAATGACACCTCAGACGCATCCAGTGTAGCTGGATCATGCAAAATAACACATCTGCATGTCACACTATTTTTCACTCTTGAGGTCAGCTGTCTAATAAAATGAACATGCTGACACTGTTTCATTGTAGTTTTGATATTAACTTTGACCTTAAGCCCCCCCCCCACCCCCACCCCCAACCTCCCCCCCCCCCCCCTCCCACCCCCCCCCCCCCCCACACTTCACCCCACAACTTCAATAACCGAAAAGTGCCTCTTTTGTTTACGCATTTATAAAACTAACGCCCTAAACCCCACCCCTTTCAAGGTCAAGGTCACAGCTCAAGGTCGAAGGTCAGACTCATGACTACTTGTAAACTCATGACTACTTGTAAGACAAAAAAATAAATCAACAAACACACTAACCATAGCTCACAGTGCAGGTAAACAGGGTGTTGCAACGCAAAATATGCAAAAACGCATATAAAACTGCAATCGCAGCGATTTTTTGGCAAAATTTGAAATTTTTCATGATTTTCTCAGTTTTCCAACTGCAAAAGTCCAAACTGAATGATACGGTTACATTAAATCAGTTTCTGATCTATGTCACATATGGCATGTGGTGCCCTGACAGGTCCCGGTACACAGTTGTGTTTCCGTACTGTACAGTCTCTTAGCCATAGTCAGTCCCAGGCATCCCCTAATATTTCAATCCCCTCAAAAACACTACTGCCCACCAGCTGCACATTTGCCATGCACAAAATAACCATAAAAACAGCACATTGACAGTCTCATTTCTTGGCTATGAACCCGATTCCTTACCAACCCCACACCCAAGCACAGCTGAAATCAGCGTGCCCCTCAAATCACTACGTCAACGGCAACTCAACATAGGCCCACAATTGTCCACTGAATAAGCTCAGGATGGTATGAATCAAAGCACCAAACATGTCTCCTCTCATGTAACCAGAAATTTCCAGCAAATTCTAACATTCAGCCCTACTACAACATTTCAAACAAGGCAAAAATTATTTTTAAAAACACCGGTCCTCTTACTGCCTGAACTGCCCAAATTTGACTATGTAATGTGACCTTATATCACGGTCACATGGTACAGTTTGCGCTAAATTTACTGGTCGTGTGACGTAGGGAGGAAAACAAAAGAGATTATACAGTGTATGCAGTGTCAGTATTTTTTTGGTGTTAACATTGAACAAGTCTTCACAACACAGCTCTAAGATGGTATAAGAGATTCATACAATGTATGCAGTATCAGTATTGTCTGGTGTTAACATTTAACACGTCTGCACAACACAGCTCTAAGATGGTATAAGAGATTCATACAATGTATGCAGTATCAGTATTGTCTGGTGTTAACATTTAACAAGTCTTCACAACACAGCTCTAAGATGGTATCAGAGATTCATACAATGTATTCAGTATCAGTGTTTTCTTGTGTTAACATTTAACACATCTTCACAACAGAATCATTAAGTTAACCCTCTAAACCCCACGACTGCATTTCCAAACGTTTGGACGCGTTGTCAATGACTATGTACCACTACCAGTTGTAGTAGATGGATTGATCATGATAATTCAAGGTTAGTGACAGATGAGCTTGGCGCCTTCAGGCGCCAAGCTCATCTGGCACTACCCTTGAATTATTATGATCAATCCATCTCCTGCTGCAGGGTCCTGGGGCTAAATGAGTTAAACTGTTTAAACTTATTGAAACTGTTTACAACAGGGGGAGCTGGGTGGCTCGGTGGTAGAGTGTTCTCCTCTTGTCCAGGATGTCACGGGTTGGTATCCAGCTGGTGTAAATAATTTTTTCAGACCCTATTTGTTGCCCATTTTTTAAAAAATCACCTTCGTGGTGGACAAAACGTCAAAAGACGTTAAGCCCTAAACGTGTAATTTTGTGTGTGTTTACAACAGATGATTGTGGTATTGTATTACGTATCATCATGGAACTGTGTGACTTCATCATTATAGGGGCAGCTGGGGGCTACAGTTTAAAGGTCATTTGAAACTGGGGATGTGATCCGACTGCGCTTGTCATTTTGTACTGGAGGGTTCATATGAAACTAGGTTGCATAAAGCTCTTGTATTAATATTTATTACATGTTGCATTTCCATCCTGTGTGATGTACTACTACTAAAGTACTAGTGTTTTGTGTTGACCAGGCACCTTGATTTGAGCTGAACTGAAGGCTTCTGGGCACTACTGCGGACACAAGATGGAGTCTCATGACCCGCTGGTGACAGCAGACGTGAAGATAGAGATTGATGTGGCAGAGGAAGATGAGACTTGCATAGAGCGAGAATATGGTAATAGTTCATCCACACTTATGCATACAGCAGATTTCTTTATAGAGATGTGGTTGACTCTTTAACAGAATCAAATTTGGCACAAAGCTGGTGCCTGTGCATACTAAGTTAGGTGACTCATCACATATTTCAAGGGGGTTGACAGATGTGTGGATAATGCTTTAAATTTTGAGAAAAAATGGATTTTGCTGGTGCAGAATCCAGCCCTTTACTTATTGTCACAAAAATCACATGTAAATCGGTCATACACATGAGCCATAATGGCTTTGCCTTTCTTGTTTTGGTTTGTCTTGGAGCTGGTACATGAACTTAGTGTTTTAGGCCCAGGAAAAAACACTTCCAGCGCTTGATGTATAATAAAACTGACACCGTATCTGTCTGGCAAGCCCTCAATGCCTTTACGAAATCACGACAAACACCATCATGTACTTCTATAGCCGCTGATACTTTTAACCAGCTTTTCCTGTCTGCTGCTGACTCACTTTTGATTAAAAGTAATAAGAACCAAAACACACTGACTGCTTCTGAAAAACTGAAATTTTTTGCGACTCGAGACTAGTGCCAAACAATTTCTTTAGTATTCCGCATTTTTAACTGTTTTTGATGTAGGAAAATCTATTAGTTAAGAAATAAATGCTCCTTTGGTCATGATGTCATTAATGAGCGACTTAGCTCGCTGCAGCTGCCGCTAGGTGGCGTAAACACAGTAGGGGCTAAACCTGACATTCTCAGTGTTTTAGTTGATCCCTGGCCCTGCACATTATCTTTGGTCCTCGCGACATACTGCATGCCACAGGTATGTCGTTTTTCTGTTCACAGGCCTTCGTTTTCAGCTGGTATAGCGCACAGTAAGATTAGTTAATGTGGTTTACTGCGCTTTGCGTGTCCGGATTCTATGCCATCCAATCGGGTACTGAGTTTAAGAGCGATATACTTGCGGCCTGTAGTATAGCGCGAGTACTGAAGCCTATGCACACAAACAGCTATCACCTAAGACACCGAGAATAGTGACTTTTCCCCTTATAAGAGCTGCGACACCACACGGCAGCAGGAGGACAATTTCAGCTAAGTCGACCATAGCTTCTTTTTAAAACTGTCTGCCCCCATATGTGGTTGAATCTTTAACATTTATTTATAATCTCATAATCCAGCAAGGTACTTTTCCAAGAGGCTGGAAAATAGCAAAAGTCATTCCTTTGCCAAAAACTAAAGAACTCCCACTCACAGATCCTAATAAATTCAGGCCATTTTGATAGAAAAACATGTCCACAGACTCCTGAGTCATTTCCTTGAGTTGATTTGTTTGTTACAGTCAGGCTTTTGACCCCGTCACTCATGTCACACTGCGTTGTCTCACCTAACAAATACTTGGCTTACTTCCATTAGGTAGTGGCATCCAAATTTCCAACCTAAATTAAGTGAAATAGTTTGATTGCCAAGTAGAACTTTTAAAACTGAATACAACACAAAAATAATTTTGCAGATATCTCAACTGGTTGCTGAGATGTGCGTTCAAAGCTCATGGACATTTTTCTAGAACGGCCGACTCGTAAAAAAGCCATTTTCAGACAATCACCACAAAAGAAATAAATAAATGACAAGCACAGCATTTTGTTTTCAGAACCTCTTCGGTAGACCATTTTCAGATAAACTAAATTAATTCATGTAGCTTTTATTGTGTCTCAGTAGCAAGTCTCTAAAAACTTAAAATATGCAAATCTGAAAATGGAAAACTTGAACGAAATGCCAACTTTGAGAAGCTACAGTGCAGAACTGTTTTGACAGAACAATTGTAAATGATGAAATGTGTCTTCAGATATATATATATAGAGAGAGCATGCTTATTGTTTTCTGATACAATATTCCCAAAAATCTGCCCATTGTGAAGCTGTAAAATCCAAAAAATGTTCAAAATGACAGGTGGCGGACATGTGCTATAAATAGACTCAAATACTAAAATGGACATATCTCAGAAACCATTTGAAGGATCTTAAAATGGTTTGGAGGTAAACTAAATAATTGCTTTAGCTACAAGAAAAACTTAAAAGCAAGACTAAATCATGTGGTGGTGTAATAAAGGAAGATAAAAATGATTGAAATAAAAATGGGCTATTCTTCATGATGTACAATTTTTGGTAAAAAATATTTGTACACCGCACATCCCTTATTACATTTCACAAATCAGTCACGTGATGTGTTAGCGGTCAGGTGTATTTTGGGCATGTTTACGCCCTTTTTGGCTAAGGGCTGCCTTCATCAGCGTGCTGACCCTTTTGTTTTTGTTAAGTAAACCTTCATTGTTTTTTGTTGGGATTTTATGGTAGTTTGATTTAGATCATTCTGTACATGTATTAAGTTGATGTATTCTCACTGCCAATTGACAAGGCTAGTACTAGTAGCGAATAAAAGATAATGTCATCGGTCAGGGCTGAGTGGCAACTGCTAATTCCGTTATAATTTATATGAGCTAGTGGAGTGTGGAGTGGCTGCTTGATTGATGTTCAGTTTTGTTTCCTCCACTGCCAATTGGTAGGGTTAGTGGGGAGTGGCGCTTCCAGTGCATATTGTGAGAACTAGTAGAGCGGAGCGTGCGATTGCTGTGGTTTAGTTTTCTCTTCTCGCAGTGCTGCTCGAACCTGGACTGCCGGCTCAGTTGTGAAAGCTGGTGCCATCAACTGTGTAGCTTGATGCGGGTTCGTCATGTGACTGAACATTTTTCTACTTTGATTTGTGGCTGTCTGCAAACTGGGATGTGTCTTCTCACACTAAGTGCGCTGGCGTGGTCCAGAAGTTGCGCTGTGTGCAGAGATCCGTGTACAGTCTTATGTTGTGCCATCATAAGGATCTATGTGTCTACTTCCTTATTTGCAGAAAGGTAGAGGGGTTTACTCCGTTGTTGCTGTACTTCTCCCATTCAGTCTGCCTGTATCTTGTCTCTGTCTTTCCTTCAGTGGTTGTGTTGCCGAGGGCTGTGCATAATATTGCTGTACTTTGTATTCAATACAGCAAGACAGTGTTTAGTCTTAAAGGGCTCAAATTGCTTTTTTTTTTGCAGGAATATGACTTATTCTGCTAAGATGGACACAATGTATATTTCCTTTTTATTGCTTCCATTACTTTCTGGTCCAGCGGCTGTGCGTGTAGACTGTAGATGGCACTAAAGGCCCCGCCACACATGCCGATTGTGCCCTGGTTTTGAAGCCGATTCCGATCCGATTGCGATCGGATGATGTCAAATATCTGATCCGATCCCAATCGGCTGTTTGGAACCTGCTCGATCCGAATCGGCCCCGATTGTAAGCTTCAACCAATCAGAGCGCGTCTCGCAAAGCACGTCGTTTCAGTTTGAAAATGGCGGAAGATCAGTACCACCTTCGTTGCCGAAGTCTCGCCCGCCTCTTCCCGAATATGATGCAAAACTGCTGATAATGCAAGCACATCATCATCACTGTCAAAACTAGCAGCCATTTTGCAGAACAGGTACGACTTTGATCTTCAGTTCAAACCGGTCGGCTAAAAAAAGTCGGCAAATGTGTGGCAGTGCACACGTTTTTATAGTCCAGTCTGATCACACTCCGATTCGAAACTGCTCGAGAATCGGCCTCAAAATCGGGCATGTGTGGCGGGGCCTTAACTTTAGTTGAGCGGGGCCTTTCGATGTTTCCACATTTTCAAACTGGGGATCACCTCTTGAAACAAAAATGGTTCTATCTGAATATTAATGATCACCGAAAAACATTTCTTAATACTCTGGACTACTATTGCAACAGAATAACTAAAAATCATTTCTTATTTATGAATACGATACACATTTTCTGACTGATCAACTCAAACATAGCAATTCGCCACAACGCTTTCATGAAATTATCTGCCCTTGACAAAAATCCAGTGTCGCAAGAAGTATGAAATCTCAGTATGACTTTACTTTCTCAAGCCATCCACTCTTGTAATAAATTAGGAACATCTTGCAAATTTGGAGGCATGCAGAAAACAACGGATAAAAAGCTTAGAAAACGGCAGGTTTCTCATTTTCATATGGTACCCACAGCACAAACAAAACATGTGAGAAGTAGCCTCAGTGCTAGCCAATCTTTCATTAATTTCTACAGCGAAATACCATTAAAGTAAACAAATATATCAATATATCAACGTATTACACCTTTTCACATAACAGTAAGTGAAAATATACTCAAATACTTAAGTAGCTTGATTCTAAAGTCGTCACAAATCCACGGTATCGCACATAGTTTGTCGGTCGCCATTTTCAGTGAAGCTGTACCAAGTCTCGCGTGAACATGAAAGGAAAATTGGTGAGCATGACCTCCACACAATTTGCTCATTTGAAAGCTTAGAAAATTCTCCGTCTGCCGATACATGATAGTGTTTTTTCAAATGGTTTGTCCAAAAAACCAACAAGAATATTGGAACTGGTAAATTATTCAAGTTTTTTTTTATCGCACAGACAAGAGCAACCAATCATATTACTCCTCACGTCATGCCCTACATTCTTGGTACTATTTATAGCAATGAGCGTTGTGTGTTGCAAATATGCTGGCCTGTTGAACGCAGAAAGTCATGCGCGCTGTTTGAGAAAACCGGGTCAAGCGGTGCGAATGGAGGCTGCAATCACTCATTTTCAACTAAGTCCCATTTGTTTCATGTCATTTAAAGCTAAACGCTCACAATAAAAAGAAAAGATTGAACTTTAGTTTGATATAAGTTTGACAAAAGTCCATGCAGTGGATGTTTTGCAGTGAATTTTTTTTAGGTTGGCTAAATCGTGCAGTTTCAGACTTGTCAGCAGAGAGCCTGGGCTGCCACTACTTACTTCCATCAACAATGCTGAAATGACCAGCACAGTATTTTTAGGTTTTTCTAAAGCTTTTTACTTAGTCAACCATGAACTGTTACTACAGAAGCTGTTGGCATACCACAAAGACACAGATTCGGTTCCTTCTTTAAATCTTATCTAAACGATAGATCTCACTCTCAGTATGTTTTTGTCAACGGTAAGCGTTCTTCAGAAGGTGCGATTAAGCATGGAGTGCCCCAGAGGTCTATCTTAGGCCCTCTTTTATTTTTAATCTTTATTAATGACTTGTCTTTATGTGAGATGCAGTTTGTTTGCAGATGACGTTACTCTTGACGTGTCATCAAAAATATCTACAATTAACTATTAGATATCTCAAACTGGTGCTGAGATAACTACATGATGCCTTAATCCATCTAAAATGGAGTGTATTTTAATCACTACACGTCAAAAGCATAAGCTAAACCTGTCTCCACTTAGCCTTTCCCTTAACCCACTAATGCCCAAATTTTTTTTCAAAGTGCAAATTAGTTTATATTATGGATAATTGTCTACAATGGACATGTGTTGATCAAATTTTGATTAAAACTTTGAAATTTATCATTTAGACAATAAAATGTAGATGTCCCAAAAATGGGACGGTGGGCAGGAATGGGTAGGGGTTTTTCATTTTTCAAAGAGTGAACACAAGAACCAAAATACTGAAACTAGTAAACTTTTATTGAAAGAAAATGTAATAATTGAGGTGAAAACAAAGTAAACACAACAAAACAATATTTTGATTTAAATTGCTTTTAGGTATCTTTAGAAAACAAGAAAATCATAACTATTAAAAGAAGGGAAAAAAAAAGAAGAAACAATTGCAAGTAGAGGACAGTTTCAATTTTGTCAATTTTTTTGTGATGTCCAGCTGTCACTGTCTTAGGTGATTTTAGCACCACATAAGCTGTTAAGAGTTTCAGTGAGTATGGTACTGCTGGAAGCATTTGTCGTGGAGGCCAACCTTGCACTTAGCACAGCGGCGCTTAGTCTTCTTCCCGCATGATGCACATCTCAGTTGTGTAGGCCAACTTTGAACAAGATGGTCAACACGGTCAAACCTGACCTCTGTTGGGACACGCTTGTCAAGAGATACAAATCCTCTTGGACGACCAGGCCCTGCATGACCAGCTCGTGCAAGATAGACTCTGACAACGCTCCTGCGGATAAGGAGAAGGTCCAAAGGGTTGTCTTTCGCTACATCTGTGTTCCTGTAGAGGTGCCAGGCTTGTTGGATACTGAGGTCCAGACAATAGGCAAAGATGGGCCACCACCACTTCTTGCAGCGAATGACCGTTCTGTACTTTGCCACATTCTGGTCTGTGCGGTCCACACTGCCCATAGTGTTGTTGTAATGGCGGATCATGAAAGGTTGAGGAATGGTGACTTGCTTTGATTCAGCCCTTGACCATCTCTTGGCTGTCTGAAGTGGATGCACTCCTACATTGTTTAAAACAATATTGACGATGTTGTCATTCCACCGAACAACAGTGAGGCCAGTCTTTGTGTTGGTTGCATGGTCATAGGTTCCCCTTGGTGTCTTCTTCATCTCGTTTACATCCCTCAAAGGGCAATCCTGAAGGCGATTTGCACGTATCGTTCCTGTGCATGCAATGTTTTTCTCTGTCAAAACATCCCAGCTGCAGGCTTGTGAACAAATTGTCAAACGTGAGATGGTATGAGCTGCCCTCTTCTTCTTGCAGCTCTGCAATGAGATCAACAACAACCAAACCCCCCATTCCAAGTCCTGGGTATTCAGTTTGGCGTCCTCTTGCACCTTGATAGGGCTCAAACTGGACGACATAGCTCAGAGGCGTGCTCAGCATCCACATCTTATAACCAAACCTGATTGGTTTGCCTCGTATGAATTGTTTGCTGTGCCGTCCATAATAAGGCACCATCGACTCATCGATACTGAGATTTTGTGTCTGGACAGCTTTGAAGGTCAGAAACTTTTCATTCATGTGTGTCAGCAACGGCCGAACTTTGCTCATCTTGTCAGCAGCATCCAGATGTGCGTTATCACTGACATGGAAATACCGCAGCATTTCTTCAAAGCGGTTTCTTGACATAGCAGACTGAACAGCATCCTTCCCCACATCCTCATCTGAAGACCAATACATTCGTCTCCTGGGCACAGGACTGTATCCAGACAGGAGTAGAATGGCAAGAAAGGTCTGGATCTCTTCAGGTGTGGTTGAAAATGTCAAGTTGCCCTTTGACCGTGCATATATGTTGCTAAAATCAGCAAAGGTTTCAAGGATTTCTTTGTCAAAGAAGCACTCAAACAGATCAACTGGAGAAGAAGGCATTTTCGACAGGTCAACATCTGTCTTGTTCCAGGAAAAGCGTTGCTTTTGCCTATTTGACAGATCTGTATTTCTCCACTTTCGCTGATTTATTGCTGCTTTCTTTGAAGATGGAGCTTTAGTTGCTGCAGGCCGTGTTACTTTCCTTTTTCTCCCCATGGATGTAGAAGGGATAGGTGCTGCATCGTCTGACTCCAAGGATTCTGAATCCCCAGATGCATCTTGCACTGTCCCTGTGGCAGCAGGAGCACTCTGAATAGGAGCACTGATATTCTCTGATACATCAGCAGATTCCTCCATCTCATCATAGGACACTTTTTCACCCTGTCTCCGGATAGTGACAGTAGCAGGAGCCTGCAGCTGGTTTCTGTTTAGGTTGGAGACAGTACCATCTTCATCTTCGTCTCCGCTGTCTTCATCGGTGTCTTCATTTGTAGGAGGGGGTTCAATAAAGATGTCAGCTTCTTCAAAGTTAGCATCATCTTCCAGCATTGATACCACTTCATGAACAGTAAAAATCCTGGACAAAAGCAGAAAAAAACAGTGTATGTAGTATAAGCAAAACCCCCTCCCCTCTCGTGCCCACCGTCCCATTTTTGGGACGGTAACTTTAACATATACAGATCAGTACATATTCAAGCTATCATCAAACTGACAAAAACATATCCAGATAACAGTATAGTCTCTAGGTTTTGTTCTTAGTGTTATATATAAAAGTGTAATGTAAAAAAAGTAATCCTTACCTTTTCTTGGTTGCCATGTTGAGATAGATAAGTAGACAGTTGAAACCCACCTAATCAATAATCTATAGATTTATTTGATCCTCTCCGTATTTAGACAAACCCACTCGACCAATTACCACCAATACCTTTATTACCTAGCCATTTTAGTTCCACTCCAGAAATCATTCAAGCAACGATTTTTTTATCAACTGCCAACCTGCGATTATTAAGCCAGATCCCCCACCCAACCTAAATTATTAATGCTGTCATTGACTACTATCAGCCGTTTTCGGGAAATGACTACTTGCGCCATTGTGGGAATTCCCGTTAGGCATAATTTCCACAACACCCAACCCAAAAGTAAGTGACGTCAATGTTGCCAATAACAACGCCGCGTGTCAACTCGTGACCCTAGTCTCGTGATCAAGTATTGCGTCGTTGAGACGTTTCAAGGATTTCTGTTGCTGTGAGAAGATGTGTTATTTGTGGTAGCCATTGGAAATATTACAAATTCCGGACTTCGATATTCAGTGCAGTGATACATCTTGTAGAATATTACTATTGTGCGTTATGTTGAAACAACAAAAAGGTTAGTGAGCCGAGACTAAAGAAAACTTACTGTTAAATTGCGGAGTGTCGAGTACAACCGGGTTCAGTATTGCGTTTTACTTTAAACACGGCTGTGAGTGAAAAACCGCGGTTTTAGTTTATTGGTTGTACCGTACGCAAAAGCATGCGGGTCTCTATGTAATAGGACATTTATTCTCGTCAGGTTGTTTAATTTATCTAGGCAGTGTCACGTTTTTATTTATCTAGGCAGTATCACGTCAGTGTCACTCTGAATAGGAGCACTGATATTCTCTGATACATCAGCAGATTCCTCCATCTCATCATAGGACACTTTTTCACCCTGTCTCCGGATAGTGACAGTAGCAGGAGCCTGCAGCTGGTTTCTGTATAGGTTGGAGACAGTACCATCTTCATCTTCGTCTCCGCTGTCTTCATCGGTGTCTTCATTTGTAGGAGGGGGTTCAATAAAGATGTCAGCTTCTTCAAAGTTAGCATCATCTTCCAGCATTGATACCACTTCATGAACAGTAAAAATCCTGGACAAAAGCAGAAAAAAACAGTGTATGTAGTATAAGCAAAAACCCCTCCCCTCTCGTGCCCACCGTCCCATTTTTGGGACGGTAACTTTAACATATACAGATCAGTACATATTCAAGCTATCATCAAACTGACAAAAACATATCCAGATAACAGTATAGTCTCTAGGTTTTGTTCTTAGTGTTATATATAAAAGTGTAATGTAAAAAAAGTAATCCTTACCTTTTCTTGGTTGCCATGTTGAGATAGATAAGTAGACAGTTGAAACCCACCTAATCAATAATCTATAGATTTATTTGATCCTCTCCGTATTTAGACAAACCCACTCGACCAATTACCACCAATACCTTTATTACCTAGCCATTTTAGTTCCACTCCAGAAATCATTCAAGCAACGATTTTTTTATCAACTGCCAACCTGCGATTATTAAGCCAGATCCCCCACCCAACCTAAATTATTAATGCTGTCATTGACTACTATCAGCCGTTTTCGGGAAATGACTACTTGCGCCATTGTGGGAATTCCCGTTAGGCATAATTTCCACAACACCCAACCCAAAAGTAAGTGACGTCAATGTTGCCAATAACAACGCCGCGTGTCAACTCGTGACCCTAGTCTTGTGATCAAGTATTGCGTCGTTGAGACGTTTCAAGGATTTCTGTTGCTGTGAGAAGATGTGTTATTTGTGGTAGCCATTGGAAATATTACAAATTCCGGACTTCGATATTCAGTGCAGTGATACATCTTGTAGAATATTACTATTGTGCGTTATGTTGAAACAACAAAAAGGTTAGTGAGCCGAGACTAAAGAAAACTTACTGTTAAATTGCGGAGTGTCGAGTACAACCGGGTTCAGTATTGCGTTTTACTTTAAACACGGCTGTGAGTGAAAAACCGCGGTTTTAGTTTATTGGTTGTACCGTACGCAAAAGCATGCGGGTCTCTATGTAATAGGACATTTATTCTCGTCAGGTTGTTTAATTTATCTAGGCAGTGTCACGTTTACAGACCTATGTCGATTTCTATCGAATTTAGGTGTGCAGTCACACACGGGGACCGCTAACGGCGCAGTAAGCATGTGTTGAGGGGCAAAACAGAAGATTGAGCCTACTAAAACAGAGTCATTTGCTATTACTTCCGTCTCGTAAACAACTAAGAAATGAGAGTAGAACACAGAGTTAAATGACTCTTAACATAAAGTCTTAAATATTTTGTTTACCACCTTGCCGTTAACGCCGTCAGCGCGGACTGCAGACAGTGTCATTCAGTTGAGTACAGCGAGGACATAGACAGAACACAGAGTTAAATGACTCTTATCATAAAGTCTTCAGTCTTCTAATGACACCCTTGCCGCTAACGCCGTCAGCGCGGACTGCAGACAGTGTCATTCAGTTGAGTACAGTGAGGACAGAGACAGAACACAGAGTTAAATGACTCTTAACATAAAGTCTTCAAAATTCTAATGACACCCTTGCCGCTAACGCCGTCAGCGCGGTTTTAAAATAGATTTTACGTAGCAAACATCGCTGGTGGTAAATAGCGCGGCGTGGGCTCAGCGACCTGTAGCTCTGTAGCAAGCAAAAACATAGACAGAACACAGAGTTAAATGACTCTTAATACAAAGTATTTAATCTTCTAATGACACCCTTGCCGCTAACGCCGTCAGCGCGGTTTTAAAATAGATTTTACGTAGCAAACATCGCTGGCGCGCGGCGTGCAGACAGTTTCATTTGTGTACAGCGTGCAGACAAATACGTCACTAGCTGCAATGTGGAAGTTGATTTAGTGACCTGTAGCTCTGTAGCAAGCAAAAACATAGACAGAACACAGAGTTAAATGACTCTTAATACAAAGTCTTCAAAATTCTAATGACACCCTTGCCGCTAACGCCGTCAGCGCGGTTTTAAAATAGATTTTACGTAGCAAACATCGCTGGCGCGCGGCGTGCAGACAGTTTCATTTGAGTACAGCGTGCAAACAAATACGTCACTAGCTGCAATGTGGACTTGATTTAGCGACCTGTAGCTCTGTAGCAAGCAAAAACATAGACAGAACACAGAGTTAAATGACTCTTAATACAAAGTATTTAATCTTCTAATGACACCCTTGCCGCTAACGCTGTCAGCGCGGTTTTTAACACTGACATAGGGACTTAGTAACGTGACTAAGTACGCCGCGTCTATATCGTGTCATACAACTGAAATGCGGTGAAGTTTTCTGCGGACTGGAGTCTACATGCTGAATAAAGATTTTGTGTCTGTCTGTCTGTCTGTGTGTGAGTGCTTGTGTGTGTTTGTAGGTATGTGTGAGTGTGTATGCGTGTGTTTGTCAGTGTATGAGTGTGTTTGTCTGTCAGTGTGTGAGTGCATGTATGTATGCGTGCGAGTGTTTGTGTGTGAGTGTTTGTCATTGTGTGAGTGCATGTATGTATGCGTGTGCATGCGTGTATGTATGTGTGCGAGTGTTTGTGTGTGTGTGCGTCTGTGCGTGTATTTATGCATGTGTGTATATATAGTTAGTGTTAGAGATATGATAATTTCAAGAACATTTATACCATTGACTCTACGTCAATACCCCAAAACACAGTTATTTAATAATAACCACACACACACACAAAACATTCTTATATACACTTGATACAAATTTAAGTTACCTACAGACACTTGTTAACAAATTTCCAAAGTCACCTACAACCGCTAACTAACTTTACAGGTAACTTTGAAGTTAGTTGGTGCAAGTTCTGATAAGTGACTTAAAACAAGTTCTTACAAGAACCTAATCATAAGATCTTGTAAGTTATTGAACCAAGTCACAACTTACTTGGACAGAATTTCCAAGTTACAAGGACAACAAGAAAACTTTTTTCTCTCAGTAGTACTCTGGTGGTGGGGCTGATGGCGTCAAATGAGCAGGCATAAAAGGCATGACATCTCTTTGTGAAGAGTATTTCAGAATTAATGAATGATTACCAAAACTGATCTTTACTTGCCTAACAGTCCGTAAACTTTTTTCATAGTTTCTTCTACGCCTATCTTTTTTCCTTGTTCTAAAAAAGATTTCTTTAGCTCTTCAACATTTACAGCCTGACTACGCATCTTATTCTGTATTTCAGACTTTTGTTGTTTATAGTTGGCCAAATCATCCTGGACTCTTTTAAATTCGTTATCGTCAAGTTCATTATTTTCCAAAGCCTTACTAATAATAAGTTTCATACTCGTCAGCTTAGCTGCTGCGAGCGTACTTAATGCTTCATGCTTCTGCAACTTCATATAAAATTTTTTGTTAAGGGTTTCCATACCAAAGCATGCTAGACTTGTGACAAGACCAATACCTTCAACAGCAATTCCTATAACACTTCCCACCCCCGTTGCAAAAAGAGTTATACCTCCTACAGATAATCCGGCCGAAACCACCCCCATGGCCATTGATGTGTTGTGTACAGAATTGAAAACCGTATTGTAACGGCGTTTACACCTCGAGTATTTTGCTTGTTCTTCTTCCAAATACTTCAACGCTTCTGTAATATTCATTAAACGAAATGAATCTGCCTTTAATGTTTTATCACGCTCAATAGGCTCAGGTGGTATTTGTGGATACAAGTTCACCATTTTTTATTTACAAATATTTTTTTAATCAGCAATTACATTTTGCAACTCTTCAAAATTATACAATTTGCTGGCATAATAAAATGCAACAAGATCAATGTGTTCAAGGTTTATGTAAGTTAGACGAACAAAAGTTGTTTTGTCAACCACCACCTTGACAGCTGGAATACTGCTCGAAACATTAATAACATCATTATTTTTTGTAATAGCAATAAAGACCTTTGATGATTCTGATACTGTTTCATCCCATGTAAGTTTAATTCCTTGTGCAATTTGAGCCTCTTTAGCAGTAGCAACAGATTTCATGATAATTTCAAATACTATTGTCGCTTCTCTAGCCACGACTAAGCTTGCTGGCATAAACACAACAGAAGTATCTGATCTACCCTTTCTAGTTGTAAGAAGATATCTCCGTTTCTCATAATTTTCAACTTTCAGTTTTTCTCTGCTATTGTTGTCTAGGGCAAAACTTGGAACAAGGCTTACAATAAGCGGCCCAGAATTAACAACCTTCCTAAACACTAAGGCGCCTTCATCATCAGTGTATACATAAGGACTAATAAATTCAATCTTTATGTCCCAGTCAATTGTGGGTGGTGGTGCCGGTACAGGTGAAACAACCCACTTACTACCCACATGTATTAAGTTGTAAGGTGCATTATTTACAGGTGGAGTAGGTACAGTAACATCACGTAGCTGACCAAGTTTAGGAATCTGTCTTTCACCATCTTTCATGTCAACAATTACTTTCCTCTTGTACATGCCATTTGAATCAAGTTCAAAACCATATATTTCTCCAATTTCCCCTTCCTTCTCAAAATCCTGTACGTCTGCCAAATCTTT
>BTPG01000006.1:9766019-9881019 GCA_036245525.1 Semisulcospira habei
GCATTAATAATTTAGGTTAGGTGGGGGATCTGGCTTAATAATCGCAGGTTGGTAGCTGATAAAAAAACGTAGCTTGAATGATTTCTGGAGTGGAACTAAAATGGCTAGGCGATTAAGGTATTGGTGGTAAGTGCTGGAGTTCGTTTGTCTAAATACGGAGAGGATCAAATAAATCTATAGATTATTGATTAGGTGGGTTTCAACTGTCTACTTATCTATCTCTGATACATCAGCAGATTCCTCCATCTCATCATAGGACACTTTTTCACCCTGTCTCCGGATAGTGACAGTAGCAGGAGCCTGCAGCTGGTTTCTGTTTAGGTTGGAGACAGTACCATCTTCATCTTCGTCTCCGCTGTCTTCATCGGTGTCTTCATTTGTAGGAGGGGGTTCAATAAAGATGTCAGCTTCTTCAAAGTTAGCATCATCTTCCAGCATTGATACCACTTCATGAACAGTAAAAATCCTGGACAAAAGCAGAAAAAAACAGTGTATGTAGTATAAGCAAAAACCCCTCCCCTCTCGTGCCCACCGTCCCATTTTTGGGACGGTAACTTTAACATATACAGATCAGTACATATTCAAGCTATCATCAAACTGACAAAAACATATCCAGATAACAGTATAGTCTCTAGGTTTTGTTCTTAGTGTTATATATAAAAGTGTAATGTAAAAAAAGTAATCCTTACCTTTTCTTGGTTGCCATGTTGATGCTGCAGGCACCAGCTTTTTTCTGCAAATGGCAGCTCTCACTGCTAGTGTGAAGGGAAAGTACTCAAACAAAAACAATGCCTGGATGCAGTGATGTCCCCTGATTAACACAATAGGCTGCTGAGTCACAGTGACACACGCACTTAGATACAGTAATTAAAATAAGTTGCGTCCCAAAAATGGGACGGTGGGCAATAATGGGTTAATTGTGAGCAGTATTATGTAGGTCACCGAGCACCGGTTGCTAGGCATCATTATAGACAATCAGTTGTCTTGGCATGCACATGTAAACAGTGTATGCAAAACTGTCCAGAAATCTGTTTCTGCTTTCAAAACTTATTTATTTTACAGATTTCACAGACAAGAAAACTGTTTTTCACCGCTCACATTCAGTCTCACATCGATTACGCATGTACAGACTGGCATGGGTGTAGTGATGCATGCTTAAAGAGACTTAATTCCCTCATCCGGAGGGCAGCCAAGCTAATCTTTCCTAACAGCAGGGACAGCACCGATGAGTGACTGGAAGCCCCTGACAGCACCCATGAGCGACTGAAAGCCCTTGACATGCTTTCGTTATGTAACCTCCTTATCTACAACAAGGACGTGTTTACTTAATGTTTAAAGTCGGCATCTCTAGAACACCACCGTACATTTCAGATTTGTTTAGTTATGCTAACACCGTACAAGATGACAAGGAACAATCTGTCAGTACCTAGGCCACAACTTGATATATTCAAAACTAGCCTGTCCTATTCAGTGGCTAAACTTTTGAATTCCCTTCCGGCCAATATTACCAAAGCTTCCTCCATGTCCACTTTCAAGTCAAGGCTTTCCCGGCACTGAAATGAGCCGCGTACAAAGCATATTTAGCTTCTGCGTTTTGACTATTAATTAAACGTGTGTGTGTTTAAGAGGAAGTCAACAGATGGATAATCAATACTTTTGACTTAATTTTGATAGTTTACAATAGTTTATGTTCAGTTTATTTGATGTTGGCTTAATAAACAAAAATTTTGAAATCCTTGACAACACAGCAAAGAAATCCAGACCAAAAAGGTGACTGCCAAGCGTGTAATATGCAAAGAAGTACCCAACGGAGAAAGAAACACGCTTAGAAAAGACGGGTACAACACAATTTACCTTTGTCAAAATAGACAGAGAGATTAGCCGCTACTTATCTTCATTGGCAGAAGGAATGTGGCCTAATAAAGATAAGTAGATAATGTGAAGATAAGTAGCGGCTAATCTCTCTGTTTGTTTGTTTGTCTATTTTGACAAAGGGTATTTACCCGAAATATTAATAAATTGTGTTGTACACGTCTTTTCTAAGCGTGTTTCTTTCTCCGTTGGGTACTACTTCACAGCAAAGAAAGTCAATTAAGATGGTTTGTTTTTCCTTTATTGTGTACTAAACTCTTGTAGATTACAGAATAATTTAGGGGAAAAAAAACCTTCACAACATAAAATGAAATGAAGGCTAAAAACAAGAAACACACAATGCTTGAACATAACTTTACATCGTGACGAACAAACTTGAGGCTCTTTAACTAACATGCATAAATCCCAAAAATAACAAAACACTACTCAAGTGATGTGTTTTTAACAAATACAGTTTTATTTCTCCCAAAATTGTGTCCAAACGAGTAATGAAAGCAGCAAATACATATTGTAATTGTTTGTACATAACTTTACACCACAAGCTTCAAATTTCAGCCAAAAAAGTGCCTCCACAAATTGACAAGAACCAGAAAATAAAAATCACATTCACCTGTAGCTTTCTACTACACTACAGAGCAGTGGTGTAATTATCAGGTTTGAAATTGATAATACAAGAGAATAATGAGTGAAAATGGCAAGTTTGAACATTACAACCGAACATGTTGGTATTATCAACACTGAAGTCAAAATAAAAGATAAAAATGGGAAATTACATCAAATTATGTGGTCAGTAAACCCCAGCATTTACCAGTTTTAATAATTGTGTCTATAATGTTTAAAGCAAGTAGCGAAATAAATCTGTACGTGTTTGTACATAACTTTACAACATGGGTTTCAAATCTCTGCACAATGTGGTTCCACAATGTGAGAAAGCACCAAATGAAAAAAGTTTAAACTTTCAATACATTTTAGAGCACCAACAATACATTTAACACTCTTGAAAAGTGACGTTAGTTAGCCATTGCTCATGCTTGCTATGGGCTGTGAGACATCGGAGCCTACCTTTTGCCCAAATACCTCCGCAAAGAAACACTTTTCTGTACCACTTTCAAACAAATGTAATCTAGCACCAATTGACCTAAGTTTACCACGACAGATGGTTTTCAGCAGACCACTGGCATAGAAAGTACTCACTTCAGCTTCGTACTTGAGCTAAACATGGTAGAAACAATTTAGAATTTATCAAACCCAACCACTCTCCACTCGCGTGCACTGTTGGAGAGTGGCAGGAAATCCACAGCTGACGCTACAATCATATCATCCCCTGCTTCTTGGATGTCATCTATTTCAGGATAAACAAATACTCCTTGTTATGTCTGGTGATGCTTGAGGAATTTGACCCCCAGAGGATCTACTCCGACAATCACTCCTGAAACAGAAAAAAAAGAGGCTGCTTTATTTATGTTGCATAATGATCACAGCGCTTTCTTGAAGCAACCCATAACAAGCTTCCTGCTGATCAAGTTTCCTAAGGAAACTTCAAACTCCTTTTCTTTATTGACCAGTGACAACCAGTCCCACTTGTTTCGGCCATACCTTTCAACCTTTTATAATTTTTCAATGTCTCCATCTCAAATTGAAGCGACCCATAACAAGCTTCCTGCTGATCAAGTTTCCTAAGGAAACTTCAAACTCCTTTTCTTTATTGGCCAGTGACAACCAGTCCCACTTGTTTCAGCCATACCTTTCAACCTTTTATAATCTTTCAATGTCTCCATCTCAAACTTAAATGGAGCTTAAACATGTTCAAAATCCATATTTTTCTGGTTTCAAATACTTTAAAAAGATTCCTGGCTGCTATCATTCGTAAGCACACGTATGCTGACATAACCTTGCTCACCAGGGTACAACCTATCAGGATACTGCACTACGACACATGTTTAGCATCCATTTTCTGGGTGCTTTCATGGCTGGGAAAGACCCTTCAGCCTCGGAAACTTTCGATTCTGGAACAAATCCCGAAAAACTGAAACAGAGAGGGTCAAATAATTTCAATTTGTGTCCATGTTTGCGATTTGTTTTTAGCTAGCATCAGCCTAATATGTCTGGTTATTTTTCAACAGCTTTGTACTAAAATGGCTGGTTATTATTAAATTATGATATATCATGGCAGCTATCTAGCTTGGCCAGCTCAACAAAGAGTAAAAGGCATGATGAGATTGCAACTTGGAAGACAATGTGTGAACCAAACATAACTGTGGTTGAACATAACTTGACAACACATGATGTTGTGATGTTATGTACAAACTATTTAAAAACAAAAAAAATGTATATTCTGGGTTTAACAATTTATACTTTTGTACCCAAGCTGTATTTTGATAAATAACAACTAGCAAAGTGGGCATCCCAAAGACAGTATACTAGGAATTGTGCGACAGTAATGAACATAACTTTAAACTGACTTATGTCAGTCTAGTTTGTCAAGTTAAGTTCACAGTCATCTAGCTAGAATAATAGTTTGTATATTAGTTTAGACAAAATAATCAAACCAGTCTTCCACTTTAAAAGAGACTGTTACTATGAAGGAAAATGTTAGCTGAGCACTGTTTTAACTGTACATAACTTGACAACATAATTGTTGTCAAGTTATGTTCAAGGCATTTCTTAAAAATTGTAATTTCTTGGGTGCAGAAAAGTTTTTAAAAAATGCACAGACTATTGGTACTTATCATAGAACACTAAACCATACAAAAATGGCATGAAGCACAGTGTAACAGAACTTTACAACCCAACCACCCTAAGTGTTACGTCATGTTATGTTCAGTCCAATACTGCCAGAACAGGGTTATTCTTACTTAATCTTATGTTACATAATAAAGAAACAATAATATGAAGTACATAAAGACAATGGGAACATTATCACAGCTTAAGATAAGAAAAATGACCATTTTTAGATTAAGGGTGCTATGTCTGTTCCCTTTTGCACTGCGTCATGTACAAACGCTATAATTCTTACTTACGCCTGTCACCCCTACCCAGGTATAGGCCGTCGACGAGAGACCTCCAGCAACTCCTGTCCTGTGCTTCTCCTTCGATTCTACTCCAGGTGGTTCCCAGTCTCTTGATGTCTGCTTGGAGGTCTCGACGCCAGGAGTTTCTCGGCCTACCTCTTTTCCTCTTTCCCTGGGGGTTGGTTGTATCCCTGGATAGAGAGAGGCGGCTCGGTCCTGTGGCTTCCGAAGACTTCCGGCTTTCACCACAGGACGTCATACGTCTTCTGGTAGAAGAACCTTCCTCCTCCAGGAAAGGAATTACTGTTAGTCTTTTCGTCGGCGTTTTTGTAGCTATTTCCTTTTGTGCAGGGTGGGGAAGCTACCCCCACGCCCAACCCCCTTAATAGGAGGACCAGGGGTTTTCTGTCGGGGTCACCTTCCCTTAGACCATGTTGGTTCACGGCACCTTATTTCATTCGGTGCACCCCTCTCACGAGGGACCCCCTATCCACCAGCCAGGGGACGCGCCTCAACGCCGTATGGTCCCAGCGTGAGGAACGCTATAATTCAGCAACTCATAATCTATGACCCGAAGTATAAATCAAATTAGCACAAAATCCCTTCCTACCAACAAAAATTGGTACAAAAAATGTATGACTTGTCCTTCCCCCAAAATGCAAAACTCATGGTTTGAACATAACTATACATAAAGATTTACTTGGCCAAACTGTGTAAAGTTATGAACAATCAAACAGCAGGAGCAAAAGACATTTACTCCATTTTTTATATCAGGAACGTTAAAGACATCAATACTGAATCAACGAAAATGTGTGATACGAAGTGTTCTTTTTAATGTTTGAAAATAAAGCTGTAATTGCCTGAACATAACGCTGACGACCTTCAACCGTGTGTAAAGTTATGTACAAGCGGAAACAACAGCAAGGTGATGGTAAAAGGTAATAATTATTGTTTCAAAGTGTTGCTGCGCTACAAAACTGATCCAAACATACATTACTTGTTCTGTTTTATCCTTTGAAATATTGAATATCGCATTCAGAAACTTGAACATAACTGTTACAACCAAAACTAAACCGTCTTCGTCGAATGGAGGCAAATTCCATCAAGTAATGTTTTCTTCCTTTGTTCAAAACACGTGGTCATTGAGCTGATTGATTTTACATTTGTTTGTGTCAAAATTCATTTGAAGTAATTAGAAAAGCTGTACACTTACATTGCTTTTTTTAAACATTTATGGTGCTCGGTCATCAATTTTGCATGAACATAACCATTTACAACCAAAACTTACCTTCAACTTTGTCGCTTTCCTGCTCCACCGATGTCACCTATACGTATGAGGTATGTAGGACTGACCAAATGCAAATCTCAAAATGGCGGCCGATTCCAGAAAATCACGCGCGTTGATGATTGCGAGATTTTTCCCCTGGTTTGAACGCAACACAAAATTTACAACTTTTGGGTTGAAGAAGTTTAAAACGCAGCCATCTTTCAATTCTCAAAAGGATTTCGAATTTGTTTACAGTAATCAGAATGAAGAGTAATGTTGTCTAGGATATGTTAATTAGGTGCCTCACAGTACGTTTTTTGTGTTCCGGTTCACAGTGAGATTCGGACGTGTGAAATTGACGATGCACGTTATGTTCATTCTAGCTTTTACTTGCCCTCAAACTACTTTAAACTTAGACACATGTAAAACTCGACGATATAGTAATAAAATAGTAACTTGCATTGGCTCTCTATAGGCCTAAACTTGGTTTCGAAATTCTATTTCATTCGCCGGAATTTTTTATCTGAAAGCGAACACACTTCCACCGCTCGATCGCACAAAACAATAAATAATTCTTTTATCCCATCGGGCGTATTAAAAAATGACACACGATTAGAAGGTATGTTTAATTTCTAACCAGTTGAGATATGGTTGTGTGAGATGCATGCCTGATTTTGAGTTTGAAGGCTTTGTTTTGTCAGTCCGATAGCGAAATCGGCACTCTACGCCTAGTCATACTCTTGACCAAATATTAATAAAAAAGAACTTTCTAGAACAAACTACAATAGTCTACAAAAATTTGACTGCTAATTTCAGTCCCAAATCCCAGTGCGTTATGACGTCATACAAAAATATGGCAGACAATTCACGACCTTTCCTACACTTTCTGGAAGCTTCATGATCTTTCGTAACATACCGAACGGCTGCTACCTTCACGCGTACAGAAAACAACTATGAGTATTTGAGCGGCTATAATACTGTGTTGCAAAGTGTTGCCTACACTTTGATGTCACATGTAAGGTCACCCGACAGAGCACGACTTTGCTCGAATGTTCTAATCTATTCTCAGCAAATCTACGCAAAAATGGACCGCTCTTCTCCGTGCGACATTGCTAGAAACTTCCGGAATAATCTTAGCGTATCAAAACAAAGCCAATTTCGCTCTCTGCGCGAACGATAGAGAATCTTACTGAAAAGATACGTGATTCGTAACCATGATAGCTCAAATAAATATCGGATCGTTTCCTACGATTAATGCACGCATGCTCTCACAGAACAACACAACCACAATCGTAACACAAGACCGAAGGAAATAGGTCCAAAATAGCCATATTTTGACCAAAAAAGAAAAAAATTCTGAAGTACTATTCACCACTTCAAACCCAAATTTGGTACAGAGATACCTGATGGTGAGACCTATCTGTGCATACTAATTTGGATGACCTCTCTGAAAGGTCAAGGGTCACAAGAGGCCGGAAAATGTTTGATAAAATTGTAGGTATTATCAACATTTTTGCAAATTTTTAAATAAAATTTGGCGCAAAGGTAGCTGATAAGACCTTCCTATGCATTTTAATTTAGTTGACTCATCGCAAAGAGCAAGAGTCATTGGGGGGGGGGGGGGGGGGGGGGGGGCACTGACAGATGTGTGAAAAATGCTTACATTTTGTGAAAACATAGATTTTACTGGTGCAGAAGCCAGCCCTTATTGTCACACAAGTCGCACATAAATGTAAATTTATAGGTCATACATGTGAGCCATAATGGCTTTGCCTTTGTTGTTATATTTACTTGAAATTGTGAGTGTAGTTAGTTTGGAGAAAGACATTAAATGAGTTCATTGGCCAGCTTTGTGCCCTTTCACCTGTTTCAGTAAAAATTAATTCTTTCCAGAAAAAAATTAAAACAGTAAAAAAACTTGACATTTGAAAAAGTCGGACAGTGGCGGTGGTGTAAAAGAACCAACTCCGTCACTACACAGCCATTGATGCAATACTCTAAATATTTCATACTTCTCTCTCTCACGTACGCTCTTTCTCTCTCTCACAGGATTATTCTATGTGTGTGTGCACACGCACATTCGTACGTGTTTGCGCATGTGTGTGTGTGTGTTGTATGTGTATTTGTTGGAGCGAGCTGTGTTGATTTTCATAACATGAGAATAATAACGGTTTCATGTACAAAATCCGTTATGCTCTTTACATTTAAATTTTTTTAATAATTTAATTTAATTTTTATTTTTTTAAATTTTTTATATCACTTGCTGTAGTATAGTTTTATTACTTTTAAGTGATAGCAATGTATGTGTGCATGATATATGTAATGTTAACTGTGGTATGAGAGCGCTGGCTGTGTGTGTGTGTGTGGGGAGGGTTGTGCAGGCTTGGCTTGGCACCTGTAGGGGACAAGCTAATCTGGCACAAACCTGTGCATGGGGCAATCGCACACGGGCGCGCATGTGTGTGTGAGTAAGAGAGAGATTTTGTGTACGCTATTTTGTTTTGTAGTGTGTAGCAAGGACAAGAATGAAAACAGGTCTGCGCACCTATTTTTTTATCCTTGGAAAATAAAGTTTCATTTTATTTTCATTCCACACACACAGGCGTGCATCTCCATGAGTCATAGATCCTCATGTCCCTCTGAGCGCATGAGGATCTGTGCCTCTTGGAGATGTTTGGAGCATGCGCGTACACACGCGCACTCACACAGACACACACAAATCGGCACACTTTCAGAAGAGCATGCAGGTGTACTTAGTGTATCATGTAGCTAGGTAAAGTCAACCTGATTTTACACAAATTATAGCAAAACTAAAATCGTACTGTGAATTTTTAAATTTAAAAAAATCTATTTTTGTTTTCGATCATATAAGTGTACATACACATAAATATTCAAAAAGACCAAATACCAAAAAGGAAGTGGACAAAGTGAGCGACCTCCCCATTCGCGCACACACACACAAACAAACACATCGTCCGGTGTCAGACAGTTTAGACAGTCATACTGTTATGACCCCCTCAGCATGCGTCCCTCAGTTCTATAATTAGCACCGGTGGCTGCATACAGAGAGGCATCCAGATGAAAAAGAAAACAAACAATAGGCCACCAGTGGTAACTCAAGTCAATCCCTACATAGCTGCAACTAGTATTGTAACTGGTGGCACCAGTAGGACAAAGCCACTACTAATAGGGCTGTGACTGGTGCCCAAGACAACATGAACACCCACCAAAAAAAGTGTACTATAAGGATGCCATCAACAATGGAATTTGTGACTGGCCAATAATTCCAAATCGGTACTTTTCACATAAATAGCGGCTCCTCAAAACTGCAATAAAGTGCCCTAAAATAGGCAGCGTCTCCTGTAGTCTGCACTTGTAAACATAAAACTTGGCAACTAGTATCATAAGATCCATGACAGTGTCAGACTTAACGTTCTTAGCTGTACCCAATATAATCAGATTCTTTGTGATGCATTCAAACGTTTGCATACTCACCACCAAACATTTGTATCTTACCAAACATAAGAATATCAATTCAACAAAGTCTTCCGTACCAATTACATAATTCGCTAACGACCCGTTTAAGCCAGCCAACTTTCATAGCTGTCAAAAAAAAAAAGAGTGAATGTTTAACCCTTATCATTCGGAATACACCAGTGTGTGAAATACATTTGACTAAAATAGTTCAAGGGTAGTGCCAGAATAGCTTGGCGCCTCTAGACGCCAAGCTAATGTGGCACCACCCATGAACTTTAGCCATTGGTCTATATCCTTATCTGTAAGTACTATAATGTAGCTTGCAAATGGCAGCGTACAAATTTAAAGCTTTTATCCTCCGTATGATGTTGGTTATCATTCGCAAATCACCCTTATCTTATGCTGAACAGACAACAGCTTTACTCATTTTTGCTTTTTTTTTCCCCATCCCACAAGATCGTGATCAACATCTTGTCAAGGTCAGTCGAAAACTGTGCCCACCCTGAATATACATTCCATCATTACTTCTAATCACATTTTGTAACTTGTGCTTAAAGTTGTTGTTAAACACCCCCACCCGGGTCTGCCCTGGGGGACTTGGGTGGGGTTAGGTATTTTTTAGTTCCCAGGGTCACCCTGGTCAGCCCCACAGGGTGGGTTTTTCTCTCTATTCTGGGGCATGTGTTTCTGTCTACCCGAGGTCCATTCATCTGTATTTGCCTTTTTAAAACTCTCCCTACTGTCTGCACTGCCTGTAGCTCTTGATATTGGATGTGTGTTGCTAAATGGTCTTAGCTTTATTTATGCCCCATGTTGTAGGTTTATTTAATGTATTTGACCGGCTGGCGACATACATTCAATTTTCTGTTTAGTTTTTTTTTCACAAGCAGTGCAGGCACGTCCTGAGAAAGCCTTGTTGCTGTCGGGACGTTAAGCAATGTACAATCAATCAATTGTTGTTAAACAAAACTGCCACTCCTTTACTATTTGTATCATTGCCACACAAAATACATCCTAAACCCCACATGGCCCATAACATGCGTTTACTGTTAGTCTTGAGGTGTGTCTCCTGCAGAAAATAGATGGAAGCTTTGCGCTGTCTGTCGAATACGTCTTTCCTTTTCTGATGCTGGCTTTGAGCTGTCAGAGGTAATCAAATACATCTATCTTTTTCTGATACTGGCCTAAACCATGTGTATTAAAGGTGCATATTTTCAGTGAGTTGTCATTAAAATTAGCCATAATACATGTAAAATATATTGCAACAGTTATATGCAGCAGAATGCACATGACCACACTGATAGAGCAGCAAGCTAAGGCTAAACAAATACAGAGGACAGGAAAAAGCACAAAACTCATTCACTCATACCCTAATACTCCTGTCATATAATGAAGTATGTGTTTGACATACAGCATGTTGACACAGAACATGTACAAACAAAACCCCCAAAATTAAAGGAAAAAAACCAAAGCAAACAGACATGTATGTAAGCATTACCGCTCTCCTCCTTCAGAAGGATATCCAGTTGGTCAGGAGGATCAACATGGTGACTAAGCAGTAAGAATCAGGAGTGATAGTAGTTTCCTCTAGGAATCACAATATATTTACAAATCAATTCTATATTTACACTATACAATGACATAGGTGTGGCCCATGCACTGACATGGCACCCTGTTACCCGGTAATGGTGTAAAGCAAAAGTAGAAAGTTTCAGTGTCACAGAAGCAGCACTCATACCTGTGCTGGTGAACCCTGCACAGTAATGTTAATATGGTTAGTGACACATCATGCACATACACAACTACAAGTACACACACATCTGTATAGTTATTTTAAAAATAGACACCTTGTGCATCTACCAGGGACACATGTACCTACAGACATGCATACACGCACACATGCAGGTACATACACACCTGCCCCGATTTTGTGATTTAATGATATAGTCTGTCTTCTCTGCATCCTTAAAGCCAAGTGCATGTGTGAAGGGTTACAAACAGGCATGGATTTGGAAAGACAAACCATTTTTGCACCAGTCAAACTGAGGCTGATGTGTGCTCGTGGGTTTTGATTGTACACCGTCGCACTAGTTGCAGCCTCTAGCCATACCATTTGTTCTTCAAAAACGTTTTTGGTCATTAGCACTGAGATTTAAAAAAGAAGAAAAAAATATGTAGGCGCCCAAATGACATTTTTGTTAGTTTTGTCATGGGTCTGGAAATGTTTTCTGCATCCATAATTGAACAGCCAAGCTCTGCGTTTTTAGCTGTCGTGTTCTAAATGACTGTAGTAGGCATTCCTAGTTTTATGGGCAGGTTACAATATTTACTACATGTATATGTAACTTGAAACTGTACTGGGATGATTTGTTGGACTGTAATTTGTTAATTTGCATTGCCGCTTCTTGAAATAATTGTAAAATCATTATGAAGGCTATATTTTTTTCTTTCTTAAAGAACGTAATAGTTAATGAGTTTGTTGTTCAACTCAGGTCACTTTCCATCTGCTGTCACATCTTTTGATGACACACACTACTGGTACAGCACAAATACAGACACAGTAATGATCAACTAACTCCAGTGGTGATGCTATGTTTTCAGAGTTTGTCAGCGTCAAAGTGTGTGTAAAAGAGAGAGAGGAAGACATTGGCATGCAGTTGACTGAAACGTTTTGTGTGTTGAATTTGAACAAGCGTGTGTTTTCTGAACAAACAGGAATGTGTGCTGTGTAGACAAGTTTCTTCTTTCTGTGTTAAATTCGCATGGTCTCAGTTGATCCAGTTGTCTGTACATAGGTTTTCACACCCATGGTCCTGTTTATTTCCCCAGAAGTGGAAGAAGCAGAAACACCACTGGCTTACTCTGAGACAGATAGACACCACACGGACTTTCCAGCTACTGGAGATGACACAGTCAACATGGCTGGTGAAGACACAGTCACCACTACTGGTGGAGACACAGTCAACACTACTGAAAAAGACAAAATAAACACTACTGTTGAAGACGCAGACAATATGACGGGCAAAGACAACACAAACAACACTGCTGATGTGGAGAAAGATGGTCCTGTCCAACACCCACAAGTCAGACTGGAACCAGCTATCAAGGTCGAACCTGGTGTCTGGCTAGAACTTGGGGCCATGAAAGAGTCTGGGGTTAATGTGGAACCTGACCTCAAGCTAGCATCAGTCTTCGTGCCCAGTGTTTACAGTGACATGGACTGTGACACTAAACATGACTTGAAGTTAGAGTTTACCTCTGTGCCCAGTGTTTACTGTGATTTGGACTATGACACTAAACATGAGCTAGACTCTAACTCCATGTCTGGTGCTTACAGTGACATGAACTGTGACACTAAACAGGACATGAAGCTAGAGTCCAACTCTGTGTCTGGTGTTATCAGTGACACGGACTGTGACTTTGGAGTATCTGTGGATCTTGATGGTAGAACTTTGTCAACAGAACAAAAACCCTTGACCACAGAAAGTCCCATTGCTGAAGAGAGTCAGATGTCATTTGTATGTGGGTTGTGTGATGCATGTTTCCAGTTGTCAAGTCAGTTGATGCAACACATGTCTACTCACACAGGGCAGAAGCCTTGCACTGTTACCACAGAGCGGAAGACAACTACAAAGTGTACAGAATGTAGTGCTAGTTTCACTCGATCTGGTACCTTAAAAACACACATGATGACACACACAGGCCAGAAGCCACATAAGTGTAAAGAATGTAGCGCTAGTTACACTTCATCTAGTAAGTTGAAAATACACATGCTGAAACACACAGGCCAGAAGCCACATAAGTGTACAGAATGTAGCGCTAGTTACACTAGATCTAGTGACTTAAAAATACACATGCTGAAACATACAGGCCAGAAGCCACATAAGTGTACAGAATGTAGCGCTAGTTTCACGCGATCTGGTCACTTAAAAACACACCTGCTGACACACACAGGCCAGAAGCTACACAAGTGTATAGAATGTGGAGCTAGTTTTGCTGTATCTGGTACCTTGAAAAAACACATTATGACACATACAGGTCAGAAGCCACACAAGTGTCTGGAATGTAGCGCTAGTTACACTACATCTAGTTACTTGAAAATGCACATGCTGAAACACACAGGCCAGAAGCCACATAAGTGTACAGAATGTAGTGCTAGTTTTGCTGAATCTAGTACCTTGAAAAAACACATTCTGACACACACAGGCCAGAAGCCACATAAGTGTACAGAATGTAGTGCTAGTTTTGCTGTATCTGGTACCTTGAAAATACACATGATGACACACACAGGCCAGAAGCCACATAAGTGCACAGAATGTAGCGCTAGTTACACTACATCTAGTAAGTTGAAAATGCACATGCTGACACACACAGGCCAGAAGCCACACAAGTGTACAGAATGTAGCGCTAGTTTCACTCACTCTGGTGCCTTGAAAACACACATGCTAAGACATTCAGGTCAGAAGCCACATAAGTGCACAGAATGTAGTGCAAGTTTCGCTCGGTCTGGTACACTGAAATACCACATGCTGACTCACACAGGCCAGAAGCCACACAAGTGTACAGAATGTAGCGCTAGTTTCACTTATTCTGGTAACTTGAAAACACACATGCTAGGACATTCAGGCCAGAAGCCACATAAGTGCACAGAATGTAGTGCAAGTTTCGCTCGGTCTGGTACACTGAAAAACCACATGCTGACTCACAAAGACCAGAAGCCACACAAGTGTCCGGAATGTAGCGCTAGTTACACTACATCTAGTTCTTTGAAAATACACATGCTGAAACACACAGGCCACAAGCCACATAAGTGTACAGAATGTAGTGCTAGTTTTGCTGTATCTGATGCCTTGAAAAAACACATTCTGACACACACAGGTCAGAAGCCACACAAGTGTCTGGAATGTAGCGCTAGTTACACTACATCTAGTAATTTGAAAGTACACATGCTGACACACACAGGCCAGAAGCCACACAAGTGTACAGAATGTAGTGCTAGTTACACTACATCTAGTAAGTTGAAAGTACACATGGTGACACACACAGGCCAGAAGCCACACAAGTGTACAGAATGTGGCGCTAGTTTCACTCATTCTGGTACCTTGAAAACACACATGCTAAGACATACAGGCCAGAAGCCACATAAGTGCTCAGAATGTAGTGCAAGTTTCGCTCGGTCTGGTACACTGAAATACCACATGCTAAGACATACAGGCCAGAAGCCACATAAGTGCACAGAATGTAGTGCAAGTTTCGCTCACTCTGGTGCACTGAAATACCACATGCTGACTCACACAGGTAAGAAGCCACACAAGTGTACAGAATGTACGGCAAGTTTCAATTACCGTCTTGGCTTGAAAATACACAAGCTTAAACATACAGGTAAAAAAAACACAAGTGTACAGAATGTGGTGCTAGTTTCACTTACCGTGGTACCTTGAAAACGCACATGTTGACACACGCAGGCGGTTTTGTTTGGCCACCTTCAGGGCCCAGTTACAGCATACAGGATAGTGGTCACTGATCGCCACTTGAAGGACGCGGGAACTAAGGACCCTTGATTTGTTAGTAGTATCAACATGATCAATGAGAGTGGCAGACGACACTGCAACAGTGGTAACGGATGTGATAAGCTGCTAGAGTCCTGACATAGTGATCGTGGAATCCCAAGCGGGGCGTGAAGTAAACATTAATGTTAAAGTCTCCAAGTAATAATACATCAGAGCTGCATTTTGTCTCCTGCTTGCCAGTAGAGAACAAAGAAAAATGGAGGGAGCTGGTTGCCAAGTCAGCAGTGATGCCCCAACGGTCGGCAAGATACGGGATATAGATAGATAGATATAGAATAGCATTTATTTACTTTGTCTACCATTGTTAAACGGTCATCGTACCACTCAAACGATGCAGACGGGTTTCTGTACACAAATCCAATTAACAATGGAGCAGAGTTGTTTGTTTTCACCTCGACCCACATGCTTTCAGCAGTTTTTGATTCTAGGTCTACTCGTCTGCGCGTAAATTGCGCAAGAGAATCGTGTATATACACAGCAACTCCTGTTTGCTGCGTAAGTACAGGATCCCGCCTGAAAATAGAAAGTGCAGGAACTAAAACGGGAACATCGCTAATGTTGGAATTTAGGCGTGACTCGGTGATTCCAAAACTGTGAAAGAGTGTGGGATGGGTCAAAAGCACACACTAATCGGGAACCCTATTCACCAAGTGGTAAATGTTAAGGTGCCCTATATGGAGCTGGTGTGATTTTAATATATTATCAGACATTATTAGAAAGAAAAAAAACCCAGAGATATGCTAGTCTACGCAATAAAAAAAATGCAGAAAACAGTGTATGTGCGGGTAAGCCAGATTACGGATAATCTGGCGGTTCAGACTGATTGATAAATGATTGTACATTGCTTAACGTCCCTGTTACGATTGTGATTGTGTTGTTCTGTGAGAGCGTGCATGCATAAATTGTAGGAAATGATCCGATATTTATTTGAGCTGTCATGATTACGAATCACGTACCTTTTTCAGTAAGTTTCACTTTCGTTCATGCGTAGTGCGGAATTGATTATCTTTTGACACACGGAGTTGAGTCCCGAAGAGTCTAGAAACAGCTCGAGTATTCATCACTGTTTACTGCGCGCGTGAAGTTTGGCGGTTAGTATTCTGCTCCAGTCATGTACCTTCTAGAGAATGCGGGCAAGGTTGTGACCTGGCTGGCCTACTTTTGTGTGACGTCATAACGCGCGGGGATTTCCCAACATAGGGGCTGAAAATAGCAGCCAGATTTTTGTAGATTATTCTGGTGTAATATTTTCTCTTTAATATTTATGCGTTTTAGTTACGTATTTTGTTCTGATTGGTTGTGTTGTACGAATTTGTTCGATTGTTCTGGAAAACATACCACTTTAAAAGATCGTATTAGGAAGCGCGTGTCGTACATTGTTCAGTTGTAAAATTGCGAAGTAACAGCGTCGGTACATTGTTCAGTTGTATAATTGCAGTGTATTGACATTGAGAGATTGCGCTACGCAAGATATCGTGCTTCATTGTCAGTGACGGAGTTATGCAGTGAATGGTGATGTACATTGTATGAGAGACGCATTGTGTCAAAGTGTGGTCACTTGATTTTGCCGAGAAGACATCTATCAGTGTTGGTGCATTTGTGAACGTATTTCGTGGAGATCGCATCGCTGTAATAAAATATTGTTGGAACTATTACTCCAGTATTGTCTACAACCTTAAGCCACGTGTGACGGGTTGCAGCTGAATGAAGTTTCTTTAAAAGAACCTTACGTGCGTGCAGTGGTGTGATATCATACTACGACCACGATTCAACCACGTAACAGTCCCGACAGCAACAAGACTTTCTCAGGACGTGCCTGCACTGCTTATTAAACAAAAACTAAACAGAATATTGAATGTATGTCGCCAGCCGGTCCAATAGATTAAATAAACCTACGACATGGACCATTCTCAACGAATATTCATGAGGTGAAGGTCGCATCGAAAGAGAGGCTATATGGGGAACATGTGGGAGGGGCAGACAGTACTTTCATGGCGATAGAGAAGGAGCACCACTGAGTCGAAGCGCAGATCGAAACACCATTGCGTTGTTCCTGTGTGCACATCAAATAGAGCACAGAATATTGAAAACGCGAAACTTGTATTTTAAACTTCAGTTTCCAAAGCAACCGAAACTCAACGGAGGCCCCGAAGGAGTGGTTGAACCGAATTCGTCTGCTCGTGCATGGGTGCATGTGCAGTGTGTTGGGTGTGAGAGAAACTTGCATGTATAGACTTTATGGTCTACAGCAGAAACTGTTTTGAGCGACCATCCTTACAGCAGATCACCTGTCTTTACAGACCAACATTTAGGTGGCTGCAGCCCGGGTGACACTGTTTGCCCTACAAGACCTCTCTTGAGAGAGCATGAGATGTTTAAGGCCACTTTCTTCTAGCAAAAATGGTGATTGCCAGAACAGGTTCTGCTGTGTTAACATTTATTTTTGTTGTTGTAAAATTTAAGTTAGGTGTCTGTTCTCACGTGTGTATGTGTGCGTGTTTTGCTATAGAATGTCAATGTATTACAGTTTTGGCTTACAATCTTGATTCCAAGAAAACAGGGGGATCAGCTGTGATAGCTTAAGGGTATTGTCTCATCAGTTTAACACATGAAAATACCATGGCACTACCCTTCAAATGTCCCTTTAGATGATTGAGCAATGCTGCCGCACTCACACACACACTTACACACACTCACACACACACACACACACACAGAGTGATGGATGTCATACATTTTACTGATTCTGCTGCAGTCTTCTGACTTCAACAATTTTAACCCTTTAGCTGTCAGCAGCGATTTGGTTGAAATGATGCCTGTGAAAAACACCGTGAAATTGCTACCAGCTGTGAAATGGTTAAGAGAGGACAAACACGTTTAGATAGTGTTAACCCGCTAGCTTAATTATCTACCTGACGCACACCCACACATGCTTGAATTCACCAAACTGGAAACATTGGCGGGGGGCAGCATGGGTCAACACTAAGTAGGTCCACAACCGATAATTGAACTCAAACTGTGTTGTTTTTCGCTGGCTAAATTCATAAAATATAACCGAGTTGACCCCTCCAACAATGCTAATGTGCTGTCAAATGTTTGAAAAAAAAAAATAATGTGCACTCAGTATGTTACAAGAAGTTTCGTGTAAGCTTTGACAAAACACTCATATAGGCCTATCTCAAATGTGTAGCCGAAGAAAATCAGAAAACCACCATCTTCCGAATACTCATTAAGCTGACAAGTTTCTTTGAACACAATTCAATCAAGCTTCAATTCAAATGGCTGTGATTGGTTTACAGGGGACTGATTTTTATTTGTGATCAGATATTTGCTAATGCTCAAAATACGGCGTAACTCTAAGGCCTCGACGTTCTGCGCTTTCACTCGCCATGTTGCTGTCGCGAGTCCAGCCCCAGATAGCCTCGTTTTCGCGCACGCGACCTTTTGACCCCAAGCTCATTAAGAATCGTCCATTGGGCCTAAATGAAGCTAAGACCATTTAGCAACACACATCCAATATCAAGAGCTACAAGCAGCGCAGACAGTAGGGAGAGTTTAAACAAGGCAAATACAGGTGAATGGACCATGGGTAGACAGAAACACATTGTGAGTCCAGCTGCCGGGGCCGAGACAGGATTCGAACCCACGACCCGGCGATTCCCTTCGCTCTCATGCTCCGACGTTTAACCGCCTGAGCTATTTCGGACTCTACACAGATTCGAGTGTGAAAGGTCGTTTATGAAGACCGTAAGCAGATTACCATTCACATGGTCAGCTGGGGTCAACTGCACGAGTGAGCGTAGTCCTGCGCCAGCCACTAAGCAAGGGCCCGGGCTCCGCGACAGCGGGGCCCCTTGCTTAGTGGCTGGCGCAGGACTAAGCTCGCCCGTGCAACTGGCCCCTAGTGTATGGAAATTGGAACTCCTGTAATAATAGTGCGAAGCTGATGGCAATAAATCTAGCTTCATTCCGTGACTAAGCTTAACCCCATTCACTGCCGTGTTCACGACATCCAACAGCCAAGCTGAAAGAGATAGATCCCCATGAGTGTCCCCCCACCTCCGCCGCGCGTCTACAGGCGCTGGGGCTCGCGATAAGCTAAGCCACTTTTAACTTTGACTGTGATCATTATTTGCGATACGAGTTGTCAATGTTGCCTTAACTAAAACGTCCTTTCTCTCTTATTTCGCAATCCACTCGAGACTTCGCAGATAACAGAATATTTCTACTACCCGTTGTGCTCACAGGGGGGGGGGGGGGGGGGGGGGAGCTCTCCTACGTAGAAAGGAGAAATAGAGCAGACACGTGGTGCCTTGCATGTTACGACGTTCAAATTTCTTCACTTCTTTTGTCCGGCGTTTGTTGCAAGACAGCGAAGCTTACGTATCATGCACGTGTAACCTGGCTGTTCGCGTGGACGCAAACCAGCATTTTAGTCTCATGCTCAGTGTTAATCTTTTCACCCGGCCTTAACCGCCGGAGCAAAGCGGCGAACGCTACCCAGCTGCAAGAGACATAAACCCTCATGAGCCCCCGCAGTCGCGGGGGCTCATGAGGGTTCATGTCTCTTGTCAGTCTAATGCTCTGTATGCGTACCTTTTACATCTGTGGGTTTTTTTGTTGTTGTTGTTTTTTTACGCGAATGTCGGTCGGCGTGCAGTCGTTTGGACCGCGAAATTCGTGATCGCTGGCAGCGAAGGGGTTAAATCCCAGTAGCAAAACGTCTTCGGACCCACTGCGGCCGCCGTGGGCCCCAGGACCTTAGCTTACTGGGAACACTCGAGCGCAGACAGACGACATTATCATACAGCCTGTCACATTATCACACAGCCTGTCACATTATCACACATCCTTTCACATTATCACACAGCCTTTCACATTATCATACAGCCTGTCACATTATCACACAGCCTTTCACATTATCACACAGCCTGTCACATTATCACACAGCCTTTCACATGATCACACAGCCTGTCACATTATCATACAGCCTGTCACATTATCACACAGCCTTTCACATTATCACACAACCTGTCACATTATCATACAGCCTGTCACATTATCACACAGCCTGTCACATTATCACACAGCCTGTCACATTATCATACACAGCCTGTCACATTATCACACAGCCTGTCACATTATCATACAGCCTGTCACATTATCATACAGCCTGTCACATTATCATAAGCCTTTCACATGATCACACAGCCTGTCACATGATCACACATCCTTTCACATTATCACACAGCCTTTCACATTATCACACAGCCTGTCACATTATCATACAGCCTGTCACATTATCATACAGCCTGTCACATTATCATACAGCCTGTCACATTATCACACATCCTTTCACATTATCATACAGCCTGTCACATTATCACACAGCCTGTCACATTATCACACAGCCTGTCACATTATCGCACAGCCTGTCACGTTATCACACAGCCTGTCACGTTATCACACAGCCTGTCACATTATCACACAGCCTGTCACATTATCACACAGCCTTTCACATTATCACGCAGCCTGTCACATTATCACACAGCCTGTCACATTATCACACAGCCTTTCACATGATCACACAGCCTGTCACATTATCACACAGCCTTTCACATAGGGACGAATCACGAAATTAAGGCGTCTGCTTCGTGCGACGTCATCTTCGTAAATGATCGGTAAAAATCTTCGTTTTAACTACTTCCGGTGACAACACTCGGTGTCCAACTATGTTGTAAAAGAATTTAATTTGTGTTTTGGATGGTAGCTGTCGATCTTACACTTTTTGAACAGACAAGACATGATGATCATGGTGATAATAGTGTAATATATCTTAGTCATATAATATCAATACTGTTATATATTTTATGTATGTATGTGATCTCGAATTGCTGCGGATTACCTCACATTCTAGACTGATTTCAGTGGTAGCCTGACGCACTACCTCAAATTATGACCAGTCATCTATTATATGACCAGTCATCTATTATTTTTTTCGCCGATTTGTAAGGCATGACGAACACAAGCGTCGTTTACTTCTCGAAATAATCACCATTTTATTATAGTCATGTGACCATGTGAGAACTTTCACGACTTTCTGCTAGCAGACGACAGGACTCTTATGTTGTTTTGATTTTTGTGATGGCTCACTGTATTGTTAGATAGCGATCCTTAAGAAAAGAAGAAGAAGAAAACAACAGATCAAGCGAATTTTCTTTTTTTTTTTAAACGATTACGTTTTGCAAAAGATTTTAAGCAATGGTGGATAAATAATAAATGTTCATTTAATTTACAGTGATACTTTTCTTATGCTTTTTACCATATGCAGTTAGAAGGTAGGCCTATCTAACGCTGTGTTAAGCATTTTTTTTGTGAGAAATATAAACTTTTTTTATTTTAAGAAAACTTATAGAAAAAAATTACAATTACAATATTAAATGTGTTATTTCATTAAATGTTTTTTCCTTCATTTTTTCACTAACATTGTACAAGCATTCTGATTTTTGGTGATTAGTAAGCGGACTAGTTAAGATTCTTGCGGACTAATTCATTTTTTTTCTTGAGCTAAGCCGCCAGATGACCTCAGAAAAAAAAGATTTGGCCACCCCTGTATGTATGTGTGTGTGTGTGTGTGTGTGTGTGTGTGTGCGTGTGTGTGTGCCGCTGTGCATGTGTGTGCAGTCAGAACAAGAAATCAGTCATTCTCAGGAAATGCCTGTAGACAAATTCAGCTATTTCTGGGAAATGCCTGGTTTAGGACAATTTTCAATTATTTACGGAATGAGTGATGTATTTCGATTCAGAGAATTGAATTTAACATCTTACAGATCTTTCCGTCTAAATAATTTATAAGTGCAATTATTTACAAAAAGAGTGGTATTTTGTCAATCCGAGTTAAAAAAAAAAATGCTCATTACTGCCTTAGGCATTTCCCACGAATGACTAATTTCCCATTTTGTCTGTAACATAAGGTATTTATTTTGCACCAATTTAATAAATTCTTTTAATAGTGTTCTACTTTTCAGTGTTTTAGGGTTGACATCTTTGTCCATGTCTTGTGTGTTATTTTATCTGTGTTGCAAATCGAGTAATACTTGTTGACGCTGAAAATCAGTGTTTTCCATACATGTAAGCATAGTCAGAAAACAAAAAGCAACCACTAAGACATATCTGAAATAAATTTACCAGCTATTTATTATTCATTTTTTATTGCATACAAAAATTATATTATCTAAAAAGATGAATTATGAGAACACTTTACAGCATAATATTTTAGCTGGAAACTCAATATGAGGGTACATGTTGCATTTTCCCCAGCTGCAGTGCTTCGTCGGCATTTTCGACGGTCAGTGCCATGTCACCGGAAGTAGGCATTGGCGCTCGGAAATCTATTTTTAGAATTTTTTTTCGCGGGCAAGGGTCGTGATTCGACCCTATGATCACACAGCCTTTCAAAAGTTCTAAGGTGGGTTGAATGCTTGATAAGATTGGAAGCCTAGTCCATCACTCCACTGTGCGTCGCATGAATGCAGGCAGCAGGTATGCACTGGAACAGAACAAAGCTGTCTGTTGTATACATAACAATTGCAGGGGCGGATCGGAGAGGTGGGGGGGGTTACATGGGTTACGGAACTTCCTCGCCCCTCCTCCCCCCCCCCCCCCCCCCCCCCGACGAAAAATTCTTTAAAATGCCATAACAAAGTCCCTTTTTGGGTGTTTGGACCCCCCCCCCCCCTTCCGCCGTTGTTTGATATTTTGGCAAATGATGAGAAGAGTCATAACATAAACGCGCCTTACCCCCCCCCCCCCCCCCCCCCCCTCCAACTTCAATCCCCGCTTTTTGATTTTTCAGCCATTGGAAGCAAGGTCGTGGGTCGGAGAGGCCTTTTGTATCAGGTTGAAGGTCCCAGACAAAAAGTTGGATCCAACGCCCTCCTCACCCCCCCCCCCCTCCCTCCTTCCTCGAGGTGCTGATCCGCCCCTAGTAATTTATATATTGTGAAGAAATCTGGAACCCCTGGTTAACCAGGAAACTCTCACACCGCCTTAATGTGAAGAAGGCATCCAATCACACATTCTGAGCAAAACCTAAACATTTTTTTTTTTTTTTTGCTTAAAAACACAAAATGTCAGTTACGAGGTTGCATGCGAACAACATCGATATATGGATCGCGCCCGCCACACACACACACACACACACACACACACACTCGCGCACACACACTCGCGCACGCACAAAATTAAGCACGCACGCACACACACAAACACGCACGCACACATACACACACGCACATACACACACACGCACACATACATACACATGCTTGCTCGCGCACGCACGCACACACATTCGCAAACACACGCAACTGAGCACGCACACACACTTGCTCAACGGTTTAAGAGGCACGCAATAGTTTTACTTTCTAAAACAAACAAGTAAACAAACAAACAAAACAACCCAAAATAAATAAAACAACAACAAACACAACACATGCTTTGGACAATAGTCTACTAAATATAACCTTTCTCTCCCTCGTTTCCTACTGTCTTCCAGCACGTGCCCTCTTTCTATGTCTGCTATTTCTTTACATTTGACGCAACTGGCAGTCACAATTTCGTATTAATGTCACAATGCGCTGTGTGCTCTCAGTTGCTTCGCACAACCAATACAAGCACGCATTGTCTGTGGGTCTTTCGCAACAGTAATGACGGGGCCTTTGCACGTAGACCCATGACCACAGGCATAGCATTGTCGCGTCTATGGGAAACAACCCAACAAGACAGAAAAACAAGAAGCCAGCAACAATGAGACGGGTGAAAGGGCGTATTAACCTCATTAGTGCCGAGAAACGTGAAGTGTGTGAAGCCCACCCAACTGCAAGAGGCACAGAACCTTATGAGCCCCCGCAAATGTGGGGGCTCATGCGGTTCTTTGCCTCCTGCAGGTGCTGCTAAAAACTGCTGCTAGTCATGTGTTAAAAAATATATATATAATCAAAGGTTTGTGTGGCGTTCAAACTGCCCTAGTGGCAACGATGTCTTTGTCTGCTAGCATTGAAAGGGTTACTTCGTCCGCCGCTAATTCTACGTCATGTGAAACCGCATAATGCTTACCTCAATGTACGTAACCGCAGTGTATGTTGGGGCCGGGGCGGGGGGAGGGGTCGTGATTTATGTGCTCGTGTTTCCACTGTACCGTATGGCGGTGCCAGCGGGACACCTCATCAGAAACACTGTGACGCCATCTTATCCATTTAGCGTCACGCCGCCCGCTTTTCCCCCATACAATACGCAACAGGAACTCTGGGCACGTTACGCCAGTAACCAGCCTGTTTATGCTTACTAGGCTAGTCACCAGTACGACACCATAATTTTAATTAAGTGTTCACTACACTGTGTTTTTTTCCGGCCTGTTTTTCTATGATTACAGTTTTATACGATTACAGTGAATTGTTCGTCATCGTTTATTCTGTGCTCGCGCTGTGACTTTAGCTTATTAGCTCTTTGTTGGACCATAAAATCATTTAACTTGGCTCTTCAGTGCCTGCAGTCGATTCTTTTCAAGTTGATCTTCACATTTAGAGCGATTTGTGACGCTTGCCTTAATCACACGTGTGCACGACTGACGAATTCAGTGCGCTGTGACACTTTCCCTTGTCGTGTTTTCCTTCACTTCCTGGTGCTAGTTTGCCTGTGCACCCCTACGTAGTGCTGACAGACTTACATTCCCTGCCCTGCGGAGGGATCGTTCGGCTGTGACAGTGTTTGTGTGCTGAGGGGATTAGTCCCCCCCCCCCCCCCCCCCCCCCCCCCCCCCCCGCTGTGACATCGAGGATACTGGCCACAACGGAGTAAGGCAGTGACCTCTTTTGCTTATCTTCGCAGTGTTGTGTTTTATCAAAGCGAAGAACAAAACTCTTATTCACTTCAGTTAATTTACGAACTTTTAAACGTTTATTTGTTGTGGTTTTTATTACACGTTATCATAGTCTCGCGGTTTTATCATGATTTGTGACCGCCAACTACACATTGGTCATTTGAACGTTTACCATCTAGCCAATAAAGTAACCGATCTTTGTGTGCTCTTGACGCAACCCAATCCTTTCCATTTGTTTGGTGTCACAGAATCGCGCCTCAATCCTAACATCAGTGATGAGGCCGTTTCTATCCAGGACTTTACCGTCCTACGCCGTGATGCTGAATACACAGGTCAGACGGGCATAGTGGTGTATATTCACAACTAGACGTAAGGTGGAATCACAAACGGTGGAATGTGTGTGGATTGAGTTAAGAGCAGACAAAGGTAGTCCTGTGCTCATTGGGTACGTCTACAGAAACCCAGCATCAACATTCCAGTGGTTCGATGACTTTACTGTTATGATGGATAAATTTTTTTAAAATCCAGTGCTGAAATGTTGATACTGGGCGACCTTAATATTAATATGTTCTTGAATAACCCCGCCTGGGAGTGTACTATCTCTATGTTTGGGTCTAAACAGTTAGTTAAAACAGCAACCCGTGTTAGTCAAACTTCCTCCACCCTTATCGACCACATCTACACGACCAGTAAGTCAAGGGTGGTGGAACTTGAAGTGCCCCAGGTAGGGATTAGCGATCATTACCCTGTGTGCTGCTGCTTGAACTTAAAATCGAACAATTCTTCCCGCGAGCACCCTCTCTCTTGGCTTGACTTCGCGAACGAAGATTTTATAGGAGTTGCCCACGACGTCTGCAGGCTTGTTCGTGGCTGCGGAGGCCAATCCGAGACAGGCAGGTTCGACCGCAGTGGCTGCAGGGGAAGGTATGGCCAGGGTTCTGAGCTGCGGCATCTCTGTTTTTTCTCCTGAGCCGCTTGTCCTTAAGGCTAGCTCTGTGAGAGTCCTCAAAGGAGACAGCTGCCTTGTAAATGGTGGAGCGCCAGGTGTCACGGTCCGCAGCAAGCGAAGACCACTGGTGGTGGTCGATTTGGCAGGCACTAAGTGACTTCTTGAGACAGTCTTTGTATCTCTTCTTTGGTGCCCCTCTGTCACGGTGTCCAGTAGCAAGCTCGCCGAACAGGGTGATCTTTGGTAGGCGATGATCCTCCATCCTGGAGACATGCCCCGCCCAGCGGAGCTGTGTCCGCAGCAGCAAAGCCTCGATGCTCACAGTTTCAGCCTGTTCAAGGACCTCGACGTTGGTGACATAGTCACTCCAGTGAATGCCCAGGATGGTACGCAGGCAGCGCTGGTGGAAGCGTTCGAGGAGTCGTAGTTGGCTGCGGTAGAGGGCCCAGGACTCGGAACCATACAGCAGGGTGGTGAGGACCACAGCTCTGTACACGCTGATCTTGGTGCCTGTTTTCAGTTGTTGATTGTGCCACACCCGCTTGAAAAGTCGCCCGAAAGCGCTGTTCGCTTTTGCCAGCCTGCTGTCAAGCTCCTTGTCCAGCTTGGCGTCCGACGTGATAATGCAGCCAAGGTAAGTAAACTGGTGCACTGACTTTAGTTCAGACTCGCCAATGGTGATGTGAGGAGGGCGATACACTGTCTTGGGTGCCGGCTGATGGAGGACCTCTGTCTTTTTCAGACTGACCTCGAGTCCAAAGAGCTGGGCAGCATCTGCGAAGCAAGACGTGATGCGCTGCAGGGCTCTCTCTGTGTGTGCAACGAGGGCAGCATCATCAGCAAAAAGCAGCTCACGAATCAGTTGGTCTAGGGTTTTCGTGTGGGCCTGCAGTCGTCTGAGGTTGAACAGGCTGCCATCGAGACGATACCTGATGTACACTGCATCGTCATCATCGAGGTCCACTGTGGCCTGCTTCAACATCATGCTAAAAAAGATGGTGAAGAGGGTCGGTGCCAGCACGCAGCCCTGCTTTACGCCGTTGAGAATAGGGAATGGTTCTGAGAGGTCATTGTTGAGTCTGACCTGGCCTTGCTGGTCCTCGTGTAGCTGGACAATCATGTTGAGGAACTTTGGGGGACAGCCAAGTCGCTCCAGGATCTGCCACATGCCTTGCCTGCTCACAGTGTCGAACGCTTTTGTTAGGTCGACAAATGTTACGTACAGCCCTTTGTTCTGCTCGCGGCACTTCTCCTGTAGCTGTCTCAGCACAAAGACCATATCGGTGGTGCTCCTGTTTGCTCTGAAGCCACACTGGCCCTCTGGGAGTTGATCTTCAGCGATGGCAGGTACCAGCCGATTCAGGAGCAGCCTTGCAAGGATTTTCCCAGCACACAACCATTAGATACAGATCGCTTAAACACTTTAACAGGGATGCTTTTCTTTATGATCTGAGTCCGGCGCCATTTGATATGGCGTTTCACCATAATGACCCTGACGACGCTTTGACTGACTGGTACAGATTGTTCCTTGGTGCTCTAAATAAACATGGCTCCGTTCAGACAGAAAAGGGTAAAGAACCCCCAACTTCCTGCCTGGTTAAGTAAGAAAATCAAGGTTGCCATGCAAGTCAGAAATGAATATAAACGAAATAAAGATTTTGCAGCTTTTCGGAAACACAGAAATTACGTAAAACATTTAGTAAGAAAAGCTCAGAGATCGCATTTTCATCGTCTTATGGACGGCAACAAAGATATTGTGTCTGTGTGGAGTGCGCTTAATGCCTTTTCGAGGTCTAAAAATACCGCACAATGTACACAAATAGTATCGCTTGATGTATTCAATCAGCATTTTCTATCCACTGCCAGTAAATTCCTTAAGAATGCGTCCCCCGATCATTCACCTCTTGTGTCGAACAAGTTAAAGACGTTCTGCGCAGAAAGGCTCAGTCCTGACACCTCATTCACTGTTCCGCTCTTAACAGTTCATGACGTGGGGGAAAACATTTCATCATTAAAGAATAAAGGTACGTCTGGCCATGATGGTATTAGTAGAATTGTCTTAATGATGGCCATACCATATATCACTGAGTCACTAACATACATATCCGCCGTGAGATGGCCTTAGTCGCCTGCTCGGCGTTAAACCCAAATAACTAACTAACTAACTAACATACATATATAACCTTTGTATTCAGCAAGGGAAATTTCCGTCTAGTTTAAAGAAAGCTAAGGTAATCCCGCTGCCTAAAACAAAAGATCTCACCGATCATAATATGTTCAGACCTATTTCCCTCTTGTCAACTGTATCCAAACCGCTCGAAAAACATATTCATACGCACTTACATCAGTTCCTAGAAAAACACAAGCTCATTCATCCACTACAGTCTGGCTTTCGTCGGAAACACTCATGTCATACAGCACTAATACACTTAGTTGACAGATGGCTGGCCGCCATAAATAGCGGACAAATGAATGGAGCTGTATTTTTGGACCTGTCAAAAGCGTTTGACCTAGTTAATCATGATAAACTGATTCAAAAACTTTCTGTTTATCAGTTAAGTGTTGTCGCCCTTGCGTTTTTTTTACATCATATCTGCACGGGCGTACACAATACGTGTATGTAAATGGAACAAAGTCAGTAGAAGAAGTGATACAGCACGGGGTACCACAAGGGTCAATTCTTGGCCCATTATTGTTTTCTATTTTATCAATGATCTTTTTTTTTTTTTTTTTTTTTTACATATATCTGACCCCAATGTCACTTGCAGCCTCGTTGCTGACGATGGAACACTTGACCTTTCATCATCAAATGTAACCTGTATGACTCAGTCACTACAGAAAAGCTTGAACGATGTATCTGAATGGTGTAAAAACAATTCCATGATACCGAACCCTGATAAACTAAATGTATGTTAATTACAACCAGGCAGAAACATCAGCTGAATCCACCTCGCCTTATGCTCTCGTTTAATGGCCAGTCTGTTGAACAAGTAAAGTCAGAGAACAGCGCGTGCTTGGTATCATCATAGATGACAAGTTGTGCTGGCAAAGTCACATAACTATAGTATGTAAAAGAGAACATAAAAATTTATTCCTTTTATCAAAATTAAGATATTTCACTGATGAACCAACAAGGAAGCTCTTCTATTGTGCCCATATAAAGCCACATTTAGAGTACGCCTCCACTGTTTGGGACGGCAGTAGTGACGCAAACTTAAAAAGGCTGAACTCGCTCCACAGAAGGGTCATAAAACTAATTGTTGACAGATCTACAGAAGTAATAAGTACTTACTTACTTACTTACTTACGCCTGTCACCCCTACCCGGGTATAGGCCGTCGACGAGAGACCTCCAGCAACTCCTGTCCTGTGCTTCTCCTTCGATTCTACTCCAGGTGGTTCCCAGTCTCTTGATGTCTGCTTGGAGGTCTCGACGCCAGGAGTTTCTCGGCCTACCTCTTTTCCTCTTTCCCTGGGGGTTCCATGACAATGCCTGCCTAGTGATACTGGAAGCTGGCTTTCTCAGACTGTGACCGATCCATCCCCATCTTCTTCGCCCAATTTCATTCTCTGCTGTTATCTGCTCTGTTCTCTCCCAGAGTCTGACGTTGCTGATCTTCTCTGGCCAGTGGATTTTCAAAATTCTTCTAAGGCAACTGTTCATGAAGGTCTGTAATAAGTAATAAGTACTGACTACAAATTCAAGCTGCTAGATATCCTGCCACTTGAGCAGCAATTTAGTTACAACAAGCTGATACTCGTGCACAAAATTACACGCTCGGAAACGCCAACCTATCTCACTAATATATTTCATTTCGCTCACAGGTCTAGTCGAGCACCAGGAAACAATCTGGTAGTGCCCATGCCAAATCTAGATATTTATAAGACATCCTTGTCTTATTCAGGAGCTAAGATTTGGAACACGATTCCCGCAGATATTAGAGCAGCCTCTTCAGTCAAAACGTCCAGGACACAACTGCTGAAATATCTTAGAAGTAGAAGTAGATAAAATACTATTTCAGCTACATGTTACATGTGCTGTGTCATGTCTGGTATATGCATTGGTGTACCAGTCTGCGCGTCGAACCCTTGCGTGCGTTCGTGTGTGTCTCGTTTTTGCTTTTGATTAGAATTATTATTTCATTTTCATTCATGTACATATTAACTTTTTACCCCGATGTGTTTGTGTGTTTGTGTGTTTGTGTGTGTATGTGTGTGTGTGTGTGTGTGTGTGTTTTAACTTTTACTCCGATGTGTGTGTGTGTGTGTGTGTGTGTGTGTGTGTGTGTGTGTGTGTATGTGTGTGTGCGCGCGCGCGCGCGCGCGTGATGTATGCGTGAGCAAGGACATGATTGAAAACAGGCCTATGGCCTAATCATTTATCCTTGGAAAATAAATTCATTTCATTTCATTTCTCTCTCTCTCTCTCTCTCTCTCTCTCTCTCTCTCTCTCTCTCTCTCTCTCTCTCTCTCTCTCTCTCTCTCTCTCCCCCCCCCCCCCCATAAAGCCCTGGCTCGATGCGACAGGGTGTTTAGAGTCCAAAATAGCTCAGGCGGTTAAACGTCGGAGCAGGAGAGCGAAGGGAATCGCCGGGTCGTGGGTTCGAATCCCGTCCCGGTCCCGGTAGCTGGACTCACAATCCAGGGGGGGGGGGGGGGGGGGGAACTGAAACAGATTTGTTCAATAGCATGTCCATTGAAAGGTCCTGGTAAATCAAAGTGGCACAGTTGGAGTGCGCCTGAGTTCATCAGTGTTCAGGCCGTACTCCATAGGCAATAGATTTCCCTGTCCCCCATAACCCGCCCGTCAGGGCCGTCCATTATCACCTCGGTGCTGTGAACGTTAAACCCGAACTAACCAACCAACCAGCAGGCGAACCATTCAAGTGCCGTAACAAACAAACGGAAATCTGAAGTATGGAAAGGCATTTGTCAACGCGTGAATGCGCTTGGCCGGTAGCCGATCGCACTGTTGAGGAGCTTGTAATCAAAACTGCTTAAGTAGTGTAGTAAGGACATTTTCCAATAGAGTCACAGTGAATAATCGTGCATACATTTTTTTTTTCACTGAAAATACTGGTATTCATAAATGTTTCACAAAACCAAAAGAGTTAAAAAATCAAATAAACACTGACAATATCTCTGTAAATCAGTCACACTCTTATACGTATGGATAACAGTAACTTAGCATAAGGGATAATTAAACTGATATATTAACAAATTTACAAACATATGGTAATAAAAAAATAATTAAAATTAAAAGATTTCTTAACTGATTTTTTTATGAGTAAGTTTACACAATAAGATATCAATCAGGTTCAGGTGATATGTCACGTAATAGAATAATAAAATAATATAATATTGAAACCGCACAGTAATCGCCCATTAGGATCGCTAATGGTAGGGTACACCAGCATTACATTTAATGAATCATTAGGCAGCTAAAATATGTCATGCATTCCGTTAAATGGCAGATTTGTGACCATTAACCAAAATGGCTCATTAGCAGGGATAATGGCGTGACATGGCACTGATATGGACCCAGCATTTCACGAAAATGCTTCCTGAACACATTCATAAATGTTTTATATGGCCCTATCCCGTCTAGCATAGGGTTTAGCATAAGGATCACTTCGGTGCCAGCGGGGACATTAAGGATATAACGAACGATAGCATAGGTTAAAACACCAAAAATGTTGTACTGAATGACTTGCCGCCAAGTAGGCCTTTACAGGTGAAATTGCGAAAAAAAAGTGCTTTTATTATTCAGATCTTAGGGTTCGGAAGAAGAGTCTCAGGCGTGCTTCTGTCAGCCTGTCCGCGCCACTGAATCTGAATGCTGTGAGTACATGTGACGAGCTGTTAGCGCGGTTTTGGCATACGCTGGGAACCATACTACTATTAGATGCTTCCGGTTTCAGTGGCTGCTAAGAGGTGGCTGGTCTCTTCAGGGCCATCTACAAAAATGGCGTATGGTCTTGAGTCACACAAAATTCAACAACCGCGCTTATGAAGTTATATATGGACACCAGTGACTGCATGTAACTGTAAGTTGTAGTACAAATAGAAATCTTACTGAATTATCATTAACTCATTTCATCCTTACACACCCTTGATTTTTGGTCTTCCCTTTGTTGACTGTGTAGCATCATCGTGGTGGCACATGAGCAATAACTTGGGGCTGGTCTTTAGGCTTCAGTTTGTGTGTATGTGTGCATAGCTTAAACTAGTATGAAGGTAGTGTGTGATTGTGTATAGCATAGTATAACTTTTGTAACACACTTAGCGCGGTTTCTGGGGATTTGGTGCGTCAGATATTTCCGAAGTAGTGTTTCAACACGTTTTTCTTCATGTTTCTTCCACTTTGGAAACAAACAAAAACAGATTCTGGTTAGCGGTTTCCTGCCGTGATGGCAAGACTCGCTGTTATTAGAGGGTCAGATACGCACAGGGTTCCCACAGTCATGGAAGTCTGGAAAAGCTATGGAAAATACAAAAATATTTTCCATGGCTGGAAAAACTATGGAAAGTTCATTTTTGTTAAGCTATGTATGGAAAAGTTTTGGAAAATTTAAAGTCTGGCAATCTTACATTGACATGCAAGTTACTTTACAAGAAAAATCTGAAAGTTTTAAAACGTAACCTAAAGACTATAATTTAATTCATAAGCTGATTGTTTATCGCTTGAAGGCTGCCCTTTTTTTTTAAATCCGCAGTGACTTTCCTTGCAGAAAAGCTGCACATCCATTGTTAGAATCTTTCAACTTCCTTTCGTCCTGTGGCCACATAGGGCAATTAGGTTATGCCCCCTTTTCACACACTGTTATCTGTTAGCCTCTTGCAGCATAAAACTATGAATGAAGATCTTTTCTGCCAAAACAAAACATCCACGCGGAGCATATCACAGGAGAAACATTTTCAGCAATTCTTAAAAAAATTAAGAGTTAGCGTTTTTCACAAGACTAATGCACTAAGTACCCCTTGACAAAACTGTCTGCAAACCTGTATACAATCGTGCACATGCCCCTATAAGGCTCCCATGAACACACTCATCATCATCATCATCAGTCCCTTGCCCGAACTGGGCGTTGGGGGGACTGAAAGGCAGCAGCAACAGACAGTGCTCTCCACTGAGTTCTATTTTGGGCGGTGGCAAGCAAGTCTGGCATCTCGAGTTCGGTCCATTCTTTTATGTTTGCGACCCAACTCTTTCTCTGACGACCTCGCCGACGACTTCCTTCGAGAGTGCCTTGGAAGATAGTCTTGGACAAGGTGTTGTGTCGGGTCACGTGGCCAAACCAAGCAAGCTTGCGCCGTTTCACGGTTGCCAGAAGGGGTTCATGTGGGCCCACCAGGGAAGTGATGATGCTCCGTACATATTCGTTGGTCTTGTGCTCGCGGTACGAGATGCGGAGCAACTTCCTCAGGCACTTGTTCTCAAAGGCCTGGATTTTCTTTTCTGAGTCTGCAAGCAGTGTCCAAGTCTCACAGCCGTAGAGTAGAATAGACACTACGAGGGACTTGTAAAGCCTGTACTTGATGGTGAAGCTGATGAACACACTAGGTCAACTCAAATTACCCAAATTTTCCGCTTTTCCACACTACCTGTCATGCCTCTTGTTGCTCAAAACGCCCAAACAGGCAAAAATGGGAACTTTCACACCCTGAAAAATTGGCAAAAACGGGGGAAATTTTTCAAACTATGTCTCGCGGAATTGTTACTACATGAACCGGAAGCAATTGCCCCGTGTAGCCTGTGCATGGAAAGTCACGCAGATTTTTGCCAAAGATAGAAATGGGGAAGTGCATCTTTAGCCACTTAGGGCTAGAAAAAAAGTCAATTCTAAGCTTGGTTAGCGCCAGCTTCGGATGGAGCAAAGCTCGATGCGAGGCACACATACCCAGGGGGATTGCCTCGGCATATCTCACATTAAAGATAAGATATCTCACATTAAATAAAATAATTTGCCCCGAAAAATAGGTTCCACATTTAATTATTACACAAGTTTGGCGTATATATTTAGTGAGCTTTGGAAAACTGTTGTGTCAGTCTTGAAAAGGTCTTTAAAAAGTATGGAATTTTTTTCCACCAAACTTGTGGGAACCCTGTACGCACATTTCTGGCGTACTAATCATCACTGCCCAGTGCCCGAGCCCTATACCAGTAAGAAATTCCCCAGAACTGCCTTGAGATAATTTTAAGGAGAAAATATCCTAAAATTTCTAGCTTGTCCGCCCACGAACATGAGCTCTAGTCACCTTCACAAAGACACACATGGTGGTTGGTGCCAATGTACTTTCTCCCCAATAGCTTTGCTTAGCTAGATGTGATGTAATTTTTGTCTTGTTATTTCTTTGCCATAACTTGAGGCCCGCCCATTCATGATGTCATGTAAACACGCTCTGACCAGCCCCATTTCAAAGTCTACTGTATTTTCAATATGGTAGACAAATATGGAAAGACATCCTTCACAGAGAAATCTGGATAAAAAAGAAGCATCCAATCATTTTGCTCTTTGGGTGTCGATAGCCGTGTTAGTCGCAGTGATTGCTGCAGGACTAAAACATTGCAACTAAATCCGCTGCTGGCATCCAAAGGGTTAGAAACATGGAGGCCGGTGAAATGTTCACAATCTGTGATAAAGTTTTGGAGGTTATGTGACGACACCAACTTCACCCCACCACACCCAACTGCCTTGTAATCTTGTTGGTTGCATTCAGTACTGAAGTACTTATCACTATCATGGTTGTGCTTATGGACTGTAGAGTGGCTTGGATGGATGTTTTTGTTGTGCTGTCTGTCCTGATGACAGACAATTTAAAATCCTAGTGGAAAGCCTGTTGTAATAGAATGATAAAAGCAAGTCATCCCCAGCGACCTGTGATGAGCCTCACCCCCACTTTCCCCTGTGTAACTACAGAATGATGACCAGGTTGTCAAACATGCACTAGAAAACATCCCGTTGCTATAGTGACAGATTTGCAGGGGATGTAAGGGCCTTGCTGCCCACACAAGATTGGGACAGCTCTAGGCTGTAGGCTGTCCCAATCTTGTTACATCCACAAGTACAGATGATTTGCCTGCAATGTGCTGTTTATCCAGGACCTAGTTGATGAAGGCATTTTGTGCCCAGTCACCTTTGAACTTTAGTCACACAGCTCTAAGATGGTATTATAAGAGATTCAAACAATGTATGCAGTATCAGTATTGTCTGGTGTTAACATTTAACAAGTCTTCACAACACAGCTCTAAAGATGGTATAAGAGATTCATACAATGTATGCAGTATCAGTATTGTCTGGTGTTAACATTTAACAAGTCTTCACAACACAGCTCTAAAGATGGTATAAGAGATTCATACAATGTATGCAGTATCAGTATTGTCTGGTGTTAACATTTAAAAAGTCTTCACAACAGAACCTTTAAGTTAACCCTCTTAACCCCACCACCACATTTCCACACAGTTGTAGTAGATGGATTGATCATGATCATTTTCAAACTTTTGGAGGCTTTGTCAATGACTATGTACCAGTTGTAATAGATGGATTGATCATGATCATTTACAAACTTTTGGAGGCGTTGTCAATGACTATGTTAGTACCAGTTGTAGTTGATGGATTGATCATGATCATTTACAAATTTTTGGAGGCGTTGTCAGTGACTATGTACCAGTTGTAGTAGATATCTAGATTACTTACTTACTTACTTACGCCTGTCACCCCTACCCGGGTATAGGCCGTCGACGAGAGACCTCCAGCAACTCCTGTCCTGTGCTTCTCCTTCGATTCTACTCCAGGTGGTTCCCAGTCTCTTGATGTCTGCTTGGAGGTCTCGACGCCAGGAGTTTCTCGGCCTACCTCTTTTCCTCTTTCCCTGGGGGTTCCATGACAATGCCTGCCTAGTGATACTGGAAGCTGGCTTTCTCAGACTGTGACCGATCCATCCCCATCTTCTTCGCCCAATTTCATTCTCTGCTGTTATCTGCTCTGTTCTCTCCCAGAGTCTGACGTTGCTGATCTTCTCTGGCCAGTGGATTTTCAAAATTCTTCTAAGGCAACTGTTCATGAAGGTCTGTACTCTGTTGACTGTGGTTTTTGTCAATCTCCAAGTCTCTGCTCCATATAGGAGAACTGCTTTTACATTGGAGTTGAAGATCCGGACTTTGGTGTGTTGTGACAGCTCTCTGGAACTCCACACTTTTTTCAGCTGGAGAAAGGCTGCTCTGGCTTTACCGATTCGTGCTCTGACATCTGCATCAGTGCCACCTTTTTTGTCTATGATGCTCCCGAGATAGGTGAAGGACTCCACCTCCTCCAACGGGGTGCCAGCAAGCAAGACTGGTTCTTCCCTGGTTGCGTTCAGCCTCATTGTCTTTGTTTTCTGTTTGTGAATGGTGAGGCCCACTTGGGACGAGATGTCAGCAAGCCTCGTGGTCTTGTCCTGCATTTGTTGATGAGTGTGGGACAGTAATGCCAAGTCGTCTACAAAATCGAGGTCGTCAAGCTGTGTCCACAGTGTCCACTGTATTCCACTTCGTCTGTGCTCTGTGGTCATCTTCATGACCCAGTCTATGGCCAGTAGGAAGAGGAACGGAGACAGCAGACACCCCTGCCTGACACCAGTTCTGACCTGGAGCTCCCTCGTGAACTGCCCTTCGTGGATCACGCGACATGTCATACCATCGTAGCTGCTCTTGATCAGGCGGACGAGCTTTATGGGTACACCGTAGTGTCGTAGGAGTTTCCACAGAGTCTCTCGGTCCACACTGTCAAATGCTTTCTCATAATCCACAAAGTTGACGTACAGCGGGGAGCTCCACTCCAGAGACTGTTCCACGATGATGCGGAGAGTGGCGATCTGGTCTGTACATGATCGGTTCTTCCTGAATCCTGCTTGCTGGTCTCTCAGCTGGGGGTCAACGGAGCTCTTCATTCTTTCCAGGATGATCCTGTTGAAGACCTTTCCTGGTACTGACAGCAAGGTGATTCCTCTGTAGTTGGAACACTTGCTGAGGTCGCCTTTCTTGGGAAGCTTGATTAGGTACCCCTCCTTCCAGTCAGCCGGCATCACCTCCTCTTCCCAGATCTTTCCAAACAGTGGGTACAGCATCTCCACTGTTGTCTCTGGGTCTGCTTTCAGAGACTCCGCTGGGATGCCATCTGGGCCTGCTGCTTTGCCGTTCTTCAAAAATGCCACTGCTCTTCTGATCTCTTCCCGGCTGGGTCTGTCACAGCTGATGGGTAGGTCGGTCTCTGCCGGCTGGATGTCTGGGGGGTCGGGTGGGCTAGGTCTGTTCAGTAACTCTTCAAAATACTCGGCCCATCTGTCGAGTTGGTCTGCTCTGTCTGCAATAGGCTTGCCTTCTTTGTCTTTTACTGGTCTTTCTGTATGGCCATACTTGCCTGACAATCTTCTGGTAATGTCGTAGAGCTGTTTCATATTGCCGCTGCCTGCTGCCTTTTCTGCCTCTGCTGCCAGGTTGTCTGTGTAGGCCCTCTTGTCTGCCCTGATACTCCTCTTCACCTCGCGGTTGGCTTCCCAGTATTCCCCCTGTGCCCTTACTTTGGCTGCTCTCGTGCGACTGTTGTTGACAACTGCTGTCTTCTGCTTCCTCACTTCTATCTTCTTCAAGGTCTGTGCTGACAGCCAGTCCTTGTGATGGTGTTTCCTGAACCCTACAGTGTCTTTGCAGGTTGAGTTCAGCGCCTCTCTAACTGCCTTCCACTGCTGCTCTGTGGTGACCACCTCCTCTTCATTTACTAGCTCCTTTAGCGCTTGAAACCGGTTGGACAGCACCAGTTTGAACTCTTCTCTAACTCCAGTTTCTCTCAGGAGGCCTACATTATAGCGCTGTCTTCTTGTTGTCTCTGTGCGGCTTTTCTTTAGCTTGAGCTTCATTCTTAAGGTAAGCAGATGGTGGTCGGAGGCGACATCTGCTCCCCTCCTAACTCGAACATCTTGAAGGGATCTTCTAAATTTCTTGCTAATGCAGATATGGTCTATTTGGTTCTCTGTTGTATGGTCAGGTGAGACCCAAGTTGCTTTGTGTATCCTTCTGTGTGGGAAGATGCTGCCTCCAATGACAAGTCGGTTTAGAGCACAAAAGTCTACAAACCTCTCCCCGTTCTCACTCATCTCCGAGCCTAATCCCTGTCTCCCCATCGCCCCACCCGGGTCTGCCCTGGGGGACTTGGGTGGGGTTAGGTATTTTTTAGTTCCCAGGGTCACCCTGGTCAGCCCCACAGGGTGGGTTTATCTCTCTATTCTGGGGCATGTGTTTCTGTCTACCCTTTGTCCATTCACCTGTATTTGCCTTTTTAAAACTCTCCCTACTGTCTGCACTGCCTGTAGCTCTTGATGTTGGATGTGTGTTGCTAAATGGTCTTAGCTTTATTTAGGCCCATGTGTTAGGTTTATTTAATGTATTTGACCGGCTGGCGACATACATTCAATGTTCTGTTTAGTTGTTTTTTTCACAAGCAGTGCAGGCACGTCCTGAGAAAGCCTTGTTGCTGTCGGGACGTTAAGCAATGTACAATCAATTAAACCTGTCTCCCCATCACCTCTTCGTATCCGGTATTGTCCTCCCCTATTTTGGCATTAAAATTGCCCATGACGATGGTGATGTCTCGCTCCGCACATTTGTCCAAGGCACTCTGGAGTCGGTCGTAGAACTCTTGTTTCTCTTCCTCGTCCCTGTCATTAGTGGGCGCATAACACTGGATGATGTTCAGCTTGAGCTTTTTCTTGGTTCTAAAGGCTGCTGTGATGATTCTTGGCCCAAGAGGTTCCCAGCCCATCAGCGCTCTTTGTGCCACTGGTGACAGCATGAATGCTACGCCTTCTGTATGGGGGGCATTCTCCTCTTCATGACCTGAATACAGAATCATCTCCCCACTTAACAGCCTTTTCTGGCCAGACTGCGTCCATCTGGCTTCACTGATACCTAGCAGGGAAAGGTTGTACTTTTGCATTTCCGCTGCTATCTGGGCGGCCTTGCCGCTCTGGTACATGGTCTTAACGTTCCATGTGCCCATGGTTGTATCCCTGGATAGAGAGAGGCGGCTCGGTCCTGTGGCTTCCGAAGACTTCCGGCTTTCACCACAGGACGTCATAAGTCTTCTGGTAGAAGAACCTTCCTCCTCCAGGAAAGGAATTACTGTTAGTCTTTTCGTCGGCGTTTTTGTAGCTATTTCCTTTTTTGCAGGGTGGGGAAGCTACCCCCACGCCCAACCCCCTTACTAGGAGGACCAGGGGTTTTATGTTGGGGTCACCTTCCCTTAGACCATGTTGGTTCACGGCACCTTATTTCATTCGGTGCACCCCTCTCACGAGGGACCCCCTATCCACCACCCAGGGGACGCGCCTCAACGCCATATGGTCCCAGCGCAAGGAGATATCTAGATTGATCATGATAATTCAAGGGTAGTGACAGATGAGCTTGGCGCCTGAATTTGCTCATCTGGCACTACCCTTGAATTATTATGATCAATCCATCTCCAGCTGCAGGGTCCTGGGGCTAAATGAGTTAAACTGTTTAAACTTATTGAAACTGTTTACAACAGAGGGAGCTGGGTGGTTCGGTGGTAGAGTGTTCTCCTCTTGTCCAGGATGTTGCGGGTTCATATCCAGCTGGTGTAAAAATTTGTTCAGACTCTATTTGGTGCCCAGTTTTTTAAAAAATCACCTTCGTGGTGGTCAAAAGACTTTAAGCCCTAAACGTGTAATTTTGTGCGTGTTTACTACAGATGATTGTGGTATTGTATGTATTAGGTATCATCATGAAAGTTGGAACTGTGTGACAATTACAGGGGCAGCTGGGGACTAAAGTTTACAGGTAATTTGAAACTGGGGATGTGATCCGACTGCGCTTGTCATTTTGTAATGGAGGGTTCATATGAAACTAGGTCGCATAAACAGGGCTTCCGTTTTAGTGCATCTGTGCATCTATGATGCATTAAAACTCAAAATCACGTACTGAAATTGTAACTAAAGGGTAGTCAGATGCACTAAAATTCAATGCATCTGTTTCCGAGACGCATCATCCTTGCGCCACCGTGTGTAACCTAACAGAGATAGGTGACAGTCATTCTATTTTTAGTGACGAGTTGGTTCATTTAGCCGCTCGCTTGGTCGCGGCTGCATTCAGAATCACCCAGACTCCAGGTCCGTGCGAGTGTAACTAGATGGGCAAACTGTTAGTTTGCAGGTGGTATCAGCATGTTATTACAAAGTGAGCGCTACATGTTGAACGCGTTACTTGCTGTGACGTCACCAGTCATACTATTATGGGATATCACATCGTGCGTTTCACTTTTGATCTTGAACAAAGTTGTAAATGGCGGAGAAAAAGCAAAGGAAGCTGGAATGCTTCGGATTCTTTAATCCGGCACTGTCTGATCGTGATAATCACTTAGAAGAAAGTTGCACTTCGACACCGCCGTGCCCATGGACAAGCGACAGTACCAGAAATGATACCCCTCGGCCGTGTTTGGCACTGCCGCTGCGACTTGCAGTTTTCAGTTCAGAGTTCATGGATGCGTGTATTTCCATGACTAAAGCACGATGGCACATGGATGACATGCGCAATGTGCATGGAGGCGAACTCAAAAGCAAGTCCAGAAATTTGAACACTCAACTGAAATTAGTTTATCAGTTTTTTTATCGTGGTCGATCCATCTTCTGGTACACAGGTATTAGGCCAGGCAAAAGCTCTAAAATTTGAGAAATAAGTCTTTGGGGTTAAATGGGTTTAAACCAACTTTTAAGTACATTAGTTCACAGTCACACACACACACACACACACACACACACACACACACACACACACACACACACACACACACACACACACACACACACACACAGAGTTTAGACAAGTCAGACTTTGGTTGTCAATCTGCATTCAGCAGAAAAGGCTGTACTGTCTGTTACAATACATTATCAAATGATGATACAGATAAATACATGTATGTGCTTTTCTATGAGAGAGGGAGACAGGCTTTTGCACGATAGCTCAACAGGTACAAAATCAGTATCATGGAAAAGACACGCACACTGTCACAATAATTTTAAAGAGGAGAGAGCAAAATGAGTTTTTTAAATTTTTTAAACCATACAGATGCAGTTTTTCTTAAATAAATTTGCGGACCCTCTATTATGCTCAAATGGGGGTCTGTGTACACTCTAAAATTTATCCCTGGGGTCTACAGACCCTTTAACTTCTTGTGAAAACAGAAGCCCTGCATAAAGCTCTTATATTAATATTTATTACATACATGTTGCATTTCCATCCTGTGTGATGTACTACTACTAAAGTACTAATGTTTTGTGTTGACCAGGCACCTTGATTTGAGCTAAACTGAGGGCTTCTGGGCACTACTGTGGACACAAGATGGAGTCTCATGACCCGCTGGTGACAGCAGACGTGAAGATAGAGATTGATGTGGCAGAGGAAGATGAGACTTGCATAAAGCGAGAATATGGTAATGGTACACCCACACTTATGTACACAGCAAATCTCTTTATAGAGATGTGGTTGAATCTTTAACAATAACAGAATCAAATTTGGCACAAAGGTAGCTGATGATATTAAGACCTTCCTGTGCATATCAAGTTGGGCGACTCATCACAAATTTCAAGGGTCGCGGGGGGTTTACAGATGTGTGGATAACCGATAATGCTTTATATTTTGATAAAACAGAGATTTTGCTGGTGCAGAATTCAGCCCTTTACTAGTGTCACAAAGGTCACACATGTAAATCGGTTGTACACATGAGCTTTGCCTTTCTTGTTTTGGTTTGTCTTGGAACTGGTACATGAACTTAGTGCTTTAGGCCCAGAAAAAAACACTTCCAGCACTTGAAGGATAATAAAACTGACACTTTATCTATCTGGTGAGCCCTCAATGCCTTTACGAAATCATGACAAACACCATTGTGTACTTCTATATCCACTGATACTTTTAATAGGTATGGCAGCACACCCTAATTACTGCCATTGTGATGAAACTCTATGCCCAAGCATAGTGTTCACACAGTAGGTTAAATACGGTACGGGAGTTAACGGTTTGTTTTGTGCCGATAGTCCGTATAGCATGAGACCCACATGAAATCTTGGAGGAACGGTTAATACGGGGAGCGTTAGTGAGTTTTAGACAAAAGCTCAGTCTGGCAGAGCAGTAAATACATTAGTACGGGCTTTCTTATTAGAGGAAACAGATGTGTTTGAGATACCTAGTCCGTATTCCAAGACAATGAAACCTAGAATTCAGGTATGTGTCTATATATATGTATTATTGATAGTTGCTTAGTTAAAAGACGGTATGCGTTGGTAAGAGTAATTTGGTTGTATAGTGTTGACCGGTTTGGTTCAGTTATGTTGGTTTGGAATTCAGTGAGGTAACCAGTGTTTTTCGTATATAGTTATTTACCGAGATGGATAGCTAAGGAATGTGAGGGGTGTATGTCTATGAAGGTAGTACGTGGTTGGTTAAGCATAGTCTTTTCCAGTGTAGAGAATAGTGTATGGCGAGAGTGTTAGGTTATAGTCTGTTTCAAGGTAGTGACAGTTATGGGGGTGTTATGAAAGTAGTTGGGTTATGAAGCACGTGTGTGTGTGAATGAACGTGTGAGTTATTTGTATCAGCCAGGTTACATAATGTTTCTCATGTTGTCCAATATGTGTGTGTGTTTAGCAAGTGTTACGATTTGGGTCCTTCTTGTTGTTTAGAGTGCTTGTCAGAGAGAGAGAGACGGACGCTGAGACGTCAGTCACCAGGACCTAAAGCGAGGTCATCTCTCCAGCTCTTCACTCGGGGAGTGAGCGGCTGGTGCCCAGACACGAGGGTCACAGCGAAGATACAGTACAAGAAACGAGGATGTCCACGATACGAGAGACAGGATGACTCGAGGAGCGTATGAGAAAGGACTTGCACGCCTAGACGTGAAAGCACTGACAGTAACCAGGCGAGAACACCAAACAGGTTGGATAGTGAGAGACTAATACCTAGCCTGGCCGTGATATTGTGTATGTGATGTTTGGATGTAGTGGGGAAGGTGGAGTGTAAATAGTTGATAATCTTTTTAAGCGTTTGCTCTATCTATTATGTATAAAAGTTCCGCTAGAAAGGAAGCCTGTGTGTTGAGTTTTTACCGCATAAATGCGGCCTTCCGAGTCAGTGGCGGTGTATGCGTCTGTTGTGCGAGAGTCTGTGCGTACGACTGGGCGCAAGTCTGCGTGCGTTACAGCCATCAAGCAGAAGAAAGAGCAGTTTTGCCTTGATTTTAATGACGATTTGCAGGCAATCTGTTGAAAAAATAAATCACTGAAGCTGAAGTACAGTTTAATATTTCTTCTTTCAAATGAGCCTATTTTGGTCCGTATGAGTGTTTTCTACAGTGAGCAGTGTCACCGAACTTTTTAGTCACTTTTTCGTCATCGCATGCCGTGGCCCCAATGGCAGCAGTGCTATCGTGTATAGTGTTTTTCTGGTCAGATTATCAGTGAGCGATTTTGAGGTCGACACACACAGTACATGGCTATATTTACTGTCGAAATGTAGGGAATTGTGTCAAGAAATAGTTCTACACATGGCCCAGTTGATTTATCAACAATCATGGAAAATAGTAATACAAATATGAAAAACTTGATGTTTTTTTTCATGTTTTCTGTGCAAACGAAACATTTTAAACACCCAGTTTTAGGGCTTAAATGGAAAGAAAATAACGCACTCGTTCAAACGTGCTATTAGGTTAATGTATGCGTTCTCTGTCGATGTCACAATCACATGATTTTCACCACATGTGTTCGCGAGACCGAGCGTGCGTACAAGTCAAAATGGCAGCCTCCAGCGCGCTCACTTTGCCCTGTTCTTTCCAGGATATTGGCGTCAAATTGCGTAAGTAATATTAACTTTCTTGTTCTGAATTTGTTAATATGTTTATTCTGAAAGTATATGCCTAAAGATTATGGGTTATTGTTTTACGTTAATCAATAAGATTTGCAGAAAATAAGACGGGTTACAAGCTAGCGGGGTAGGAGTTTCTTTGTTGACGTTCGAGCAGATCGCCAGTCTGTAAAATATGTCACATAAAACAGCTCACAGCCACTACAATTCTATTGAGATAGTTTACATGAGCGTTCTGCTACAAGCCATTTTTTTTTTTCAAGCGTTGGATGGTGGTTAACAATTGAGTAATCAACAATTTATCTTGGGTCGGTCTCTGAAGTTAGTCTATGCAAGGGAGGTAATTTGTGAATGAGATCACTTCCGGTGGTTGTGAAAATGAAACTCATTAGGAATTTTAACAAGTTTTAGCCTCTGTTGTTCGTGTAAAGTACTCGTGTATATAATCTGTATCACGATCTACTAGTTATTTGATAGTCTGCTGTTCTTTTCTACCTAGTAGCTGTGATTTGCATTTTAATGCAGAGCCACCTGGCAATAGCGGATTAGCACTAGCATTAGTAGCAACCCCCCCCCCCCCCCACCCCCCCGTTATCTCTAAAAGAGAAAATTCAGTCTTTCTTACTTAACTTAAAGTATTTATTTTCCACTTCCAGGGGATGATTAGTTCCATAATCGCAAGAAAGTGTTCCTGGCTGAGGGAAGGGGTAGAAGGCCAAACATTCACGATGTCACACCAACAAACTGCCTACTCCTGCAGATTTACCTGCTGCGAGAAGATGGAGGGAAATTGTACGATGAAGCTGCTGCCTTTGTGCAGCACTTGTTTCCAGACTTGACTTTTAACAAGATTCGTCACATGATTGCACACGTAAGAACGAGATGGGAAAGTTTTAAAGACAGTGAGAAGCAAGAGAAGTTCCTTAAGGAAGAGTTCGACAGCAGTGGTGTGGGGTTGCATTCGAGAGATTGTGGGCTGACTCGACGAAGGATTCTAGAAGCAGACTGTCAGCTTTCAAGTGATTCTACATGTGCAGTTTCTCTCAGCAGGACTGTTCCTCGATTTGCATGATTTTCGGAGGCAGGAAATCAGAACATTTCAAGATATGTGCACTGAGTGTGGGGTGTCTGAAATGAAGAAAATGGCCAAGGCAGCAAACAGAAAAAGAGATAAAACTACAAAGGCTGACATGGACTTCCAGTTTAAGCTGAACTCATTTACGTGTTTGCGAGACATTGTCGCCGTGCATTTTGATGACACCTTCCACATCGGCAAAGTCGTAAATTCAACTCTCCTAGAGAGGCTGATGTTAACTTTATGGAACGTTGTAATGTTCAGGCAGACACGTTTAGGTGGCCCAAGACGGAAGACCGGTGCCACAGAAACTTTATCTTCGCTTCATGTATCAGTTTGACGCCTGTTTCATCATCAGGGCATACACTGAGCATTACTGATGTGGTAAGTGTTAGGAACAGTCATAATCAGTGCAAATTGCTGTATTGTTGAATCATTTCAGTGACATCCACCCTGCCCTTATTTTGTGGGAAACTTTGGCTGCCGGTAGCATTTTCTGTTGAGGTGTTAGCTGCAGTAATCAACTTGACTAAAATAATATAGACAACCCAAGAAATGCGTAAAGTGTGATGCATATTCTAAGTAACAGGAATTGTTTTCTGTTACTATTAAGCATTATGTTACATTTTTGCAGTGATATTTAAAGTGGTTTTAAAGTTACACTCATTTTATCTTTATTGAGTGTCACCCTGTAATCTTCATCCTTATTTAGGAATACATAGCATATAATTAAAAACGCTTTTATCTTAATTTGTGTTTAAGTATCAATAGGATATTTGATTCTGTAGATAACAATGAATATTGTGTCCAAATTGCAAGGCGATATGTCTAACAATTCAAAAGTTACTTCCATTTAAAATTTAGCAGACGCCGACTTTTTCCATCGGAAGACATTTTGACAACTTTGAGGGCTTATAACATCTAATTTTGTGATTATTTTAACTTGTAAATAAGTAGAGCTACACTGTGCATACTATAGAATACTTTTGTCATAAGAGAGTTGATGTTGGACAATTATGTCAGACTTGCCTACCATACGGTATTTGGCCGTATTCATACGGATTTTAGCCTGAGAATACAATAATCTGGTCAGGTTGTTAAAAGTACGGTCACGACATGTTTTTTTTTTTTTTTTTTTTTTTTTTTCTGTTAAAAGACGGTCAGTTTGTATTGTAGTTATTTCCCTTGGCTAGCTGTCGACGCCATTTTGATTTACACCAGTGAACAGAAACTACCCATCCGATATTTATAAGCCAAAAATGAAACGAAGCCGTGATGCTGATCATTCTTCTGACGAACCGTCAGCCAAGCAGGTTACACGAAAGCAAAGCTTTTTTGAAAGCATACAATGAAAAGTGGCCTTGTTTGACAGTATCATCAAAAGGTCAGGATTTTGCGTGATGCATATTGTGCCAAACAGATTTCACGGTTGCACATGGTGGTCGACATGATTGTGAGAGACATATTTCCTCCAAAGCCCATGCCAAGGTTGAAAATGCTGCCAAAGGTTCGGCATCGATCAGAGGCATGTTCTCAGCTGCTCATTTCAAAACAGCGCCTGGAGAAACTTTTAAAGTGATTCATGCAGAAGCGATGTTATGCAATTACATTGCTGTGGAAAACATCCCAATCAACCAAGCACAGAAGTTGGCGCACTTGATGAAGGAAATGTTTCCTGACAGACGGCACAAGGTTGGTTTAAACAGCATTTTATTTACCATGCATAGACTGTTTGAAAAAAAAAAAAATCTTAAAGTAAAGTGACCAAGACGGCAAGTGTCATTTATTCCAATTATATTAACAACAATCAAAAAAAAAAAAAAAATGGCGAAAATCAAAGAAAAGAAGCAGAAAATACCGAAGTAGGCCTACATATAAAAGCAATTGAATTAAATGAAAGTATATCATGAAAATGATTTTTTTCTCATTTATGGCTGGCATGTGTAAAAATACATCACCTTTTATAGCAGAATGCATAATAGCAGTTATAGTACTATTAGTAGAATAGAATAGGGACCTAAGCAAGAGCTTCATATTAATTAATTTGTTTTGTGTTTTTCTACTTGTTTGTATTTTACTGTATGATTCGAGTCGTTTATGCTTTAGAAATTCTTTGTGTAATTGCAACTAGGATCATTTCTTTTCTCATGTGGTTAATACGAATTTTAGTATTACTGTTTCAGTACTGTGTCTCACTGCCACAGGTCTTCAGTTTGGGCGAAGCAAGGCCACAGCCATGGTCAAAGAAATGTCGGCCATTACTATGAAAGACTTGGCTACTACCATGAGGGCTCAGCCATTTAGCCTGGCAACTGACGACAGCAATGAAGCAGATGCCAAACAGTTTCCACTGGTGGTTAGAACATTTGATGTCACTCATGGCCAGCTGGGATGTGTAACAACACAGCTGCTGGCTCTCGCAAACTGTTAAGGATCTGCTTCAGGTAAGTTGCATTCAGCATACACCAAGTTGTAACTTTTTATGCATAGATTCATTTTATGCATAGATTTGTGAACACACTATGCATTCTAAAAGTTCAATTCAGCATATAAACATGTTCAGCTGTATGTCTGTAATCTTTACTATACGCCTACTTTGTTACTTTGTATATAATTCTCAACAATTCAGCATTCGTAATGAAGATTTTTTATTTGTATGCTTTGTTTAGGAGAAAATATCTTCCAGCTCATTGATGCAGAGTTGCAGCACCATGGTATCTCCTGGAATAGCTGCATTGCTTTCGGCTCTGATAACGCTGCAGTGATGACTGGGCGCCACAAAGGTGTCTTTGCCTTCATTACCCAAAAGAATCCAAGTGTATACTTGGCCGCTTGTACACTACACTTGGTCCACATTGGCGCAAAGAAAGGTTTGTTGCTTACATTTGTTAGGCTTGATTATGTGTTTTTATTCTTCTCTTTCTACTTTTCAAACATGAAGGTGTAATATTGATGTTCTGCTAATTTTGTTTGATTATAGGTGCTGCATGCCTCCCTCCCATTGAAGAGCTCCTCATTGACATCTACTACTTCTTCAAAAAGAGCACCCTTCGCCAGGACACATTGAAAAAACTCCAGGAACTCTGTGATGTGGATCAGCAAAAGATGCTCAAGCATGGATGCACACGTTGGCTGAGCATTGCAAGGTATACAATTACATTTCAGGGTTTTTCATTAGTGTAGTTAAATTATTCATAGGGAATTAGGATCATTTTACTCCCACACAAATGGCCACAGTAGTACCTGAGTCAAAGAAAGTTGGTGGTCACTGATTTAGATTTATGTTGCAGGTGTATCAAACGGCTCCTTGACAATTGGGAGCCATTGCGACATGTCTTTCTGGAGGCAAGCAAGAGGAAGAATGGTGATGCCAAGAACAACACAGAAGAATCAGTTGGTGCTTCAAGCAGAAAGGTGGAGAGCATTGCCAATTTCCTGCGTTACCAACCAACAGAATGTACACTCACTTTCTTAGCTACACCCTGAGAGTGTATGATGAGGTGCTCATAAAGCTACAAGCAGAAGAGCCCCTGATTCACCACTTACAGCCAGCCCTGGAACAACTGATACGGCGACTATTCAGCAGGTTTGTGAAGCCATCTGCCTTGAAAGACAAGCAGCTGAAGGACATTATGTACAGCAGCAGAGAGAACCAGAAAGAAGACCTGGACCTACTGGTGGGAGAAGAGGCCAGGAAAATGCTGGACAGACCCACCGACTACAACCTCAAAAGTGAGCGCATTGCAGAGTTCTACACTTCTGTACGTGCATACTTTGTAGAAACCTGCAACTACCTTCTCCTAAAACTTCCTCTCACTGACCCCTTGCTCCAGCACTGCAAAATCATCAGTCCTTCAGCTCAGGTGATGGTGTCCTCCCAAGACCTGCGCTTCTTCATGAAGCGGTTCCCTGCTCTCCTTCCACCATATGCTACATCTGAACAGATTGAGGAGCAGTTTGCAGAATATCAGGCAACTGATATCGAGGAAATGGTGGGCCCATCTACAAAGGTGGATGAATTTTGGGTGCAGGTCAGCAAGAAGCACCAACAGCTACTGCACCTGTGCCAGTTTATGTTGGGTATTTGCACCATCCCGCACAGCAGTGCTGCCTGTGAAAGAGTGTTCAGTTGTGTGCGTAAAACGTGCACTGACAGCAGGCCCCAGATGGGCAGACACTGTGATGGTTGTCAAGTCCAGACCACAGAAGCTTTTCACAAATGAGGAATTGCAGCAAATGAAAAGCGCATATACTCAGTCACTGCACAAATATAAACTGTAAATTGTAATACAAACATAAAAACAGTTATACAAAAAGCAAGTTCCCCGTCGGTCGTATCCACCGTCTTCTCCGCAAGTGTTAAAAAAACAGTAAATAGTCTGTACTCTGCAAACTGTGTTTGATATGTAATATTATTTTATGATTATATTGTTTGGATGTCGATTTTCTTCTCTGTGGTATATTGAAAACAGTATCTTTTCCGGTTTACAAATAAATCTGGTCAAAACTGTCATAATATGGTTTTTAACTGTCTGGAGTACTGACAACAGTTTTTTCAGGTAGGCAAAATAGCTAATTTGCGCACTTTCAAATTGGCTTTGTGGCTCATTTTGACAGCTTACTGAAACTGAAATAAAAGACATTATGCCATTATTCCTTGTCTAATTTATTTATGTGATAGTTGTGTCTGTCATTTGTGAAAATAAAAAGATTATGCTGTTTTCGTTTTGTGATACAGTCTTCCAAAAACGTGTTCGTTTTAACAATTGCACACATCGTAAAAAAAAAAAATGTTAGGCTTTAAATGCGAATATTTCAGAAACTAGACAAGCTAGGACATTACTTTTTTTTTTTTTTTCTTTTTTTTTTTTGTTATGCTCAGAATGATGAGCTTCACAACACTGTAATACTTTTTAAGCACTACATTAATTTTTTATTCTCAAAATTTGGCTGCCACTGCCTACTTTTAAACCAGCTTTTCCTGTCTGCTGCTGACTCGCTTTTGATTAAAAGTAATAATAACCAGAACACATCGACTGCTTCTGAAAAACTGAAATTTTTTTTGCGACACGAGACTGGCACCGACTGATTTTTTTTTTAGTATTTTTTGACGTAGGAAAATCTATCAGTCAGTTAAGAAATAAATGCTCCCTTGGTCATGTCATTAATAGCTTCTTTTTAAAACTGACTGCCCTATATGTGGTTGAATCTTTAACATTTATTTATAATCTCATAATCCAGCAAGGTACTTTTCTAAAAGAGGCTGGAAAATAGCAAAAGTCCTTCCATTGCCAAAAACTAAAGACCTCACAGATCCTAATAAATTCAGGCCAATTACACTTCTGTCAGCTCTGTCCAAACCGATAGAAAAACATGTCCACAGGACCTGAGTCATTTCCTGGAGAGACATAAGTTGATTTTTTCTTTACAGTAGGTAGTGGCAGCCAAAATTTCATTATAACTTGAGACTTTCCTTACATTGTTTTATTAATAGAGCATTAGGAAACAGACAAACAGCAAAAAAGATTTTGTAAATATGTTGATTAGTTCCTGAGATACATTTTAAACTTTTAGGCTTTCGTCCCTGGGCCGCCAACCTAATGAAAAGCCATTTTCAGACAAGGGATACAGAGACACTTAAGAAGATACAGGCTTCATCTTTTTATTTCACAATCTGTATTATCAGGAGAGTATGAGAAACAAATATGAAAACCATAATTGCAGTACAATGATGTATAACGAGTTGCTAAAAATGGAAAAAAATCAATCGGAGCCGAGTTGACATTGCACAGAAAGTCCAACTTTGTGACCATATTGTGAGATGATTTTAACAAATACATATACAAAAAGTAAGCCTATTTTTTTTCAGACTAATATACATAAACTGTTCTGATAGAAGGTGCCAAAGTCCAGAAAATGCTCAAAATGACATATCGCGGACATGAGCAACGACGCGCAACATGGAAATTAGCATAACTTCTGAACGTCTTGATGGATTTTCATGCGGTTTAGACACAAGTCGGAATATATATTCTGCTGCAATATTAATGAAAATCACTTCCATACATCAAGTCGTTCATGTTGAACATGCTACAAATAAAATAAAAGTATCATCGACAACATGTTGAAAGCACAAATATGACTGTAAAACTTTAACCGGTATACAGATTTTGAGGCCATTTGGCATGGAGGAAAAAAAGGATATTCAGCTATGATTATAATCAGAAAACAGATGTAAAGAGACACCTGTAATGTACGTCATATATTGATGAATATATGTCTAAAATAGCAGCTCGGCTTGATCTGAACCTTGCAAGACAGTCTGCACAGTCAAAGGACAGATGTAAGTACCAATGAAACCAGCTCACTGCTTGAGCTATGCAATCAGCACTGAACAAAAATGCACACTACAGCAGAGTGTTCTTGAAACGTTGGTACAAGTCTCCGATGACTGCGGTAAGAGTAGTTGTGTCATCGACACTTTCTTGAAGTTTCATCACTTTGTTTGCCGTATGCTTGAGTTTTCTGGAAAGTGTCTCTTTCGTATACTGTTTCAAGCGAGCTGTGATGCTGTCGTGGTTGATCTGGAGTCCCCCTAATCTCACTTCAACACGTCTTAGCTGATGTGTCCTTTCAGTTAAAACTTGCTGCAAAGTCCTCGTTTCAGCACTGGACTTTTGTGCTGTCTTCATAGCTGCCTGAAACTTGATATTAAGTGTCTGATTTTCCTGCTCACTTCTTTAATGCGACGCTGCACATTGGTCAGCTCCTTCCCCAATTGCTGAATGGTCAGTGTCATGCCTTTCTTTTCAGAATCCAATGTCGTGGTGGTGTTACCTGGTTCTGCTGGATTAGACGCTGCCAGAATGCTAGAATCCAGCGTTTCCGCCAGAAACGAATCTACATTCCCCTTTTTCAGACCAATGAGTCGTTTCTTGAAGTCACCCACTTTTACAACCCTCCTCCTAGTTGCTGCAGCGGTCACAGTCTGCTGGGTCAATCTGAACCACATCATTTCGAATGTAGAACCTTCGCATTTTTTAAATGACTCCAGGTCAAGAAGTAAGCCTTTTGTTGGTGACTGTAGTGATGCCAGGTGGCAATCGCCTGTCAAAAGTTGCTGTCTGGTGATGCCAAGTTGATGCAGGTGTTGTTCTACATGTCGTGTCATGACGTTTCTTTAGAAAATTCTCTTGCAGTTGTATAGTGTTCTGCTTTTCCCAGTTTAGCTTTGTCTCAAACACCAAACATCTCGGACGACTCTCTGTCAAGTCCGGAAAAAGGTTCAAAAGAAATGCTGCTGCGTCATCAAAAGTCTTGTCACCCTCTTCTTTCAGAAGATAAACTTGAAGAAGAAGTGAGTTATCCAGTGCACTGAAGGTGGGCAGGTCAGGGCGCCTCTCCCTCCCTTTGGCAAGGAAGACTTTCTTGAGTACAATGTACGCATCATCAATACCTAAAACAAATGAGGTTGTTTTGTTAAATATAATGTTAATCAGTTAAAAAATACTAGCGGTTCACTATCAATATCATGATGACTCAGTATGGCTCTTTACACAAACAGTACTCATGTCATTGTTTACCTTAAACATCTTTTGAGTACGAAGATTTAATTAGGCCTAGAGTAAAGAAAAATAAAAAGCAGGATATTTTGATCATGCTGAGTGTGACTAATTATTTATCTCGACGAAAGAAACGAAGAGAAATGATGAAATACTGGCCGCTCTGAGGCCTATTTTGTCAATGCTGCATAGTCGCTCATCAAATTATCTGCCCCTGGCTGTTATCACTCGCTTCGATGCCCAACAGTTAAACTTGAATATAACCATAACAGATGAGCATCGGCATTTGAAATTAAATAGGAAGGTGATAAATGCATTTACAAAAACATTACTAAGCGGCTAGTGAAGCCAACTGACTTCTGTAGTGAAGTATTTTCCTATATTCAATGGCACTTTCCATCCAAACAAAGATGCAATGATCAATGAGGCTAAACGCAGTGATAGAAGGATGTGTATGCAAGAATTCTGAAGAATAATAAAACAAAATAGCATCTAAACCCCACAAATGACAATATTGCATAAATCTGCAAAGCGATTAAGCTTTTACTTACATAGTTTTCTTACAATTTCCTCGAAAGTGGAAGTACCGGTTCGTCTTCAGTCGCCGCCATTTTGAATTGCGGTCAAATGCAGCCGCGCGTGAACACGAGTGGGAAATTCCTCAAGCAGATTTTCCACTACATTTGCATAATTTAGCCTCTAACGCCATTCGATGGTACCCAGATGTGTGTTTTTATACGTTCCGATTGCTAAAAAATGAAAATTTGTCCTTATTTTTGTGGAAAAACTACAATATTTCACGAGTGTATACGAAAACCACCAAACACCTTATACCAGTTTGAAGCTGACATCATGACCCACATTTTGATACTAAATATAGCTGTGTAGCGTGTGTGTGTGTGGTAAATCTGCTGGCTTGTTGAATGGAGGTATCGTGTAGGCGCTTACGCGAGGCATGTGTCGGGAAGTCGGCCTGTGGCTCGGGCGAGCCGAAACGCATGCTTCAAAGTTTATTTGTGCATTTTTTTCACACGAATAAAACATATATAATATTATGATCATTGGAAAGAGGTTTTGGCATCCTGTCTCGGAAGACAATGGAGTATATGCGCTTGCTGGGTCAGTCACTGGAGTGACCTCTCCAGGGCGCAAGCCTGGGCGAAGTGTATGGAGAACCTGGGGTGCCCAGTCGTCAAGATCCCCCTCTCGGCCTCGCTGATGTATCCAAAGGAATGCAAAGCAGTACGTTTGGCACCAGTTTGGCTGCAGGAGCTGCCAGAACAGTGCGTGAATACAGGCAGCTGTCTGCCTTCGGGGCTCCACTCCTGATTTGAAGGGTTTACTCCCCCACATTTGGCCGTTGGATCCAACCTGATCTCCTCCGTCCTCTAGCCGTTGGCTGTCAGAAACAGCTCATCCGCCTAGTGGTGCAATGTGAACACCACCCCCTCACGTGGTTTAGCCCACCAGCTGAGGTGGTTTGCCAGGGTGTGGCGCTTGGAGCCAGCACGTGAGAGATTAAGGAGATGGATGAGGACCAGTGATGCCCGTCCGTCCTATGTAGGACGCAGCTGCCGAACAGCAAAGGTGCTACCTCTATCCAGAGCCCCTTACACCCCATTGGAAAGAGGAAAGGACGTATAAGATGCATGATAAATTTGAGTTGAAGTTGGCACAAAATGCAGCGATTTTATGCTTGATACAATACAATACAATACAATACATGTAATACTTTATTAATCCCTCACGGGGAAATTCACTAGCCGACTGGCGAGGCTGCCGCTGCCTAATTGAAATGCGTTTGTGCATACGCTTGTTGGTGATTTAAATTCCATCATGCTTTTTTTTTTTAATGAGATAATAAAAATGTTTATTACCTTAACAAATCTTGATACAAGCAAACCAGTGTGGTTAACTAATGGGATTGATAATCGTGATGGTAGCAAGGCTGTAGCTATCCATGAAATGTTTTACACTGTAAAGTGGTTTAATGTAACAGATGATGGTGAATATTCTGTACAAGGAAGTATAGGTGGCATAGGTTATGGCTCTGGTCATATACAGCCCGGGTATTATGACTTTTGTACTTTAGCTGAATTTTTACAAAATAGATATAAAATTAAAGCAACTCTAAATCCGGCTAACTTACTTCTTACCTTGGAATTTCCAACAGATAGTGAGTTTGTATTATCAGATAGACTTATAATGCTACTTGGTTTTTTAAGAAAATATGACATAGTCGTTTTATATGTATTAAAGGATGATGATTGGACATTAGATAAAGGATATATAAAGCCCAAAAAACAAAAAAAATAGTTGGAAGATACCCTGTTCATTTGGCAGTACACACAGTACTAAGTGTTTTATTTGAAAGAACTGAACACGACTGAGGATGTACACAATGGAAAGCCTTTAACTTTGTTAAGATGCTTACCTACTGGAACTGCACCCTATTGTGAAAGTGTGGTTAGATTTCTTAATTTGCAGTTTAAGAAATTAGGTTCCAGTTTCTTTGAATCACTGTGTTTATCTGTAACTAATCAGGATGACAAACCAGTTCTGATGCATGATTTTAGTGTTGTATTAGAAATTAAATAATTGTATTTTTGTTTATAAAAAAAAAAAAAAGTGAGTTTTGGTCCAAAGCCAAGAATCATACCAGTTGCGTGTCTGGTAATAGAATTAAAGGATTTGGCTGATGTACAGGATTTTGATAAAGAGGGGGAGGTTGGAGAGGTGTATGGTTTTGAACTTGATTCTTTTGGCATGTACAAGCGGAAAGTAATCGACGCCATGAAAGACGGCGAAAGGCCGATACCTAAACTTGGTCAGCTTCGTGATGTCACTGTACCTGTTCCTGTAAATAATGTGCCCTACAACTTAAAAGATGTGGATAATAAATGGGTAGTTTCGCTTGTACCTACACCGGCACCCACAATTGACTGGGACATAAAGTTTGAATTTATTAGTCCTTATGTTTACACTGATGAAGGAGCCTTAGTGTTTAGGAAAGTTGTTAACTCTGGGCCATTGATTGTGAGTTTTGTTCCAAGTTTTTCCCTAGACAACAATAGCAGAGAAAAACTAAAAGTGCAAGTGTATGAGAGGCGATGGTATCTTCTTACAAATAGAACTGTGCTTACAAATAGAAATGTGCAGATCAGGTACTTCTGTTGTGTTTATGCCAGCAAACTTTGCCATGACAAAAGAAGCGACAATAGTATTTGAAATTATACTGAGATCTGTGACTTCTGTCAAAGAGGCAGATATCGCACAGGGAATCAAACTTACATGGGATGACACAGTGACAGAGTCATCAAAGGTCTTTATTGCTATTAGGAAAGGTGTTGATGTTATTGAAGTTTCGACCCCCCACCCGGGTCTGCCCTGGGGGACTTGGGTGGGGTTAGGTATTTTTTAGTTCCCAGGGTCACCCTGGTCAGCCCCACAGGGTGGGTTTTTCTCTCTATTCTGGGGCATGTGTTTCTGTCTACCCTTTGTCCATTCACCTGTATTTGCCTTTTTAAAACTCTCCCTACTGTCTGCACTGCCTGTAGCTCTTGATATTGGATGTGTGTTGCTAAATGGTCTTAGCTTTATTTATGCCCCATGTTGTAGGTTTATTTAATGTATTTGACCGGCTGGCGACATACATTCAATTTTCTGTTTATTTTTTTTTTCACAAGCAATGCAGGCACGTCCTGAGAAAGCCTTGTTGCTGTCGGGACGTTAAGCAATGTACAATCACTCAATCATTATTGAAGTTTCGAGCAGTATTCCCGCTGTAAAGATAGTAGTAGATAAGACAACTTTTGTTCATTTAAGTTACATAAAACTAGAACACATTGATCTTGTTTCATTTTATTACTCTAGCAAATTGTATACTTTTGACGAGTTGCAAAATGTAATCACTGATTAAATAAAAAAAATATATTTGTCATAAAAAATGGTGAACTTGGCAACTACCGCCAACTGAGTCAACGTTTGCGCCTGAATTAATTGCATCTGATAAAACATTACAGGCAGACAGCGCAAGCGGCAGCGCAAGAGTCTCATTCCGATTAACAAATATTACAGACACGTTAAAATATTTGGAGAGTGAACAGGCAAAATACTCCAGGTGTAAAAGACGGTTTTCAATTCTGTACAAAACACATCTATGGCTGTGGGTGTGGTTTCAGCTGGATGTTCTGTAGGGGGTATTGTTTTGATAACAACTGGAATTGGAAGTTTAATTAGAGTTGGTCTTGAAGGAGATAGCATTGCCACAGGTCTGGTATGCTTTGGTTTGGAAGGCCTTAACAAAAGATTTCATACAAAGTTGCAGAAGCATGAAGCATTGAGTACTCTTGCTGGAGCTAAGCTGCATAGTATGAAACTTATTATCAGTAAAGCTTTGATAGACAATTTTATTGATGACGATGAATTTAAGAGAGTGCAAGATGATTTGAGCAATTACAAACAACAGAAGTCTGAAATTCAGAATATGATGCGTATTCAATCTCCCGTTAATGTTGAAGAACTAAAGGCTAGTTTTTTAGAAAAAGGAAAACAGCTTGGAGCAAAGAAAACCACAGAAAAACTTCAAAATCTTTTAAACAAATAAAAATCAGATTTGGCAATTTGGCAATCAATCAATTTTTTTGTCATACGCTTCGCAGAGAAATGTCACGCCACTCATGCCACTTGTGCCTGATTATTTAGCCCCATCTGCTCCAATCCCCATCTGGGTCTGCCCTGGGGGACTTGGGTGGGGTAACTACTTTTTAGTTCCCAGGGTCGCCCTGGTCAGCCCCACAGGGTGGGTTTTCTTCTGTATTCTGGGGCATTTGTTTCTGTCTACCCTTGGTCCATTCACCTGTATTTTCCTTTTTTAAACTCTCCCTACTGTCTGCGCTGCCTGTAGCTCTTGATATTGGATGTGTGTTGCTAAATGGTCTTAGCTTTATTTAGACCCCATGTCTTAGGTTTATTTAACGTATTGGACCGGCTGGCGACATGCATTCAATATTCTGTTTAGTTTTTTTTTTTTTTTCACAAGCAGTGCAGGCACGTCCTGAGAAAGCCTTGTTGCTGTCGGGACGTTAAGCAATGTACAATCAATCAATCATCTGCTCCATCGCCAGAAGATCACTGAGAAAAAAAAAAGTATTTTTTTTTGTTTTTGTCCTTGTATCTTGGTAAAATTGACAGTATCTGTTGACTAAAGTCAACTTGTTACAAGAACTTATAAGAACTTAGGGTAAGTAATTAATAAGTTCTTATGGTAAGTAATTAATAAGTTCTTATGACAACTAACTTATAGGTTACCTCTGCAGGTTACCTAAAAGTTAGTTGCATCTTTGTAATAAGTATGAAGTTCCACTTGGCACCACGTGGGCTAGGTGTTGACAGTGACAATGGTTAGAGATATATAATAATAATAATAATAATAACGGTACTTATAATGCACTTATAATAATTATAACTCTAAGTGCGCACTCACAACTCGCGCACACATGCGCACGCATTAGACAACGACTCACGTACCCCAAATAGTGAAATACATTATGACAGTCAGCTTGGGGTGGGGAGTGTGGTGGTATAGTGCTAGAACTGTTGAAAGAGGTGAGTTTTGAGGGCGGACTGGAAGGAGGAGAGAGAGTGTTTCTGATGGATAGAGTGGGAGAGTGTTCCAGGTGGATGGGCCATATACAGAGAAGGAGCGGGGGCCGAAAGTGCTGAGTTTAGTGCGGGGGATGTGGAGTCGGAGAGGGTCAGAGGCGGAGCAGAGGGATCGGGGAGGATTGTAGGGGTGAAGTACTGAAGTTGGGAGATAGACAGGAGCGCCAAGCTAAACTGGCACTACCCTTGAATTATCATGGTCGACCCATCTTCTGCTGTAGTGCTTCAGGGCTGTATACTTATTTTAAAAATAGACACCCTGTGCATCTACCAGGGACACATGTACCTACAGACATGCATACACACACACACATGCAGGTACATACACACCTGCCCCGATTTTGTGATTTAATGATACAGTCTGTCTTCTCTGCATCCTTCAAGCCAAGTGCATGTGTGAAGGGTTACAAACAGCCATGGATTTGGAAGGACAAACCATTTTTGCACCAAACAGTCAAACTGAGGCTGATGTGTGCTCGTGAGTTTTGATTGTACACCATCGCACTAGTTGCAGCCTCTAGCCATACCATTTGTTCTTCAAAAACCTTTTTGGTCATTAGCACTGAGATTTCAACAAAAACAAAACAAAAATATGTAGGCGCCCAAATGGCATTTTTGTTAGTTTTGTCATGGGTCTGGTAATGTTTTCTGCATCCATAATTGAACAGCCAAGCTCTGCGTTTTTAGCTGTCCTGTTCTAAATGACTGTAGTAGGCATTCCTAGTTTCATGGGCAGGTTACAATATTTACTACATGTATATGTAACTTGAAACTGTACTGGGATGATTTGCTGGACTGTAATTTGTTAATTTGCATTGCCGTTTCTTGAAATAATTGTAAAATCAATATGAAGGCTATAGTTTTTTTCTTCTTAAAGAATGTAATAGTTATTGAGTTTGTTGTTCAACTCATGTCACTTTCCATCTGCTGTCACATCTTTTGATGACACACACTACTGGTACAGCACAAATACAGACCCTGTAATGATCAACTAACTCCAGTGGTGATGCTATGTTTTCAGAGTTTGTCAGCGTCAAAGTGTGTGTAAAAGAGAGAGAGAGAGAGAGGAAGACATTGGCATGCACTTGACTGAAACGTTTTGTGTGTTGAATTTGAACAAGCATGTTTTCTGAACAAACAGGAATGTGTGCTGTCTAGAGTGGTTTCTTCTTTCTGTGTTAAATTCTCATGATGTCAGTTGATCCGATTGTCTGTACATAGGTTTTCACACCCATGGTCCTGTTTATTTCCCCAGAAGTGGAAGAAGCAGAAACACCACTGGCTTACTCTGAGACAGATGGACACCACACGGACTTTCCAGCTACTGGAGATGACACAGTCAACATGGCTGGTGAAGACACAGTCACCACTACTGGTGGAGACACAGTCAACACTACTAAAAAAGACAAAATAAACACTTCTGTTGAAAACACAGACAATATGACGGGCAAAGACAACACAGACAGCACTGCTGGTGTGGAGAGAGATGGTCCTGTCCAACACCCACAAGTCAAACTGGAACCAGCTATCAAGGTCGAACCTGGTGTCTGGCTAGAACTTGGGACCAGGAAAGAGTCTGGGGTTAATGTGGAACCTGACATCAAGCTAGCATCAGTCTTCGTGCCCAGTGTTTACAGTGACATGGACTGTGACACTAAACATGACATCAAGCTAGAGTCTAACTCTGTGCCCAGTATTTACAGTAACATGGACTGTGACACTAAACACGACATTAATCTTGAATATAACTCTGTGCCCAGTGTTTACAGTAACATGGACTGTGACACTAAACATGACATCAAGCTTGAATCTAACTCTGTGCCCAGTGTTTACAGTGACATGGATTGTGACACTAAACCTGACTTGAAGTTAGAGTTTACCTCTGTGCCCAGTGTTTACTGTGATATGGACTACGACACTAAACATGAGCTAGACTCTAACTCCATGGCTGGTGTTTACAGTGACATGAACTGTGACACTAAACATGACATGAAGCTGAAGTCCAACTCTGTGTCTGGTGTTATCAGTGACATGGACTTTCACTTGGGGGTATCTGTGGATCTTGATGGTAGAACTTTGTCGACAGAACAAAAACCCTTGACCACAGAAAGTCCCAGTGCTGAAGAGAGTCAGATGTCATTTGTGTGTGGGTTGTGTGATGCATGTTTCCAGTTGTCCAGTCAGTTGATGCAACACATGTCTACTCACACAGGGCAGAAGCCTCACACTGTTACCACAGAGCGGAAGACAACTACAGCTGACAGTGCATGCATTGATGTACAGACATCAGCAGAAAGTGGGAGAACACTTTTGTGTAGGCACTGTAAGGCAACTAGTGGTGCTCACACAGGCCAGAAGCTGCATAGGTGTACAGAATGTAGGTCTAGTTTTACAAAATATACTTTGCAAAAACCCATACTGACATGCACAGGCCGGAAGCCACATGAGTGTACTGAGTGTAGTGCTAGCTTTATTAAATCTGGTTACTTGAAAAGACACCTGCTGACACACACGGGCCAGAAGCCACATAAGTGTACAGAATGTAGCGCTAGTTACACTAGATCTAGTGACTTGAAAATACACCTGTTGAAACACACAGGCCAGAAGCCACATAAGTGTAAAGAATGTAGCGCTAGTTACACTTCATCTAGCAAGTTGAAAATACACATGCTGAAACACACAGGCCAGAAGCCGCATAAGTGTACAGAATGTAGCGCTAGTTTCACGCGATCTGGTCACTTAAAAACGCACCTGCTGACACACACAGGCCAGAAGCCACATAAGTGTACAGAATGTAGCACTAGTTTTGCTCTATCTGGTACCTTAAAAAAACACATTCTGACGCACACAGGCCAGAAGCCACACAAGTGTCCGGAATGTAGTGCTGCTTTTGCCGTATCTGGTACCTTGAAAGTACATATGCTGACACACACAGGCCAGAAGCCACATAAGTGTACAGAATGTAGCGCTAGCTACACTAGATCTAGTAATTTGAAAGTACACATGCTGACACACACAGGCCAGAAGCCACATAAGTGTACAGAATGTAGCGCTAGTTACACTAGATCTAGTAAGTTGAAAGTACACATGCTGACACACACAGGCCAGAAGCCACATAAGTGTACAGAATGTAGTGCTAGTTTTGCCGAATCTGGTACCTTGAAAGTACATATGCTGACACACACAGGCCAGAAGCCACATAAGTGTACAGAATGTAGTGCTAGTTTTGCTGTATCTTGTACCTTGAAAGTACACATGCTGACACACACGGGCCAGAAGCCACATAAGTGTACAGAATGTAGCGCTAGTTACACTACATCTAGTAAGTTGAAACTACACATGCTGAAACACACAGGCCAGAAGCCACATAAGTGTAAAGAATGTAGCGCTAGTTACACTAGATCTAGTAAGTTGAAAGTACACATGCTGAAACACACAGGCCAAAAGCTACATAAGTGTACAGAATGTAGTGCTAGTTTTGCTGTATCTGATGCCTTTAAAAAACATTCTGACACACACAGGTCAGAGGCCACACAAGTGTCTGGAATGTAGCGCTAGTTGCACTACATCTGGTAATTTGAAAGTACACATGCTGGCACACACAGGCCAGAAGCCGCACAAGTGTACAGAATGTGGCGCTAGTTTCACTCATTCTGGTACCTTGAAAACACATGCTGAGACATACAGGTCAGAAGCCTTACAAGTGTACAGAATGTGGTGCTAGTTTCAACTTACCGTGGTACCTTGAGAACGCACATGTTGACACACACAGGCGGTTTTGTTTGTCCACCTTCAGGGTCCAATTACAGCATACAGGATAGTGGTCACTGATCGCCACTTGAAGGACGCGGGAACTAAGGACCCTTGATTTGTTAGTAGTATCAACATGATCAATGAGAGTGGCAGACGACACTGCAACAGTGGTAGCGGATGTGATAAGCTGCTAGAGTCCTGACATAGTGATAGTGGAATCCCAAGCGGGGTGTGAAGTAAACATTAATGTTAAAGTCTCCAAGTAATAATACATCAGAGCTGCATTTTGTCTCCTGCATGCCAGTAGAGAACAGAGGAATGGAGGGAGCTGGTTGCCAAGTCAGCAGTGGTGCCCCAACGGTCGGCAAGACTACGGGATATAGATAGATACAGAATAGCATTTATTTACTTTTCTACCATTGTTAAACGGTCATCGTACCACTCAAACGATGCAGACGGGTTTCTATATACAAATCCAATTAACAATGGAGCAGAGTCGTTTGTTTTAACCTCAACCGACACGCTTTCAGCAGTTTTTGATTCAAGGTCTACTCGTCTGCGCGTAAATTGCGCAAGAGAATCGTGTATATACACAGCAACTCCTGTTTGCTGCCTAAGTACAGGATCACGCCTGAAAATGGAAGATGCAGGAACTAAAACTGGAACATCGCTAATGTTGGAATTTAGGCGTGACTCTGTGATTTAAAAAATGTGAAAGGGTGTGGGATGAAAAGCACACACAAATCGGGAACCCTATTCACCAAGTGGTAAATGCTAAGGTGCCCTATATGGAGCTGGTGCGATTTCAATATATTATCAGACATTATTAGAAAAAAAAACCCTGAGATATGCTAGTCTACGCGCAATAAACAATGCAGAAAACGGTGTATGTGCGGGTAAGCCAGATTACGGATAATCTGGCGGTTCAGATTGATTGATTGCACATTGCTTAACGTCCCGACAGCAACAAAACTTTCTCAGGACGTGCCTGCACTGCTTGTGAACAAAAAACTAAACAATATTGAATGTATGTCGCCAACCGGTCCAATACATTAAATAAACCTACGACATTGGGCCTAAATAAAGCTAAGATCATTTAGCAACACACATCCAATATCAAGAGCTACAGGCAGCGCAGACAGTGGGAGAGTTTAAACAAGGCAAATACAGGTGAATGGACCAAGGGTAGACAGAAACGCATGCATCAGAGTAGAAGGGAAACCCACCCTGTGGGGCTGACTAGCGTGACCCTGGGAACTAAAAAGTAGTTAACCCAACCCAAGTCCCCAGGGCGGACCCGGGTGGGGTTGGCGGTTCAGAGATATTAAACATACAAAAGCATTAATCAAGAAAATAAACATACAAAAGAATAATCAACTTTGCAAAAGATTGTTGGTGATGCTGAAACCGATATAAGAAGTAGCAGGAACACGGTAACCTGTAAAGTCAGAAATAATCGCTGTCTTGAATATCTGAAATTGAAACAATGCCAGTTAAAGTACCAGGTCAAAGTCCTTCAGTCCTTGTGTACACCGAGGTGCTATGTCTACGCAGGGGTAGGAATAAGACGGCATCGTACTGTGAGGATATCGGTACTGTCCCAAGTTGGTTAGTTCGGGGTTTACCGTCCACAGCACCGAGGTGATCATGGACGGCCCTGACGGGCGGGTTATGGGGGACAGGGAAATCTATTGCCTATAGAGTACGAACTGAACACTGATCAACTCAGGCGCACTCCAACTGTGCCACTTTGATTTACCAGGACCTTTCAACGGACATGCTATTGAACAAGCCCGTCTTTTCCCCCTGGATTGCGAGTCCAGCTACCGGGGCCGGGACGGGGATTCCCTTCGCTCTCCTGCTCCGACGCTTAACCGCCTGAGCTATTTCGGACTCTAATACTGTCCCAACACACGGTAGTCAATTATATAGCCACTCTGATACCAGGGGAATGTGGTAGGCTGCTGTGATGGAATCTGTTCGTCTCGTCGTTGTGGTTGCTGTGTATGTGGACAGGTTGAGTCAGTGGTTTGTCCGGCCAACGACAGCATTTTCAGGTACAGTTTGCTGCCTGGCAACGTAACAGTTTGTCGGGACAGTATCACTGCGACGGTAACACCTACTGGCGCTGCTGCCAGGGGGGCGGGGGGGGGGGGGTGGGGGTGACTAAAGTCTTGGCCCGATCGTCGTGTCCTGATCCAGCCCTCTTGATGTTACCTGCTAGCCGGGTCATACCCTTGTAGCTGGGGTGGATCAAGTCCCGCTTGTCCTGACGGAAGAGTTCAAGCCGCGGGTCACCGCTGGGAGCTGTGAAGGTGGCGGTGTCTGATAGTGTCAAATGGATGTCTGATAGGAAGTGACAGTGGATCTGTTTGTTTGCCCAGCGCTGAGTAATTCCCGGCCCTTGGTACGTGTACTATTCTGTAAGGCCGTATTAATTTATTTAGTGAACTTTTTGCTGGTACGTGTTTTGTATGCTCTGTATATTTTTATACTACTGTTATAAACTGTATTTTCCCCCCATACAGACTACTGTCCAGAAACACGTTTTGACAATGTGTTTCGCTTTTCAGTCTCGGTCACTTCTGCTATGTGAAATGATGGGTTGGAACGTCTTAAATGTGTCAGGACAAACACGGAGAACCCGTTTGTGTTCGCGAATGTTTGCACTCAAAGCAGGATGCGTGTTTTGCAGTCTTCGTTGACCTAATAGAAGCCAAAGAGCCCCAGCCGTCCAAGGAAATGGGTTCAAAATGGTGTTAGCAGGAGGCATAGATCTTCATGAGTCCCCGCAATTGCGGGGACTCATGAAGATCTATGCCTCTTGCGGCTGGGTGGAGTTCAGCTTTGTTATTATTATTATTATATTATTATTATTACTACGTGTCTTTTCATCAGCGTCAGTCCAATTACAAATTAATATTTAATTTGGTTAAGCCCCACCCGGGTCTGCCCTGGGGGACTTGGTTGGGGTTAGGTATTTTTTAGTTCCCAGGGTCACCCTGGTCAGCCCCACAGGGTGGGTTTGTCTCTCTATTCTGGGGCATGTGTTTCTGTCTACCCTTTGTCCCTTCACCTGTATTTGCCTTTTTAAAACTCTCCCTACTGTCTGCACTGCCTGTAGATCTTGATATTGGATGTGTGTTGCTAAATGGTCTTAGCTTTATTTAGGCCCCATGTGTTAGGTTTATTTTAATGTATTTGACCGGCTGGCGACATACATTCAATGTTCTGTTTAGTTTTTTTTTTTTTTTTTTTTCACAAGCAGTGCAGGCACGTCCTGAGAAAGCCTTGTTGCTGTCGGGACGTTAAGCAATGTACAATCAATCAATCATTTAATTTGGTTAAGTCTTCTGAATATGTGTACATGCATACACGTGTATGTCGATGTGTTTGTGTGTGTGCGTGCGCCCGTCGGTGCATGTGTGTGTGTGTACGCGTGCCTGCCTTCGCCGGTGCGCGTGCGTGCGTGCGGGTAGTAAGTGCGAGCGCGCGCACGCACGCTCCCATGCACGATAACACTCAAGCGATACACTACCTTTCAAATACGCACCGCTGTTTTTCTTCACGGTTAAGGGGCAGTAATTTGAAATCTTGGAGTCTAAAGGCTTTGCCTCCCTTTACGCACCCACTTAATATCCCCAAAAACACGTTGCATTGGGACAGGTCTATAATTATAATCGACCCAGTGAGCAGGTGAAGCGCCCGGTTGTTACGAGGTAGTCGTTGTATGATACAATCACACCAGACGCACGCACGTAGGATTTTTGTAAAGAAACTTCACTCATCTGCAACTCCGGCGTCACACGTGGCCCAAGGTTACAGACCACACTGGAGTAACAGTTTCAACAATATTTTATTGCGAACGCTGCCCAGCTGCAAGAGACATAAACCCTCATGAGCCCCCGTGACAGCGGGGGCTCATGAGGGTTCATGTCTCTTGTTAGTCTAATGCTCTGTATGCGTACGTTTTACATCTGTGTTTTTTTTTTCCACGCGAATGTCGGTCGGCGTGCAGTCGTTTCGGCCGCGAAATTCGTGATCGCTGGCAGCGAAGGGGTTAAATCCCAGTAGCAAAACGTCTTCGGGCCCAGTGCGGCCGCCGTGGGCCCCAGGACCTTTGCTTACTGGGAACACTCGCGCGCAGAGAGACGACATTGTCACACAGCCTGTCACATTATCACACAGCCTTTCACATTATCACACAGCCTGTCACATTATCACACAACCTGTCACATTATCACACAGCCTGTCACATGATCACACAGCCTGTCACATTACCATACAGCCTGTCACATTATCACACAGCCTGTCACATGATGATCACACAGCCTGTCACATGATGATCACACAGCCTGTCACATGATCACACAGCCTTTCACATGATCACACAGCCTGTCACATGATCACACAGCCTGTCACATGATCACACAGCCTGTCACATGATCACACAGCCTGTCACATGATCACACAGTCTGTCACATGATCACACAGCCTGTCACATGATCACACAGCCTGTCAAAAGTTCTAAGGTGGGTTGAATGCTTGATAAGATTGGAAGCCTAGTCCATCACTCCACTGTGCGTCACATGAATGCAGGTAGCAGGTATGCACTGGAACAGAACAAAGCTGTCTGGTAAACAGGGGCGGATCGGGGGGGGGGGGGGGGGAATTACATGGGTTTCGGAACTTCCCAGCCCCCCCCAGCCCCACCCACCCCCCCTACCCCGACGAAAAATTCTTTAAAATGCCATAATAAAGTCCCTTTTTGGGGTGTTTGGAACCCTCCCCCCCCCCTTCCGCCGTTGTTTGATATTTTGGCAAATGATGAGAAGAGTCTTAACATAAACGCACCTTCCCCCTCCCCCCCCCCCCCTCCAACTTCTGACCCCGGCTTTTTCATTTTTCGGCCATTGGAAGCAAGGTCGAGGGTCGGAGAGGCCTCTTCTATCAGGTTGAAGGTCCCAGACAAAAAGTTGGAACCAACGCCCTCCTCCCCCCCCCCCCCCCCCGCCCCCCGCCCCCCTCCTTCCTCGAGGAAACTGATCCGACCCTAGTAATTTCTATATTGTGAAGAAATCTGGAACCCGTGGTTAACCAGGGAACTCTCACACCGGCCTTAATGTCAAGAAGGCATCCAATCACACATTCTGAGCAAAACGTAAACATTTTTTTGGGTTTTTTTTTGCTTCAAAACACAAAATGTCAGTTACGAGGTTGCATGCGAACATCGATATATGGATCGCGCCAGCCACACACACAAAAACACACACACACACACACAACTCGCGCACGCACGCACAAAATTAAGCACGCACGCACGCACACACAAGCACGCACGCACACATACACACACGCACATACACGCACACATACACACGCTTGCTCGCGCACGCACACACACACGCACACACACACACACTCGCAAACACACGCAACTGAGCACGCACACACAGAGTTGCTCAACGGTTTAAGAGGCACGCAATAGTTTTACTTTCTAAAACAAACAAGTAAACAAACGAACAAACAAGCAAACAACACAACCCAAAATAAATAAAACAGCAACAACAACAAACCCAACACACGCTTTGGACAATAGTCTACTAAATATAACCTTTCTCTCCCTGGCTTCCTACTGGCTTCCAGCCGAGCACGTGCCCGTGTTTTTTTTATGTCTGCTATTTTTTTCGCATGTGACGCAATCGGCAGTCACAGCTTCGTAATTCACAAATGTCACAATGCGCTGTGTGAGTCTCAGTTGCTTCACACAACCAATACAAGCACGCATTGTCTGTGGGTCTTTCGCAACAGTAATGACGGGGCCTTTGCACGTAGACCCATGACCACAGGCATAGCATTGTGGCGTCTATGGGAAACAACCCAACAAAACAGAAAATTAAGAAGCCAGCAACAATGAGACGGGTGAAAGGGCATTTTAACCACATTAGTGCCGAGAAACGTGAAGTGTGTGAAGACCACTCAACTGCAAGAGGCACAGAACCTCATGAGCCCCCGCAAATGCGGGGGCTCATGAGGTTCTGTGCCTCTTGCAGGCTGCTGCTTTTAGTAATGTTAAAAAAAATTCTAATGAAAGGTTTGTGTGGCGTTCAAACTGTCCTAGTGGCAACGATGTCTTTGTCTGCTAGCATTGAAAGGGTTACTTCGTCTGCCGCTAATTCTACGCCCATGTGAAACCGCATAATGCTTACCTCAATGTACGTAAAACCGCAGTGTATGTCGGGAAGGGGGGGGGGGGGGGGGGGTGGGGGGTCGTGATTTATTCTCTCTCTCTCTCTCTCTCTCTCATCACTACGTGCTTGCGCACGCGCGCGCGCGCGCGTGTGTGTTTGCCAGTGTGTGTGTGTGTGTGTGTGTGTGTGTGTGTGTGTGTGTGCCTGTTGCATGTTTGTTGGAGTGACTGCCGGGTTGATTTTTATGATGACTCGGAACAATAGCGGTTTTATGTACAAAATCCTTTATACTATGCTTTTTATATTTGCTGTAGTATAGTTTTAAGTAATAGAATGTATGTGTACATGATATACTGATGTGTGTGTGTGTGTGTGTGTGTGTGTGTGTGTGTGTGTGTGTGTGTCCGTGTGTGTGTGTGTGGAGGGTTGTGCAGGCTTGGCCTGGCGCCTATAGGCTACAAGCTAATCTGGCACAAACCTGTGCACGCGGCAATTGCACACCGGCGCGTGTGTGTGTGTGTGTGTGTGTGTGTGTGTGTAAGAGAGTGATTTTATGTACGTTATTTTGTTTTGTAGTGTGTAGCAAGGACAAGAATGAAAACAGGTCTGCGCACCTATTCTTTTATCCTTGGAAAATAAAGTTTCATTTCATTTCATTTCATTTCATTTCATTTCTCTCTCTCTCTCTCTCTCTCTCTCTCTCTCTCTCTCTCTCTCTCTCTCTCTCTCTCTCTCTCTCTCTCTAACCTCAGTTTATCCTTAAAAAAAAAAGTTTCATTCATTTCATTTCATCTCTCTCTCTCTCTCTCTCTCTCTCTCTCTCTCTCTCTCTCTCTCTCTCTCTCTCTCTCTCTCTCTCTCTCTCTCTCTCTCTCTCTCTCTCTCTCTCTCTCTAAAGATCGTTCTGACCCTAACAACTATCGACCGATTTCATTATTATCAGTTCTATCAAAGCCGCTTGAAAGGCATGTCCACAAACGCCTGCTTGCCTACTTAGAAAACCGCAAGCTCCTGCACCCCTTTCAATCCGGATTTCGCCCACAACACTCGTGCCACACTGCACTCACGCGCCTCGTTGACGCATGGCTCCATGGTATGAACAAATCCCAGATAACAGGTGTCGTTTACTTAGACTTTAAAAAGGCCTTTGACCTAATCGATCACACCACTCTAATGACAAAGATTCAGAAATACTTGAATAGTACAGAAGTAGTTGCATTTTTTAAATCATACCTAACTGATCGTAAACAAAAAGTTCTAGTGAATGGATCTTACTCTTCTCTAAAAGATATAAAGTATGGAGTTCCCCAAGGATCCGTGCTTGGTCCCTTATTATTTTGTCTATTCATCAATGACCTGCCACTTCATATAACTTGCAAGAACGTACAATGTGATCTTTTTGCTGATGACACTTCCATTCATATGACTAACAAAGATATACAAGTAATTTCTTCCAACTTGCAGCATAGTCTTGATGAAGTGTCTGAATGGTGTCACAGGAATTCTATGATTGTTCATCCAATTAAAACCAAATCTATGATAATCGCCACTCGTCAAAAACACCAGTTGGCACCCCTGTTACTTAACCTTTTATTAAAGGGCAGGCAAATAGAACACGTTAATGAACACCGCCTACTAGGGATTGCAATTGACAGTCAGCTTAAGTGGAAGGCTCATACGGACACTCTATGCAGAACGGTAGCCAAAAATCTTTTCATGTTGTCCAAACTGAAATATTACACCGACTCGGACACGCGCAAACTATTCTATAATGCTCACATACGTTCTCATATTGATTACGCGTCAACGGTGTGGGATGGATGCAGTGAAGTCCACTTGAAGAGACTCAACTCGTTACACAGAAGGGCAGCAAAGTTAATCCTTCCTGACCCACGACTCACAACAGAAGAAAAACTCGCCAAAATAGGATTTCTGCCGCTGCAAGACCACTTCAAATACAATAAGGCTATTTTTATGTTCAAAGTGTGGAAACAGAAAATACCAGAATATATCACAACTCTTTTCTCTAAGTCGGAATCTAGGCTTGGTAATATTAGGCAACTTTTCTTAGTCCCCAAAACAAGAATTGATATATACAAATCTAGTTTGTCATTCGCGGGAACGCAGACTTGGAACACGCTTCCTGATTATGTAAAATCCGCTTCCTCTCTAGCCCGTTTCAAAATCAGTCTCTTCAAGCACTTCTCGAAGCAGTCGTAATCATTTCGTTGTGAAATATATACTGCCCTGTAACCCTGATTATGTATGCTCCCAATTACAAACTCTGTGTGTGATGGTGTGTGTGTGTGTGTGTGTGTGTGTGTGTGTGTGTGTGTGTGTGTGTGTGTGTGTGTGTGTGTGTGTGTGTGTGTGTCAGTTTAGGTGTGTGAGATTGTCATGGGACTTTCTTTCCCTAAACTAGCAATGTTTTTGTCAGTTTCATTTACATTTAACTATATACTTAGTTTTTTTTTGTATTTTGTCTCGTAGTTTTGTAGCAACGGCAGGTTTGAAAAATGGCTATGTCTGTGACGATGTCAATGCCTCCACCGTTGATAAATAAAGCTTCATTGAATCATTGAATCATTGAATCTCTCTCTCTCTCGCTCTCTCTCTCTCTCTCTCTGCTTTAACCCATAAAGCGCTGGCACCATGCGGTAGGGTGTCGATCGAAAATGATAGTTCAAGGGCGGCGCCCGGAGACGCCAAGCTATTCTGACACCACCCTTGAACTATCTTGGTCTATCTGTCTCCAGTGCTGTGACAGAGACCTCGGAGGGCATTTGCCAACATTTGATACTTTCGCCCTCAGGGCCTTAAGGGTTAATTTGGTTCTGATTCACATTATGTTGGTCGTGAGCGGGTCAATTACTGTGTTTCTGTTGTTGTTTCTGTTGCCAAGGTCAATTACAGTGTTTCTGTTGTTGTTTCTGTTGCCAAGGTCAATTACAGTGTTTCTGTTGTTGTTTCTGTTGCCAAGGTCAATTACTGTGTTTCTGTTGTCAAGGTCAATTAACAGCGGGTTAAACCACTCCAGGTCCGACGTACGCTATCACGAGATGGATCGACAGTGATCAGTCAAGGGTGGTGCCTGAATAGTTTGGCGCCTATGGGCGCCAAACTATTCTGGCACCACCCTTGATTGATCGCGGTCGATCGGTCTCCTCAACTGTGTTGCTGTCTTTCATAGGACAGCAGTCCTAAATTTGCGAATGTTCGGTTGCTTTTTCAGTGTGTTGATAATTACCAACACACACACACACACACACACACACACACACACACACGCACTCACACACACACACGCACTCACACACACAGACACACACACACACACACACACATAGCAGAGGCTCGTACACGTAAGACCCCCCCCCCCACCCGCCACCTACCCCCCCCCCCACCCCCACTCCCACCCCTGTCCACGCACACCCACCGTCTCCCACGTTCTCCCCCTGTATTCTACTTTTTCCTCTTGATAAGAATCTGAAATAGCTCCCCTCCAGTACCTTCGAAGTAAGCAAACGGGCATTGAACCAAACTTGATTCAACTCGCTCCGCGCGCGCCAAAGCCAGCCTAAGTGCTCGTGTACTCAACGGTCCGTTGTTTATTGAATTTTTTTTTTTCGTAATCAATATGTGCAAGTCACATTATATAAACCGGTCGTAACTGATCGACGGTAAATAATATTAAACTCGAAGTCAACGTACTAAGTAACACTGACGTAGGCGCTTAGAAGGTGAGGCGCGGGGAGGGGGGGGGGAGGGAGGGAGGGGGGTTGGGGTTGTACCGGAGTGACCCTCACGTGCAGACAGCAGGGGCTCGAGAGAATCCCTGCCTCCTGCTTGCACAGGTCGGCTGCACTGGCAGCGTCAGTGAGATTCATGAGTTTATTCATACGGCTGTTGAAAGTTGAGCTAGTTATGCTGATAGAGGCCCGGTCTGTTTACCCCTTTTCTGCCTTTGGACGTAGATTGTGTGTGTGTGCGCGTGTGCGTGCGTGCGCGTGCATGTCAGTGTATGTATGTGTGTGTGTAGGTGCGTGTGTGTGTATATGTCAGTGTATGAATGTGTGTGTGTGTGTGTGCCGTATGTCAGTGTATGTATGTGTGTGTGTAGGTGTGTGTGTAATAAAAATAATAAGCGCATTAAATAGGCGCTTTATCCCAATTGAAAATCGGCTCAAAGCGCCGCCGCGAACTGAACCCAACAAGCACGCTCACGTGAATCACGCGCATTCACTCACACACTGTACGTAAACACAGAACATTCACGTGGTGCTAAGGGCAAGCTCAAGCGAGCTACTGTAGTTTTTGGAAATTGAAAATCGTTTGTATTTGAAATTTGATTAAGTGGGCTGAAACTGATACCAAAGTGGAGGGGGAGGAAGAGCCGGAGTACCCGGAGAAAGAACCCCCCGACGGTCCGCCCGAATTAACGGTGACACTTACTAGAGGAGAAAAATCCGACGCCGGAACCCGTAATCGAACCTCGCACCTTTAGCATTGGTGGCAGGCGTCTTAACCACTGCGCCACGGACCGCCCCGTGTGTGTGTGTGTGTGTTTAAATCACTTTAAATTTCTACGACAAAGATCCTCAGCCGTCAAAGGAACGCAGCTAAACAGTAGTTCCAGCAAAAGGCATAGATCCTCATGAGCCCCCGCTGTCGCGGGGGCTCATGAGGATCTATACTTCTTGCAGCTGGGTGACATTCGCTTTTTCTCGACAGTGAACACAACGCCGTGAACACAACGAAGACAATTTTACAGCCACCGTTGAAAGCCAGGGCAGTGAGGATCTAATCGCACGCCCGGCATTGTCTTTAAGATCGCTTGATCGCACCAGCTGTGCACGATCGAAGTGGATCGCACGCATAGGAGACACATGCACTAATTTCCACCTTTTCGACCTGGTTCTAGTTTATGGACAAAGCGGTGTGTTCATACACATCCGAGCTGACGTGTGCGACAGACTCGATTCTTGACTCGCGCTGAAACTGCACGTCCGGCTACTGATTAACCCCTTCCCTGCCGAGAAAAAGTCAAAACGATGCTACTGCGATGCAGGGGCTCATGAGGATCTATGGCTCTTGCTGGGATCTATTTGCATCCACGTTTCTCGGACTGTTTGGCTAATGAGCGCTCTGCATTTCTGTAGGTTTCTGTCCCCTAAACTAGCGGAATTCCAAAATTGGTTAACCCCAAACCCCCCGGAAATCCTCGCCCTCCAGGAGACGGGTTTCCGGGATAAACCCCCCCCCCCCCAAATAAAGGGGTACAAATACCCACCCATTTATAAAAATAGGACAAACCAAAAAGGAGGAGGCGTAGCCATCTACACCAAAACTGAAATAGCAATAACAGAAATCCCCCATACTCTAAACCCGCACATAGAGGCCATAATAGGAGAGATAATCACACCAACTAATCGAAAACTTAAAATAAAAAACGTCTACATCCCCAACGAAAGAGACTACTCCCAGATATCAATAGAACATCTTAAAGACCTACTGCTGGCAGGGGACATAGTAGTAGGGGACTTTAACGCCAAGAGCCCTCAATGGGACGAGAGCCAAATAACAGCAGACACAGCCGGGAAAAAACTAGAAACAGCAATAAATGAGACCCAACGATGCATCCTAAACACAGGGGAGCCCACCCACATGTACGCTCAGGGGGGCAGTGACATCATGAATGCCCTAGACATAGCCATAACCACAAACACCATCGCCGTGGAAACCCAATGGCAAGTAAACAGTGATAATCTAGGAAGTGATCATTTCCCGACGCTAATAACAATCAAGGATAAAAACGAAACTCCCCTACCACCAGACTCGGGAGCCCCACAAAGAATCAACACCAAACGGACAAACTGGGAGAAATACCACGAAACCACTAGATTCAACCCAAATTGGGACGAGAGACATAACATAGATGACAAAACGGCCCACATCACAGACCACATTATCAGATCAGTCACGGAGTGCACACCTGCCAGATCTGATAAGGGCAAGCCAGGGAAATCCTGGTGGACCAAGGCCTGTGATCAAGACGTAAAAAACAGGAAAAGGAAGCTCCAAATCTGGAAGAAACACAAAACGCCCGAAAATAGGATAGAATACAATCGTGCCAAAGCCATAGCAAACCGCACCATCAAAGAAGCCAAAAAAGCCGACTGGTACGCCTTCACAGAAGCAATTAATATCAACTCCAAGATCAAAGAAAGCTGGGATAAAATTAAAGCCATCAACAACGGTCCGAGAAATAGCATGCCATCCCTCAAAAAAGAAAATGTAATATATGCCACAGACCAAGAGAAAGCTGAAGTACTAGCCCACACATTCAGCCAAGCTAGCTCCAACGACAACTTAACACCAGAATTTAGGGACCTCAAACCCCACCTGAGTACATGCTTTAAACCACCGCCCCAAACAAACAACTACGAATTAGACAGCGAGATAACGCTACTTGAGCTAACTCAAGCCCTAAGAACCGCCGGGAAGGGCAAAGCCCCCGGCATAGATTTAATCACATATGAAATGATACAAAAAAGCCACCCCACCATGAAAGAAGCAATAGCCACCCTGTTTAATGACATATACACGCAAGGAATATTCCCCACACAATGGAAAAAAGCAGTAGTCTTCCCCCTCCCAAAACCAGGTAAACCAACACACCAACCCGACAGTTATAGGCCCATTGCACTAACATCCCAACTGGGCAAAACACTAGAAAAAATACTCAAACACCGACTCATGACCTACTGCGATAAACACCGCATCCTACCCCCACAACAAAGTGGATTTAGGAAAAAACACAGCACGTTAGACCACCTAACCACCTTACATCAGGAAATTCTAAACACCCACCGGGAGAGGGGAACCGAACTCGTAGGAATCTTCCTGGATATAGAGAAAGCCTACGACATGGTTTGGCACTAAAAACTACTTAGCAGAATGGGCGACCTCGGAATAACAAATAAAATGTATAGCTTTGTCAAAAGCTTCCTGGCAGACAGAAAAATAACAGTAAGAATAGGGAGCTCAACATCCAAAGAACACTCTTTAGACAATGGGGTACCACAAGGCTCGGTGCTCAGCCCCATCCTATTCTCACTCTTGCTCACAGGTCTACAACACGTAGTCAGGCACCACAAAATAATGCAATTCGCCGATGATACGTCATTAATAGGCAAGATCAAATGCAGACAAAGAAATTTTAAATGGGAACTAGTGGGATTCGAAGAGTTCCAACAAGATCTAACCAGAATAGAGAAATGGCTAGTAAGAGCAGGCTTCAAAATCTCCCAAAGCAAAACCCAAGCGATTATATTTAGAAGCAACCGAAGCCCAAAATACCAAGTAAAAGCCCATATCCCCAAATTACAAATAGGGCAAACAGATATCGAATACCGTCAAAACATTAAATTTCTAGGAGTTACGTTCACAAGTAGCAATAACTGGTCACCATACATAGAACAAATATGTCAGTCTGCCAGGAAGGGAATAAATCTCATGCGCAAAGTCAGCGGAGCAGACTGGGGTACTGACCCTAAATCCCTTCTAAATCTATATCATGCCTTCGTTATGTCCAGACTACTATATGCAGCCCCCATGCTCACCAACCTAAATAAGAGCCAGACCAAAAAACTGATGTCAGTGCAAGCGGACGCGTTGAAGGTGGCCCTGGGAGTCCCCAGGCACACCCCAAACCTGCTTATACTGGCAGAGAGTGGGCAAAAACCTATAACGATCATAATAAAGGAAAGAGCAGCAAATTACTACTATAAAACAATATGTATGCCAGACGACCATCCGGCCAAATACACGCTCACCACAGACCACAAAACTAGAGGCAAACGCAACCAAACACCTCAAATAAAAGCTGTAGTCCAAGAAAGCGAAGCCGCTATAAATCTAAAACTATCGTATAGGCCACCGAAAATACAAATAAAAACACCCCCATGGAAACTCCCCCAAATAGAAGTAGATCTGGACTTAACCAAATATCTGAAATCAGAAGATGGGCCCAAAATAAAACTAGAGTTTAGTATCAAAAAGGACACCATATACAAAGACTACATATTCATATATACAGATGGGTCCCACGATCCAACCACACACGCAACCGGACTAGGTATCCACGCCCCCGACAAATCGGATAGGGCCATTAAACTACCTGACCACTCGGCGGTCTTTACAGCAGAGCTCACGGCCATCTTAGGAGCATACAAGGTAATAAAGAGCGACCTCCCCAAAAGCAAACGCATACTCATAGTAACGGACTCGCTATCAGCCGTCCAAGCAATTCAAAACCTAGACTCGTTTAGAGACGACCTTACGTATCTGATCAGAGCTCAAGCAGCAGAACTATCAGAACACGGGAAAACAATCAAAATCATGTGGGTCCCCTCTCACGTGGGGATCCCAGGCAATGAATGCGCCGACAGAGTGGCGAAGAAAGGCCTCGAACAAGAATCGACCTTCTTCAACCTACCTCTGTCGGCAAATGAAAGATCCAAGGCACTCCGACCCGCCTTTCAAAAACTATGGGTAGATGAATTTCAACAAAACAAAAAAGGTAGAAGAAAAAACCTCGCGAGGGAACTCAAAAACAAACCCATTCTCTTCCAAGGAAAAAGGAAAGACCAATCCCGACTAACAAGAATCCGATTGGGGGGCGAAAGATACCTAGTCCTTCCAAACCAAATAATATGCATGTGCGGCCACACGCTAACAACGGAACACATCCTACTAGAATGCCAACACACAGAAGAAACCAGAACCACAATAAAAGAAAAACTAGACACCCCCCTTACCTTAGAAGGCCTCATAAATCCCGATTCGGCAACTTGGTGCACCACCACCAAACTCACAATACATCTAATCAACAAACACCCCTTAGTTAAGTACATATAACCAAACATAGAACCCCACCTGCCCCCTCCCATAGCATGGAAGGCTCATGGTCCTAGACCATGGCGATGAGTTCGGGGGTTAGCTCTCGTCGTCGTCCGAGCACCCCCGGGCCCGAAGTGCTCAAAATTAGACAGTCCCCCGGCCGGGCAGGAAGGGTGTCAGAATGAAGCGGAAGAGGAAGTAAGACTGAGTGTATGCAAGGTCAATAAAAGAAGGAAGAACGAAAGTATGCAAGACTGAGCGACTGAAGGGGTCCCCCCACCACCAATCATTCCCCATCATCAACCATGATCCAGCACCCGCCCCCGCCCCCCCCCCCCCCCAAGGTAATAAAGATTGCACCCTACCCCACCTCAACCCCACACTCTCCACCCCCATCACAACCACCCCGCCCGGACTGCCCTCCCGGGGGCACTTAAAAGATAGCACCCTAGACAGTGGGTGGCTCTCACGAAGCCAGGTCTCCCAGAACTGCCCGGTGCCTGCTCTCTCGACCCGATCCCACGACCCCATAACCTCTGGTATCTATCCACTCCGGGGACGCCCGCCTCGCCCCGCCGCCCTTCCAATAAAGGCCGGGGGGGGGGGGGGGGGTGGCGGGGAAGGGGAGAGGGCGAACCCATCATCCCCAACCCTTTCATCTCACGGTCCGAGCACCCGCCCCCACCCCCCTCAGATAATAAAATGTCACCTCACTCATAAACCCCCCTTCCCCTCTTTCCTTTTTTTTTTTTTTTCCCCAAGTCCCCCACCGGGGACGCCCCCCTCCCCCACCACCCTCAACCCTACCCGGCCGAGGCGGGACCGCGGGGAGCTGCGGTAGCCGGGTATGGACAACCGCCACTCAGGTGGACCGTGCCCGGAGACCGTGGGGCACCCTGACGGGACCCAAGCCCACCGCCGGGCCTCCTGGGGCCGAGCAATCAGGCTCCGGGAAGGAAAAAAGGGAAGAGCCATTAGAGAGCAGGTAAATCCGGGCGGCTGGAGCCCAGCCTGGACTAAGGAGAGCAAACCACTTAAATAAACCAGGTCCAACTAAAGGAGGTTTAGCATCCAACGTCAATGCACTCCTTATAAATATAGATAATGGGCGGCGACTTATGCACAGGATAATACCCTTCCAGAGTCACGCGGTGGCGGACCCCGTCCCCCACCGGCCCCTCCCCACTTATCCTCACACTATCCACTCGCGAAGTGTGGCCGTGGGCCCGGCAGGGCCGAACAGCTAACACAGGTCACCCGCACCCTCTTCTCATCTCATGGTCCAGCACACGCCCCACCTCCCCACGGTTAATAAAAAGACATCATCAACCCCACCATCATCAATCACCGGCCCGGAGCCGCCCCCTCTCCTCCCCCGCCTCGGGTGGATCCTCTCGGGCTGGCGGAGGCCACCGCCGTGCCCGGGGGCGCCATCCGGGCGTGGGGGGGGGGGGGGCGCGCGAGGACCATCCATCATACCACCCTTTTTTTTGTTTTGTTTTTGTTTTTGTTTTTGTTTTTGGTTTTGGTTTTTTTTTTTTGTTTTTTTTTTGTGGGTTTTTTTTGTATTTAGAAGTTACTTTCCTTTATTTTTCCGCCGACCGGCACGTTAAGATTGCCCCCCCTCCCCCCAGGAGCTCGGAGGGAAAGCCCCATAGGTCGTGCCGGGCGGCTTTTTGACCAACTGCCCCCCTCCTAGCGGGGAGAGGGTCCCGGGGGCCGGCGGCGGGCCACTGTGGCCCCCCCCCCCCACCGAAGCTCGGTGGGACGCGCCCGGGGGCTGGCGGCCGGCTCCGGGGTCCATCTTCCACGTATTGGGGCGCAGGGAGGACACTCCTGGAAGGTCCGCTCAGCGAGATAGGGGGGTTTGAGAACCCAGGGGGTCGAGGTACCCACGATGGCACTCCGACACCGCGTGACTCCCCGCTCGCCTGAGTACGGTCGCCGCCCATCAAAATAAATAGGGAGCCCAGGGAGGTGTAGCATCCTTCGTCCATGCACTCCCTGGGAAAACGGAGGGTACATCACCCCCCTCCAGAGAAATACAGAAACACATATAGGGGGGTTAGTAAAAATCAACCCCCCTCAAACATGAAGAGGGTTCGGCTGGCGGGGCCAGAGAGTACCGGGCCCTGGACTGCGACCATCAACAAAAGGGAGAGGAAAGAGCACACCACCAAACAAGCAAGAAAGGAGGACCCAAGCAAGACGGTGGACATATGCGTCCACCAAAGCACGGGCTCTCCCCAACGACCCAGCCCCCTGGGGCGCGGGCAGACATGATGAGATAAAAAACAAAAGTGATGCGCGGGCGTCAGCGGCGAACAGACAGGATAGACCCCCCCCCCCGGCCCCCCCCCCCCCCCCCCCGGACGAAATCAGCGAGAGCTGGAAGTCCATGTCCCTTCTTAACATCATCATCATCATCATCTGCATTTCTTCCGTTGCTCGGCGCAATAACACCGTGTCCTAAAATCATGCTTCCAAATTTGGAAGTTGGCCTCTGAAAACTACAATACAACGCTTATGACAGCTCAAGAGTACTAAGAGCCAATCCATCACGGCATCATGCTATAAACCCATCACTGAGGACACCATCCAACTGCAAGAGAGACATAGATCCTCATGAGACCCCGCAGTTGCGCGGGCACATGAGGATCTATGCCTCTTGCTGACTTCACATTATATTAATGTTCTTTTGAAGGCTCTTTCTTTTTTGCATTCAATTAACCCATTCAGCCCTGAAGCACTACAGCAGGGGATGGGTCGACCATGATAATTCAAGTGGAGTGCCAGATTAGCTTGGCGCCTGTCGGCGCCAATCTAATTTGGCACTACCCTTGAATTATCATGGTCGCTCCATCTCATGCAACAGGTGCATAGTCGTTAAATGACGCCTCTAAAATTTGGGAAATACGTGCACCGGGCTGAATGAGTTAACAAAAACTGTCAGAATGACACAGTGACCTGCGTCCATGGATGGGTTGTTCAGTTTTGTCCGGGGTTTAACGTCTACTGCACTGGAGTGATGATGGACGGCCCAACAGGGGCGGGTTAGGGGCGGGTTATGGACGACAAGGACAGCAGTTGCCTACGTAGTAAGACCCGAACACTGATCAATTCAGGCGCCGTATCGCTTTGATTTCCCAGGACCTTTCGACGGACATTCTATATAGAGCAAGCCTGACTTTACCCACTGGTACAGAAAGGGTTCTATATAATTATATTACATTCGACGAAAATCGGTAATTATCATTGTATGCGTCAGTGCTGATTGGTTGACCGACTTTTTCAAAATAGGTCTCTGTGTCATCTGAACCGGTAGTTCCCTTTGTAACGCTGGATAAAGTTTGAGACGATCTCAATCCAGGAATCATTAGGAAGGCACGTTTGGAAGCTGTGTTTAGAAACTGTTGCACACGTCTTGCGAAAGAAATAATACATAATTACAGACCGAGAGACACTACCCAGTGCGCAAAAGGCCGTCGGGCCGACATCGGCCAGCGCACGACTGTGCATGGGCCAACAGCAGCTGACATCGGCCCGATAGCCTTTGCGCACTGAGCATGTAGTAGACCTTTGGAGTGCGCACACACAAAAGAAATGGTTTAGAGGCGGGCTTTGTGTGGGTATACTTGGCGCGGTCCGTGGCGCAGTGGTTAAGGCGCCTGCCACCAACGCTAAAGGTGCGAGGTTCGATACCGGGTTTCGGCGTCGGATTTTACTCTTCTAATAAGTGTCACCGTTAATTCGGGCGGACCGTCGGGGGCTCTTTCTCCGGGTACTCCGGTTCTTCCACCCCCTCCACTTTGGTACCGGTTTCAGGCCACTTTATAAATTTCAAATACAAGCGATCACAATTTCCGAAAACTCAGTAGCTGAGCTGACCCTATGTTTGTCTTCAGAGTGAATGCGTGTGTCACGTGAGCGTGCGTGTTGGGTGCAGTTCGCGGCGCTTTGAGCCGATTCGCCGAATTGGGAAAAACGCGCCTATATAATAAACATTATTATTATTATTATTATTATACTTTAATTCACTAGCATTACTTCAACATGTATACTTAATGTCACATTATGGCTTACATCTTCTAAGAACGTTTTCCACCCAGGTCCAAATGATTGTGTTTTTATTGCTGGCGCATGTGTGTGTTTGTGTGTGTGTGTGTGTGTGTGTGTGTGTGTGTGTGTGTGTGTGTGTGTGTGTGTGTGTGTGTGTGTGTGTGTGTGTGTGTGTGTGTGTGTAGACAAAAGATCTGGAATGGGTGACTGTCTTTACCATCCTTATGGAAAATGTGTGTGTGTAAAAATCTGGGTGCCCAAGTCAGACACCCATTTTTCTGAGAGTTGTTTCTGCACTGTCTTGGGGTAAAGATTCATAAAAAATAAAAAGATCAGTTTTTCTCATTTTGGCGTTAACACATGCACTTTTGTGTTTAACAGACACGCCTGTAGTGTGTTTGAAAACTTGTCCCTCCCAGCAATGTGTGTGTGTTGTGCGCACAGAACCCTGAAAATGGGCGTGTGTGTGTGTGTGACATCACCCTTCTCCGCTATAAATAACTTCATAGCTGATATGGGTCAGGAAGGGTGTGGGGGGGAGGGATTTTGTTGTTGAGGGAGTAAAATAATTGTTTATGTTCCTACAAAATTAGGTTTGTTATTTGAGGGTGTGGTTGTTTTGTTAAAAAAGTGTTGAGTTGTGATGTACTTCCGGCGTGATGTGGAGAAAGGTCATGTCTAGTGATAAATTTGAGATTGATGTATACGTTCACCAGCGACTTAGCCTATACGTTTTCTACGTTTGTTTCCATGTCAGATGAAGAATATTTGATCTGAAACGTCGTTCTTTGTTTCTATTTTAAAGGGTTTTCCGCCACTATCTTCTGTTTTTCTTTGACTTAGCCTATAATTATATTCGTGCGCCGGTTGTTAAGAAGTGAAGTGATTGTATGAGTGCGCAGTGTGAGAGAGGACGTATAGACTTTGGGTGAGGCTGCTGTTGTCTTGTGTCTTTTGGTTCAACCTGTTGCTTTGTTTGTGGGTTTGTTGGTGTTATGCTTTCGTTTTGACTGCAACTCCTGTCAGATTGTATGCACAAATTGATTGAATGCAAATGACGTCACACACTCAGTGTCGTTAGTTGCGTCGTCTGCTGCAGTCGGTCGTTTAGTGCAGTATGTAATGCTAGGTCAGAGAGAGAGAAAAAAAACACCTAATGTTGCCAAAGGGTGTAATAGTAAAGTATTGTTTGTGTGAATGCTGCGTGTTTGAGGGAAGGACTGGAAAGTCGAGTGCTGAGTAAAGAGAGAAGGCGACAATGGGGAAAACTATGATATCCAGCACTATTACGTTGGAATAGATGCATAACAGTTACGACACGCCAGTAAATGAAAACACTTTTAACATTAACAAAAGTTGAGTATAAGGAGAGGTTTTAAAACAGTTTTAATAAAAACTGTTGCCCGACACGCTTCTAAAAACAACAGTTTCTTAGTTTTAAACCTTGCACCGCGCCATAAACGCCGCGATTACTAATCTCAGTCTTAGCTGTCCTATAGTGTGGAATGTGGGACTTGTCCAACTGGATCCATCTGGTGCACTCCAAATGTGTATTTGTGGATGGTTTGATGTGCAACTCGTTGCGTGCCTCAGAAATGACCTGATTACAGGGATAATTAAAATCTTTCATTCATAAGAGAGCATTCAGCAGCTCTATAAACCCAAAGTGATGACCCCCCCACCCCCTCCCCACCTTCACCCCCACCCCTCCCCTCCCCTCTCCTCCCCCCACAACCCCACCCAAACAATCATTAGAAAATCAACCAGAGGTATTTTTAGTGAGGTACTTGTTCAGTGTGTGTTGTGTCATTGTGCTTTACATTTTTAATGCAGGAAAAAGAAGGAATATACATTAAGTTGAAAAAGAATGACAACAATCAAATAAATGTGGAAAAGAAGCATCAAATATTCCGTGAACTTTACCTTATTACAGACACCTAATTTTCTTGAGATGTTCATGCTAAAAAAATGAATGATTTGACAAGGACACCCATTTCTACTGTAATGCGAGTGAGAGGCACCCACTTTATTGGTAGAAACCCATTTTTTTTCTCCATCCAGTGGCTCTGTTTCTAGAAAATGTCTTTTTTATTTTAAGTTGTAGAGCTTAGTTACAAGGTGAGTTCTAAACATTCGCATCAACTCCAGAGCCCTAGAATAAATAGAAATATGGGAACCCATTTTCACATGAAATGGTAGGTAACCCACTCTGATGGTTTTGTCTCCCTGTGTGTGTGAGTGTGAGTGTGCATCAGCCTGTTTTCAGTTGTGACTTTTGTCACATTTTTCTCCTTTGTATTTGTCTTAGTATTTTTATTAGTAGAATATGTAAAACACCTAAATCACCTATGTTGATTGGGCGCAATAGTATTTGATATTATTATTATTATTATTATATTATACTATTGTTATTATTATTTGTATATTATTATTATTATTATTATATTGTTATTATTATTTGTATATTATTATTATTATTATTATTATTATATTATTGTTATTATTATTTGTATATTATTATTATTATTATTATTATTATTATTGTTATTATTATTTGTATATTATTATTATTATTATTATAATTATTATATTATTGTTATTATTATTTGTATATTATTATTATTATTATCATCATCAAACATTATTATTATATTTTTTTCCATCCTATTGACGTTTGCGGCAAACGGATCGACAATATAATGGCCTAAGGGTCGTGCCTGAATAGCTTGGCGCCCTTCAGGCAGAACCCTTAACCCCTTCTCTGCTAAAAAAAATCCCTGGACACCACACTACTGCAAGAGGTATAGATCCTCATGAGCCCCCGCAATTGCGGGGGGCTCATGAGGATCTATGCCTCTTGCTGAAACCACTCTGTATCCATTATTCGTGGGGTGGGGTGGAGGGGGAGCGGGGTACCGGCTGGGGGGAGGGGGAGGGGTGTGTGTGGGGCGGGGGAAGGGGGGGGGGGAGGCTGGAGCTCGTTCGCGTCGATTTCAATGATGAGGTCAAGCCACAATGTTGAAGCATCTCCTCCGCTAACTATGTGACGTAGAACACACCCGCTGAATGAAAAGTGAGATACGGGTATTAATTTTGGCTGCAGTGATGAAACTTTAGAGGTGTATTTAGCGTATAATATCTACAATCCTGCGTTGGCGTCAGAAGACCACCAATTTTGGATCATCACTGCCGAGGCAAGCTGAACACCATCCAACTGCAAGAGACATAGATCCTCATGAGCCCCCGCAGATGCGGGGGCTCATGAGGATCTATGCCTCTTGCGCACGCCACTTTTGTATCCGCGGTCCTTGGAAGGCTTAACCCTTTGGCGTTCAATGAACAGATTGATTGAGAAACACGAACCGAGCCCACTAGCAGAGAGGGGGTTAGGTTACTTTGACGCCGCAGTTCGGATGATTCGGCGATCCAGCTGACTGATTCGCAAATACAGTACTTCCACTCTGCCCACCGACACGGCCCACCGCCCGTTCCGCCTTTTGGGATTAAACACAACGCCCCACCCCGCACCACACAATCTCACCCCTCGTACCCCAACGCCAACCCGTCGCCCCCTCCCCCCCTCCGCTCTCCCCGCCCGGGCCAACCCAACAAACAGCTGTAGCTATGTACTATGTAGCTAAGATAGAAGTTACTGAACTTCAGTAATTGTGGTCGAAATTTACGCTGAATTCCTACAGGAATCATCGCGACTATAACCGCTACCGACACGCAAAAGGTTAATAGTACGACTGTTAATACAACGCATGCCGCAGTGATCGCGGTTAATCCAACGGAAAGGTCCTTTAGTCCTTACTATATGGGGCGCAACCTATACTGTCTTTCCCTTACCATAAAGAGGTTCAACCTACTGTATTTGACCTGAATCTGATTTGGATGCCAATCGACCAGGATCACGAGAGACACAAAACTGAACATGCTCTGCCCTTGAGATACCCAACGCGCAAAAAGCCATCGGGCCAACGGCGGCCCACGTCGGTCCTATGGCATTTGCACACTAGGTACGAACAATCAATTATCCCCCACGTATGATTTTCAAAACGGAAGAGAAAGTAGGTCATTTTGTTTGTGGTGGGAAGCTCAGTGAAGTGTGGTCAAGTGGCTCCTACGCCTTACAATGACATGGGGGTTAGTTTCATCTTTAGAATAACAGAGAGAGAGAGAGAGAGAGAGAGAGAGAGAGAGAGAGAGAGAGAGAGAGAGAGAGAGAGAGAGAGAGAGAGAGAGAGAGAGAGAGAGAGAGAGAGAGAGAGTGAGAGAGAGAGAGAGAGAAAATGATAAATGAAACTTTATTTTACAACGGTTAAGGCATTTACATCGTCATCGACACAGCCATTTTACAAACCTGTTGTTAAAGAGAGACTCAAGACTCAATCATTTTATTGTTTAGGCCATCTGCCCATCCATGAAAACTCTGGTAAAACGTACAACAACAACAACAACAACAACAACAACAACAACAACAACAACAACAAATTACAAAATGCAAATAAGTTGTGCACACACTCCATGCGTATTTCACATGCCGCGTCATGAAAAACGAAGCAAGTTCATTCTTACCAAGAATGGACCAGCTGCGTTTTTCAAAATAGGGCAGTGTTGGCAAGCCCATGAGCCACACAAATATCAGCGGACCTCACGGCGGCGTTTTAAACTGTAATAAATGAATCGGGCAACATTCTGCACCGACTCTCTGTCATTAAGCAGACGACTAAGGGAACCATAATTGGCATAAAGGGTATAGTTAGTAGGAATAAACTTTTGTCTAAGGTCATCAAGTGATCTGCAATGAAACAAAAAATGCATTTCGTCTTCAAATCGGCAGTTTCATAATGTACAAGTAAAGGCCCAAATTGGTATCATTAGTTTATCTGAATTTGTGCGTATTAATTTCTGAAGCCCCAATTTTAAACCGTATAAGAAGGTCCCGTAAATGTTTATTGTGAATATCAAAGAAGTAGGTTTCTAAATATATGAGATGCTTTAAAATGCTTATACACATTGAACCGTGAACTGTCTGCCAAGTGACTATGCCAGACCTGTCAAAAACGAATCGATCAATCTTTGTTTGAATTCTAGCAGAAACCTGTCAACATTGCCAACACCTTGGTTCTCCCATACAAAACCAAAACCATACCGGTACAGTTTATCATGAACACGAGTGACCCAACAGTCTTTTCCACTATTTTGTAAAGCTAGCAACATTTTGTACGCTTTAGAAGGAAGTCTGTGAGGCTCCATGTGTAACAGACGAAACCAATACCTTAGACAGCTAACCCTGGCATAAATGTATAGTGGATACCGACCGGTTTCGCCATAAACAAGGTCATTTGGTGTACGTGGACTTACATTAAGCATCTTTTTGAGTGCAAAGAGATGTAATTTCTCAATCTCTTCGTGCCTGTACAGACCCCATACCTCTGAAACGTACAACAATAATTATGGGCTTAATCTGGCAATCAAACAGCTTGAAAAATATTCCTGGGGAAAAGTCCCCAGTCTTCCACAAGATCTTAAATATTTCTATAGTGCCCTTCCGTGCTCTGGTACAAATATCACCAAAAGCTCTGGAAAATGACAGTCGGGTAGAAAAATACAGTCCTAAATATTTATAAGCATTAACTACTGACACGTGTGTACCTTTGATAAGCCACTTCTCTCTGCGTGCTAAGTACCCTCCTTTACGAAAGACAACAATGTTTGATTTGGCCAGGTTAATAGACAAGTCCATAGCATCAGCATTTTTAATCAAAATATCAAGCTGATTTTGCAGACGTGGTGTGTCTGACACAAGCACTACGTCATCTGCAAACAATAAAATAAAAACTTCAACTAAGTCTGGGAAAAGCTGAACACCATGTTTTCCATTATTCATAATTTCAGCGGCAATTTCGTTAATGAACAAGGAGAGAAGTGTGGGCGAGGTTAGCGAGAGAGAGAGAGAGAGAGAGAGAGAGAGAGAGAGAGAGAGAGAGAGAGAGAGAGAGAGAGAGAGAGAGAGAGAGAGAGAGAGAGAGAGAGAGAGAGAGAGAGAGAGAGAGAGAGAGAGAGAGAGAGAGAGAGAGAGAGAGAGAGCTAGCTGATGATGACTCTTTAGTCGTTCATTTCGGGGTATAAGGTCCACAGCACCGAGGTGATCATGGACGGCCCTGACGGGCGGGTTATGGGGGACAGGGAAATCTATTGCCTATGGAGTACGACCTGAACACTTGTCAATTCAGGCGCACTGCAAATGTGCCAATTTCATTCACCAGGACCATGCAGCTACCGGGACCGGGACGGGGAATCGAACCCGCGACCAGGAGATCCCATTTGCTCTTACATAAAACAGTAGGGGTAGCAGAGTGCATCTCTAGTATTTTTGGCCTGACGACCAATGTTTACTCGTAAACTTATTGATTGACAGCGCAGTTCTTCACCCTGAAAAATCCATCTGCAAAAGGCATAGATTCTCATAAGCCCCTGCAGTCGCAGGGGCTCATGTGAATTTATGTCTTTTGCTTGTTGTAGATCGGTTTCAACTATTCCTCATTAAATTTGAAAGGCGACATTGCAGGTTAGGCGTGTTTTGGACTGTGCGAGGTCCACACTCTGAATCGCAACAAAGGCGGTGACTGTGAAGCCCACTATTACCCCCGACGGAGAAAGGTTTTCAACAGTTCCCACAGCACAAGAAGCATAGATTCTCACGAGTCCCTGCAGCTACAACGACCAATGAGTATCAATACCTTCGGCAAAGGCAAAGGTACCACTATTTGATGTTGCCCAATTTCAGCGCAACTATTCGCGCTCGTCACACTCGCCAAAATTTTCCGTCTCATGTTAACTGGCGGAACTCTGCGAATTTGATTTATATTTTTGTTAAGACCCCTGCAGCTGCAGGGGCCCATGAGAATCTGTGCTTCATGCTGATGGAGGACAGTGACAGAGTTGGTGAATAGGTCACGCTGGCGATTATTTATACGGGCGCAGAAACTGATTGCTGCTCTTCTGCGCCTCTGAAATCACGCTTCACATACAGTCGCAATGGCCGTCATGTACAAGGTTCTCCTGGTCACTCTTGTAGCAAGTGAGTAATTTACACCATCTTTATCGCTGTCGTTACGAATGCTTTACGATACTTTAGTACCCCTTTTGTAAACGGCAGTAGGATAATAATAATAATAATAATAATAATACTGTTATTATATAGGCGCTTTTTCTCTATTTTGGGGAAATCGACTCAAAGCGCCGCGCCTGAAACCCTCACACACTCACGAAACAGACACGGATTTTACGCCATTTAAGACAAACACAGTACAAGACAAACGAAGGGCCAGTCAGCTACTGAAGTTACAGAGATTTTTGATCGCTTGTATTTGAAATTTGTAAAGTGGCCTGAGACCGGTACCAAAGTGGGGGGGGGGGGGGGGGGGGGGATTATATTAATAATAAGGATCTACGCTTCCTACTGTTTGGTGTTGTTTGTTCCAAGCGACCCTTTCACCGTTAAGCCATATCATTCGGAATACACCAGTGTGTGAAATAAGTTTGACTAAAATAGTTCAAGGGTGGTGCCAGAATAGCTTGGCGCCTCTAGGCGCCAAGCTATTCTGGCACCACCCTTGAACTAAAGCCACTGGTCTATATCCCTACCTGTAAGTACTATAATGTAGCTTGCATATGGGCAGTGTACAAATTTGAAGCTTTTAGCCTCAGCATTATACGGTTAACAGCTATAGTTACAGATTGTCATTAACTCATTCGAGACGCGCCGCCTCCGGATACGCGGCTTATCCGGAGGCGGCACGTCTCGGATGAGTTCACCAGCACAGACTCTCTGGTTCGAATCCCGTCGGCTGGATTATGAATGAGGTTAGTGTACATTCCCTTTCCGTCACGGTTTCCTAATGTATTTTTACATATATGACAATCAAAGTTATACCGTGTCGTGTCGTGTCGTGTCGTGTCGTGTCGTGTCGTGTCGTGTGTCGTGTGTCGTGTGTCTTGTCTTGTCTTGTCTTGTCTTGTCTTGTCTTGTCTATGAGAGCTGGGTTCGCTATATGAGACCTTCCTGTGCGCGACTCGCCAATGGCATTGAATGCTGCTGTTTTCAACTGCTAATAGACTAATATAAATTGAAACTATTTTTTTTTCTTGGCCGAAAGAATAAGTTGTGCTCTGAGTGATATTTGTGCAGTTATTGACGAAGAGCTAGATCGGCGTGTCGTTAACAGAAAGATCTCACAGCGGACGTTCGCGTAACTACTTTTTAAACTGACAACTAAATTGCCTCCCTTCATTAAAGTCTTGCGGACTGCATACACGTCATAATTTGATGTCACGCATAGCGAAAGCATTACACGTGAAGTCAAGATTATGACGTATAGCAAACACTAAAAATAAGCCCAAACTATTAACAGGAAAAACCCACCAAACATTAACACACCAAAAGATTAATGATCACTAATTAATACAGGATCTCCATACACTTCGGCCAGGCTTGCGCCCTGGAGAGGTCACTCCAGTGACTGACCCAGCAAGCGCATAATACTCCATTGTCTTCCGAGACAGGATGCCAAAAAACTACATTAAAAAACACATTCATAAATATTATTACATTAAAGACTTAACACATTAACACACTAATACATTAATACGTCAATATAACGAACTAAAATCAGATATGCTGAATTCAATCAAGATCATAGTACAAGAAAGTTATAATAAGAATCAAATGCCCCGAAACAACACACAAAACACACTAAGCGTTCTTTGTGTATTGTTTTCAACAAACTGAATCATACGGACCTTTTTACGGACCTTTTTTCCTAAACATTTTCATCTATTAATAACTACACAAATAAAAGTCTAAAATAGTCTCATTGGTGTATAATGGTGAGGGTTAAAATAGTCTCATTGGTGTATAATGGTGAGGGTTAACTAATTTAGCCCGGCGCACGCATTTCCCAAATTTTGGAGGCGTCATCTAACGAGTATGCACCTGTTGCAGGAGATGGATCGACCATGATAATTCCAGGGCAGTACCAGACAGGCGCCAAGCTAATCTGGCACTTCCCTTGAATTATCATTGTCGACCCATCTCCTGCTGTAGTGCGTCACGGCTGAATGGGTTAAAGCCTCAACTACCTGAGCAAGGCGAAAGCTACACCCATCTGCAAGAGACATAAATCCTCATGAGCCCCCGCAGTCGCGGGGGCTCATGAGGATTTATGTCTCTTGTTAATCCTACGTTCTGTCTGCCTTATTTTGGACCCATTTCACTTGTGTTCTTCACGCAATGTCGGCCAACGTGCAGTTGTTTCATTCGCGAAATTCGTTATCTCTGGCAGCTAAGGCGTTAGTGATGGGGCCGTGTGCACAACAGACCTGGTGGTACAGCGAGCTATACCGTAGCTCAGTAATGTGCGTTGTATTATTTCAGGCTGTTTGCTGGTGGCGGAGAGTGATGGGGCCGTGTGCACAACAGACCTGGTGGTACAGCGAGCTATACCGTAGCTCAGTAATGTGCGTTGTATTATTTCAGGCTGTTTGCTGGTGGCGGAGAGTGATGGGGCCGTCTGCACAACAGACCTGGTGGTACAGCGAGCTATACCGTAGCTCAGTAAATGTGCGTTGTATTATTTCAGGCTGTTTGCTGGTGGCGGAGAGTGATGGGGCCGTGTGCACAACAGACCTGGTGGTACAGCGAGCTATACCGTAGCTCAGTAATGTGCGTTGTATTATTTCAGGCTGTTTGCTGGTGGCGGAGAGTGATGGGGCCGTGTGCACAACAGACCTGGTGGTACAGCGAGCTATACCGTAGCTCAGTAATGTGCGTTGTATTATTTCAGGCTGTTTGCTGGTGGCGGAGAGTGATGGGGCCGTGTGCACAACAGACCTGGTGGTACAGCGAGCTATACCGTAGCTCAGTATTGTGCGTTGTATTATTTCAGGCTGTTTGCTGGTGGCGGAGAGTGATGGGGCCGTCTGCACAACAGACCTGGTGGTACAGCGAGCTATACCGTAGCTCAGTAATGTGCGTTGTATTATTTCAGGCTGTTTGCTGGTGGCGGAGAGTGATGGGGCCGTGTGCACAACAGACCTGGTGGTACAGCGAGCTATACCGTAGCTCAGTAATGTGCGTTGTGTTATTTCAGTCTGTTTGCTGGTGGCGGAGAGTGATGGGGCCGTCTGCACAACAAACCTGGTGGTACAGCGAGCTATACCGTAGCTCAGTAATGTGCGTTGTATTATTTCAGGCTGTTTGCTGGTGGCGGAGAGTGATGGGGCCGTCTGCACAACAGACCTGATGGTACAGCGAGCTATACCGTAGCTCAGTAATGTGCGTTGTATTATCTCAGGCTGTTTGCTGGTGGCGGAGAGTGATGGGGCCGTGTGCACAACAGACCTGGTGATACAGGCGAGCTATAATGACTGTAGCTCAGTGATGTGCGTTGTGTATTTCAGGCAGTTTGCTGGTGGGGGAGAGTGATGGGGCCGTGTGCACAACAGACCTGGGCATACAGGCGTGCTATGCGGCTGCTGAGGCACAACTCCTGCTGTACGGCGCGGCTCAGCTGACTAACACAGAGGCCTCATTCTGCTCGTAAGGCATCGATTGATGGATTGATCGATGGACGGATGGGTGGGTGGGCTGATTGATTGATTGATCGATCGATCGATTGATTGATTGTGGTTAGTCAGTTACCCCCTTGTTTATGCAGCAGCGGGTACTATAAACAGTACCGATAGCAGCATCAACAATGCAATGAACGAATGAATGAATGAACGAATGAAGAAATGTGTTTCAATGATCTGAAATGTATTCGACCTTCCCCGAGGAAAGGCGCGTTACCACTGTGCAGCACCACCCGAGTTATCTAACCTACTTGTGCACGTTTCCCCTACCGCCCCCCACGTCCTCTTCCAATGTTGTTAACCCTTTCAGCCCTGACCTACTACAGCAAGAGACGGGTCGACCATGACAATTCAAGGGTAGTGCCAGATTAGCTTGGCGCCTGTCGGCACCAAGCTAATCTGGCACTACCCTTGAATGATCATGGTCGATCCATCTCCTTCAACAGGTGCATAGTCATTAGATGACGCTTCCGAAATTGGGGAAAGACGTGCGTCGGACTGAATGAGTTAACACCAGCCACTTAACCCATTAACCCCACGGTCGCATTTCCTACATTGAGGAGGTGTCACCTAAAGACTATGTATCAGTAGCTGTAGATGGACTGATTAACCATCTTAATTTAAGGGTACCGCCATTAGCTTGGCGCCTGATGGCGCCAAGCTAATCTGGCACTATCCTTAAATTATCATAGTGGCACCATCTAATGCCGTTATGCGTCGGGTCTAAATGGTTAACTTCTATTTTTAACCATATTTCCGAAAACAGCCTGAATGCCTGGGGAGAAAGCCTCACGCAAGAGCCTCAAAATACTAAGAATCAGCTCTGTTTCTAATTATATAAAATTATTTCACAATTATTCTGGTTATCTATAATTTCTTAAACACCACCTTCTTTGCTGCCTGTGAGCGGAAAAGCTGTATCACGCGCTTGTGTGATACAGCCGTGCTGCGTGAACGACCATGTGTGCACAACATTGTCCTGTAGAAAGTCTGGTCAAGAAAAAAGGTATGGGTACAATCGATATTGAAACCATTGCGAGTCGGTGCCACTGTCTTTTTAACGCTGTCGTCTAAATATATAAAAAAGCCACATGACCTCTCCCAGAGGCTCAGACGCGAGCGCGCCTCCTCTAAAATGAAAGAATATGACATAATTAAGTACATCAGAAAGTTTGGTGCTTTTTCAGGCTTGTCCTGATGTTGTCAGGATATGGGCCATAAGAAACCTAACTACATAAAAGATGACTTGTCTTTGTATGTTTTTTATTCCCTCTCCATCATACAGCTCTGACTCGATATATCGCGAATCCTTATATCGCGATCCTGGATATATCGCGGGAGGGACATTGGATCCCGAAATAAATCGGACCGTCCTCGGACGCCAGTGAACCGCGATCTATATTTGTCCCACATGAAGAACACACATGCAAGAAAGGCCCTGTGGCATTAAAATGAATGCTGAAAGTTGTCTCAGGTGGAGGTTGTTCACTATTGAGGGTACAGGGTGGCCACTAGACACTCACTGGCAAGGCGACGGCCAGTGAAGCCAGGTGTCGGCAATAGGTGTGTGACACCTCACAGCTAAACAAAAGCGCTGCCGCTGTGCGGGTGTCACAATCTATAGGCAGCTCAGTGTATAACTAAACACATGATCATCCATTTCATACGATAACACAGACTAGGAAGACTCATAACGTCTGTTGGTCCCTAACGCCTGCAGTGCCATAAAAAGATCTGTGTCAAGGAGACAATATCATTGGTTCCGCTGGCGTGTGGCCAATGCCTCAGGCGATGGCTTTCACCTCCTTAAGTCCGATCCCTCTGTGTCCTTTGACCCATGTGGACTCCTCGACAATACGTGTTGTGTTGTTCTGTTTTGTTCTCTTCCTCCAGTGCCAACTGCAGCCAAAAGATCGTTTACGTCGGGTCACCTATAGTGGCCCATTAGCGTTTAGTTTGAAAAGTTGCCTTTAATTAGACTGGGCGGGGTTGAAGTTCACCAGTCCACTCCTATCCATGGTAGACTAGATAGGCTCAACCACCAAGCGGCATACGTTAGTAGCGGTTGCCTTTTGTTCCTCCCTGCGGACTTATGACCCCCCCCCCCCTTCCCCTCCTTCCGCCAAACTCAGTATACTAAGAGAGAGAGAGAGAGAGAGAGAGAGAGAGAGAGAGAGAGAGAGAGAGAGAGAGAGAGAGAGAGAGAGAGAGAGACTGTGAGAGAGAGAGAGAGAGAGAGAGAGAGAGAGAGGGGGGGGGGGGGGGTAAGAGAGAGAGTTTCGCTTGAGGTACATAGGTCAAGTGAATGGCGTGGTGTTATGCAAACTTCACTGATATGCAAAGTATTTTAAGCCAATTAACCCCAAGTCCCTACAGCAGGAGATGGGTAACCACCATAATTCAATGGTAGAGCCAAATCAGCTTGGCGCCAAGCTAAAATGGCACTACCCTTGACTTGTGATCGTCGATCCATCTCCTGAAACTGGTACATAGTCTTTTGGCGACACTTCCAGCATCTAGGAGATGCGGCCTTGGTGTTTAATGCCCTCCCAGACAGGGGACGAAACTCTTGCCGTAACTGCCATGACCTCGGTTTCAATACGCTCCAAGTCAGGGGCACGAAACGCTTGCCATACTACCACTCGGTTATGTCCCTCCCCCCTCCCCCCCCCCCCCCCCCCTCCCCCCTCCACCCCCCCGCCCTGTAATGTCGTCCTGCCAGCGGACCCACAGACAATCGATCAATCATTCGATCAATCATTCAATTAATTGAGTGATTGATTCAATGCATTTAATATATTTTATATAGTCGCGTTAAAAAAAAAATTGTTGAGTTTATTATTTAAATTTTTTTGTTTTTGTTTTTTGGACTGGTATTAACGATACCTCTTGGGCGGAAATGACGCGTAGTCACGTGTCTTCTCCGTCGAGAGAGTATGATCAGTATCAGCCACGGAGTTAATAATTGAGTTTCTATTTTCTTTATCATCAACAGGGGCGTGAGGAGCTCGTACAGTGCATGCCTCAGCACGTACAACGACTGCACCAGTGTCTTGCAGGCCACTACGGACGTCAAGACCAGCGCTGAGACCGCGCTAGCTCAGTCGCCGTGCTCTGGTAAAATACTGCATAAAAAAAGAGGAAAAAACTATTTGCTACGCGCAGGCTAAATTCCCCCCACAATGTGCCCAAACCCTGACGCAGCCAAACAACATTGCGTCAAATGTAGTCAAACAAGGCTTGGGAACAAACTGGACAACCCAAATGCGCAAAAGGCCATCGGGTCGACGTCGGCCGCCGTTGGCCCGCGCACGACCCGATGGCCTTTTGCGCATTGGGGTCACTAGTTTACAATTTACAAGGAACGAAAAAAAACGCACGGAACACACACACATTCGTATGAGCGAAAACAAAAAGCATTTATTTTATAGCATGAAATAAATGACGGCATAAAAAAATAGATAACACATTTGAAAAATGTCATGTACGAAATTGCGTAATGATCGAGACTGTTGGTAAGTCGCATGTAGAGCAAAGGCAGCGACACCAACAGCAGTTAATGGTATAGCAAACCCATTTTGTATGAAATATTAACTTTAGCTACTACGCCATTCGCAGTTAAAGCAAAACATTGACTTTTTGGCGGGTTAACAGATTCAACTCAGTAATTATGTCCCGCATCAATGGCTGCGGAAGTGGCGTATAGCTATGTCGGCGGCAACGCTATGCGACACCTCCTTAGCTATTGATGCAGGGCGCCCTGATGCAGCAGGGCGCCTTGAATTAGTAAACTCCTTGGCTGCTAGTGGACACATACTGTGCGTTTGAAATATTTGTCAATTTAACCCATTGTACCCCAGGACCGAAATCCAAAACTTTGCCGTTGTGCTCTGAAGACTGCAGTGCAGTGCAGGACACAGATCGACCATGATAGTTCAAGGGTGACGCCAGAATAGCTTGGCGCCCATAGGCGCCAAGCTATTCTGGCATCACCCTTGAACTATCATGGTCGATCCTTATCTTGCTGTGGTGTGTCTGGGGTAGAAGGGGTTAAAGCCAAAGAGCCGTCACAGGAACACTGAGCTGTGTCAGCAAGAGCAGTAGATACTCATGAGCCCCCGCAGTCGCGGGGGCCCATGAGTATCTATGTCTCTTGCATCTGGATCGTGCACTGCTTTTCTCCGGCGGCAGTGGAGGGTTTAACATTTGTCCGCACACGAAGGTGTTGTCAGAGGGCTCCCTTTATTGTCCCGTCAACTGGCTTTTCCCTCTAAAACAACAAAGATTCTCAGGATCACAGATGGCGGGAGGGTGGTGGATGTAGTGATGGTGGTTGGAGGGGAGAGGGTGGGTTCGAATTCCCTAGAAAACCCCCACCCATCATCACCCACCGTCGATTGGCGTCAGAACACGAACAGTAACACTGAATACTAGCTCGCAGTACACGTAATCTTAAGGCCCCGCCACACATGCCGATTTTGAGGCCGATTCTCGAGCAGTTTCCAGAACCGTTTCGGCAATCGGAGTGTGATCGGGCCGGACTACAAAAACGTTCCCGACTTAGCTGACCGGTTTGAACCGAAGCCGATCAAGGTCGTAAACAGCTTCCTGTTCTGCAAAATGGCTGCTAGTTTTGACAGTGATGGTGATGTGCTTGCATTAGCAGCTGTTTTGCATCATATTCGGGAAGAGGCGGATGAAACATCGGCAACGAAGATGGTACTTATGTTCCGCCATTTCAGTTCCACCTGAAAACGGCGTGCTTCGCGAGACGCGCTCTGATTGGTTCAGGGAAGCCGGCTTACACTATCGGGGCTGATTCGTGTCGCAAAAATAGAGCAGGTTCTAAACACAAGATTCCCAGCCGACTGGGATCGGATTGGATGCAAAGAGGCATTCTGACGTCATCCGCTCGCTATCGGATAGGAACCTGCTACAAAATCGGGGTACAATCGGCATGTGTGGCGGGGTCTTTACTCTATCGTAAGGGAGAAAATCGTGGCGTGTTCTGGCAAATTGAACGGGTAGTTTCCCTTTCCTTTGCTTTTCTGTAATACTACTGCTAGCTATGCACAATATTTTATTCAGTCTGTAAACATTATGCTTTTGCTGTTTGGTTGATATATATTGCTTAAACACAGTTCCGATATTGTTCAGAGTTGTATTTAGTTTTCCTGTGTATTTGCTCGCCATTTTTGTTCGCACAATTTCTTCTTTGGTTTGTGTGTTTATTTGTTCCTTTCTTCTGTTCGCTTGTTCTCTTTTTTAATTTAATTTTTTGTGTGTGTTTTGTTTTTGCTTTTTAATTTAAAATTTATTTTTCTATCGTTTCCTGGTCGTTTTTTTAAATTGTGTTTGCATTTTTTCCCGTTTGTTCATTTATTTATTTCAACACATTATTTTCAAAACGTGTTTCAGGAGTGCAGTTCCTGCTTTCTCTCCCACTGCTGATTACCGCTGTACTGGTGTCTCTGCAGAAACTCTAAACCACTGTGGCAGCCACCAACCTGCAATGTTAGCCTTTGTTTGCTTTCTGTAGGAACCAGTTCTCACTGACAATCATTAGCAGGAGACAGATTGACCATAGAGATCTAGGTTAGTGACTGATTAGCTTGGCGCCTGCAGGCGCCAAGCTAATCAGGCACTACCCTGGATCTCTCCATCTCTCGTAATCTCTCACGATCGGATCTCTCTATTCAATGGAGAACACTTTTTTTTCCCAGGGAAAGCGATATATTGTTTGGCAGTGAGAAGTAAGCTTTCTTGCAATCACTGGCTTTGAAGCACGTTGTAGACTTATTAGACCACTACTTTAAACTGTCATGGTCGATCCATATCCTGTTTAACCGCTATGAACTATGTCGGAAGAATCTCACATATTTCGAAACGTCCGTCCTGTTATACAAAAGTGCGAGATTATATTTTCTGCTGTACCAGCATGGAAAGCAAACTCTTCATTGGCATTCCACACTTTTGATAGCAAATTTATTTTCCTACTTTTTCATCTTTCTTATCACAGGCATGGAATGGTCGGTACTGTTTACTACAACCCGTGTTAAGAAGTGACCCAACTACGCAACGATCACTGATCCAGTGCCTGTGATTCATACCCTAAGCAAAACGTCTTCGGGCCCACGACGGCCGCAGTGGGCCCGAGCACATCCGTGCGCGAGCCCACTGCGGCCGTCGTGAGCCCGAGGACCTTTGCTTACTGGGTATTTTGCCTTTGTTGTATAGGTCATTTGACATCGGACCGCACATCGTTCTTCGCAAATATCTTCGCAAGGAACCATTTTTTTTATACCAATCTTAGTACGGAGTTATATTATAAATATGAGAAATGCGCCATATAAATATCATGTAATAATAATAATAATAATAATAATAATAATAATAATAATAATAATAATAAATATCATTTAGTGCCAGTTGACCTCATGCACTTTCAAGAAACTCGAATAATGTGTCAGATTTGCTGTACAGTCGTCAACTATCAGATTTTAAAAATGAAATGACTAATTTTACATCCTTAAAATATAATAATAATAATAATGTTTATTGCCATTTGCCTTAAGAACATAAAGCATAGGAATGTGTGTTGGTGTCGTTACAATTACAAACACCACAGTCAACCAGAAAAAGAAAAAGAAAAAAATGATGAATACTCTATCACACAAATCCAATGCCCTACACACACTGTAAAAACTTTAAAACTAAACAACTAATCTCACAAACCAATACATGAAACCTGCATGTTGGACCGCGATACTGAAATCTGGCCGTTTCCCGCCGGGGCGGGCTCTAAAAAGTACGGAATTGACATTTCTTTTCTTGTCCTTGCCCCGCACTCGTACGAGTGTACAGCAAAATCGACAAAGCATTGGAGTTAAGTCAAAACAGCCCATACAAGTTCAATTGACACTAAATGATATTTGTTCTTCAAGTGGTACTCAAAAGTGTATCTTTGCGGAGATATCTGGAGACAAAAAACAAACAACACACGTTGTGCTCTCCGATGTCAAGCGGGCTATAGAAATAATCCAAAGGCTATCTTGCCATTGTTTATATACTGTTACAAACGTATATTTTATATTTTGACACATTCCCTGCTGAGAAATATTGAACACCACCCAACTGCAAGAGGTATAGATCCTCATGAGCCCCCGCACTTGCGGGGGCTCATGAGGATCTATGCCTCTTGCTGGGACCAATTTTAAACCATCTCTCTCTGAGGGCGTGGGCTCTTTAATTTCCAATTCACCCTTCCTCTGTCCGTAGCGAGTTTTATCGCGATGATTCCCTTAGGACTCATTGTGACAAACGTTCGCTACCGACAGCTAAAGGGTTAAGAACGATTTTACAAGCTCAGGCTGCACCCACCTGTCGTGAGGGGGTTCAGTATGCAATCATAATAAAATTTGCTTTTTGTTTACAAGTCTTCGAATTTTCTTTGAGTGCGTAATTTGTGATTTGAAGTCCCTAATATTAAAAGGCGTCAAACTTGTTTGTGTTGTTCACCATGACAGCTCGAGACTCGTGCCAATCTGGGCCCTATTCAGTACTGACCTGTCGCTCACTGTTGATGCAGCTGGCGCTGAAATGAAAAGCGGCGCTGCACATAATTTTTTTCCCATTTAAAGTGATCTGTTCCATGGCAGAGTTTTGATTGCTACAATTCGTAGCTGCAAGTGCAACGGGTTCTCAATGTTGTCTTGCCTCAACTGAGACATTTTTACCCTTCTTTTTAGTTTTCAGGGTCACCCTGGTCAGCCCCACCGGGTGGGGTTTCCCCTCTATTCTGGGGGCACATGTTTCGTCTACCCTTGGTCCATTCACCTGTATTTTCCTGTTTTAAACTCCCCCTACTGTCTGCGCTGCCCGTAGCACTTGATATTGGATGTGTGTTTCTAAATGGTCTTAGGTTTATTTAGCGTATTGGACCGGCTGGTGACATAATTCAATATTCTATTTTTTTCACAAGCAGTGCAGGCACGTCCTGAGAAAGTCTTGTTGCTGTCGGGACGTTAAGCAATGTACAAACAACCAACCCTTCTTTTCACAAGCCATATGTTCAGGCGTACCTACCAGAGCTTTGCCACTGCCTTTTGAGCGTAACTGAAGAAACTCTGTTGCGAACACATGTGAAAAAGCTTTTCATTTTATGACATTTTAAATGTCATAACATGAAAGGCTTTTACGTTTTTAAAAAAAAAAATTCCATTTAACATTTTAAGTTAGCCCGTTTGTGCAGCATTATTGTAAAACATCATGAGAACATTTATAAAAGAGATATTGCGAGTGAATGAATTGGTTCTCTGAACTTCTTCTCCTTTGCACACAGGATAGTTGTTCCGTTGCCCACAAGCGGCAGTAGAAAATGCCTGCTACGATCGTCTACTCCAATGTTTGTGTAAAGAAGGAGAGAAAATCCTTCGTCTAAGTGTGATGGGGTGAGGTAGACGATGAATGAAGAAGAAGATGGTAATATTTCTTTGGTTGGACTTAGTGAGACTGAGACTCGTTCATGTTTACTAAACTTTTATTTCTACTAGAAAACGGGTAACAGAAAGTCGAAAACAGAGACCAGAAAGCAGAAAGCCGAAACAGAAAGCAGTACCTGTAGAATAAACAAACAGGTAATCAGTAATGGTGCCAAGAATACAATAAACAAGGCACATAACTAAACTAAGGCATACATCATCATGCAGTGAACGTACAACACTTTGATTTCAAAGACTCTCATAAAATCAAAGTGATGGTCGTGTAACATATAAAATGTGTAGTAAAATACATGATAGCAAATAAAATGAAAAATAAGTCACAATACTAACTACAAAGTCATGCAAAGCACAAGTCAAAGAATAAAGCAAAGCACCAATACGCAAGTACGCTATGCAGTCAGACCTGGTAAGGCGAGCACGCAAATGACTAACAAACGGGTAGTCACTCCGACCGGAGCCTCCCTAACAGCTCAGACAACATCAAATGGAATACAAAGTACTAAAAATAACCTAACAAAAATAAAATACAAAATTACATGAGATGCCATGCCAGCGGTAAAGTAACTATGTGACTAAGCACTAATGAATAGTAAATGGAAGAAGACTAGTGTAAAGGAGAAAGAAATAATATGTGAATATGACACAAAGTGAACTCACAATACAACCAACTTACCATCAAATGAATAAGGACGTACACACAGCCTCATCATTCACTCAATCTTTATTACATTCACACCGCAGACACAAGCGCAAACATTGAACATCATCGAAGAATGCACACATCGACACGCACTGCAGTCATTCATGACGAAGAGAAAAGACAGACAGAAAACATGAACATGAAGGGGGATTATGTGCATGTAACCTAAGATAGCCTAGAATAAAGCAGATTTACTAAAATATAATCTAATGAGTGTCACCATGGAATAAATAAATGCATGGTCCACTTAATATGACTACAATTTACCTTTAAATTTCAAAGTCTGCTTCTTACATATAGAAATGAACAATGACCCTTGAGGTCGCATGACAGAGATGTCGGTATTTCTTGCAGTCACTCAAAGGCTACACTTCTTACACATAGTAGGGAACAATGACCCTTGAGGTCGCATAACAAAAATGACAAGTATCGCTTCCTGTCACACAGGCTAATAATGCCTCTCAGCGATGTGAACCAAGCCTATGTACTATGTCAAGTGAAATACTTAGTCATAAAATAGGATGCAAATGATGACTAAAGTCAAAATAAATAAAACAAAGACCTATGCACAAAAAAACCAACTAAATGAATGGAATGAGTGTCTGAATGAATACTGAATCAATCCATCAGCCAGTCACACGACCTATGGCTAGGCATGGCATACGCTCAGGCATAGCAACGTATAAACAACTTAAGCGGAAGTTCAAAATCAAAACAAACATGGCGCCTAAGAGAGTCAGCTGTGAGTGACGTCACCAACGCGGGAACTCATCACACAAAGCTGCCGCCCTCCCTAGATCGGTGATAGACAAGGGAAGACTCAAGAAAACATAGAACTAAATAAAATAAAGATCATCCCTAACTATGAAATACCTTAAATCTCTACCACAGCAACAACAACTAAACAATCAACCAATAAGAAATAGCATTAAATGAACAAAAGAAAATGCGCTCATGATAGTGCATCCACCATGCAAGCAATGTAGTCAATTGTCATGATTGCCATTTATTCAGCAAGACCAAACTTAGCAACTTATTTTAATTAGAGGCATAATTAAGTGCACTCCTCTTTACTCCCACGGTTATGCGCCGAGGGAAAACTATCACCTGTCACAACCTACCTGACATGCGGTCGTGCACGCTAAGCACCGCATAATTTTGACACGTTAATTTTTCTAAGGCAAAATACATACGTCATATCTTCCACATCAACATTGTTACAAAAGTTTGTGTACAAATTTCCACACTGCAGCATTACATGGAAATGTACTAGCTAGTAGATAATCGTCTAGTAAAAAAACAACAAATGGAATCAAGCTAGCCTCACAGAATGGCTAACGCCGACCGGTCTGGCAGTCATGTCAATTTCATGCTAAAAAAAAATCATCAAAACATCCAGCATCGCAATGTCATCAAATAATACAAAAAAATAATAATGCACTAAATATGATATAAAAACTGAATACTTACAGCGTCTCCAAAACCCGCGCAGTTTAGGTGAATTAAAAAAAAAATGTTTTCAGTTCCTCAAAGGCATCGGTGCCAGAAATTAAGTCGGTCACAAGTACTGGTACTGTGAGTCTTGCACGTTTGATAAAAAAGAAAGTCCGCCACGCAGGCAGCCCTACTTATAGAGGCATGCTGGCAGCTCCCGCTGTCTCCGCGTCCGTGCAAAGTCCACGGGGGTCTGGCAATTGTATAAGTAGGAAATCTGTATTTGTTGCCAGCCCTAAGAACTAGAATATCTTCTGAACTACATAATGTAAAAATATAATCTTTGAATATAAATATTAAGAAATTTTACCAGCTGTACTCTGGATTTAATTCTTAAAGCGGTCTCAGAAGTGCCACAGCGGGCTACTAAATCGCAATTATCACTCTGATAGGTTATAATTAACCAAAAGATATTATACACTACAAAAACTATTACCCGGGCCAAATCTAAGCAAATCTAACCATGCTAAATACTAAGCAATAGTGTTGTAGTTTGGCTACATTACACGGTCAAAACTGATAAACAATGCAACACGCACACTGAGCTATCACGTACACAACACTTCACGCTGCGTTTGGCAAGGCACCGCGAGCGGCGCACGTCATAGCTAGCAGTGAAATCCGAGAAGCAATGGTCATAAGTGCTATTTGCCTATGTACACGGAGGAACAGCTGGTTCACTCTGTTATATTTTCCCATTGGCCTTAACAATACAGCGACCTCGCTGTATAAATACCAAAACCATCAATCCAAAAACACAAATCCAAAAAACACATTATCAAACAGTACCATCCACATGGTAAACCACAAATATAGCAAAATAGCACTATTCACCAAGGCTCTCTTGTCTACACTATTATACTGTAGACTTGGACTCACACAGTCATTTTCAAACTAAGTTATGCATAGCAGAAAACTGACATAGGATATTATCTTTTGGAAAAATACCTACGCACCAGACTAAGCTTGAAAATGAAATCAACTGCACAGCTGATGTGTACTAGAAAGACGCAGATGCCTTGATTTCCAATATTCATTTAACTCCTTCTACCCCAGACACACCACAGCAAGATAAGGATCGACCATGATAGTTCAAGGGTGATGCCAGAATAGCTTGGCGCCTATGGGCGCCAAGCTATTCTGGCATCACCCTTGAACTATCATGGTCGATATGTGTCCTGCACTGCAATGCAGTCTTCAGAGAACAACGGCAACATTTGGGGATTTCAGTCTTGGGGTACAATGAGTTAAGACATCCAAATTCAAAGCATTGTACTACATGAAAACACAGTACCGGTGCCTTGGCTTCCAATCCATTACAAATCAAAATCCAATGCGCTGTGCTAACTAGAAATCCAATAATTTTAGATTAACCTATTACCTTAAACAATAGTTCACCTAAGACAGTCCCTTTACATAACAAAACAAATAAACCCAAAACAATTAACTCAATATTAATTTGTCCTATTTTCCTAACACTATTAAAGCATCCGATGCACTTGGGGGAACATTGAAGCTTTAATGTCTTGTGGGCATTTAAAGTTGCAGAGCCACACCTTCAAAGGCCCACTGGTCACATTCAAGCTGTCAATGTTACAAAAAGTTTTAATGGTTTCTGCCGCAAGCGTGCAGACCGACGCAGAGGTGTAGGCGTAGCAGTGTGCACCTTGTTCGGTCTGACACTCTTGGGCTTAGCAATGACAGGGCTTGGTACTTTGGTGCGCTGGCACAGTTGATCTTTCACTGGGGGAGTGTCTGGAGTCACCTGGTGGCTCCTGAAACGTAAATGTGGGTGGCACATCATTTCCGCACTCCAAATGGACAGGAGGCTCAGTATCGTCCGGTCTCTCTGGCTGTCCATATGGAATGGGCACTCGCTTCAGCTGGTGCACAGTTCTAGTGGAAAGTTCGCCGCCTGCCAAAGGCTGAATGACATAAACGTCGAGTTCCGGCCGGAGGCGCTTTATGACCACGTACACATCCTCCTTGAACGGGTGTTGCATTTTGTTGCGACCAGGACCGTGGTGTTTGATGAGTACCTGGTCACCCGGCCGCAACTCGAACGCTTTTGCCCCACGGTCAGCATACTTGGCCCGATGTTTCGCCGCCTTGATGGTGTTGCGGAGGGCCTCCTGGTGGTTCCCTTTCAGCACCACACCATGCTGACGAACCCAGTATTTGGCAGTCGGTGCAAAGGTTGTTGGTGTCTCCAACATCATGTCGATGGGTAGGCGATTCTCTCGACCGAAGAGTAGCCGGTAGGGGGTAAACCAAGTGCTGGCATGGGGCGTAGAATTGTAGACCATCACCAGGTCTCGAAGATGGTTCGGCCACCGGCGCTGTTCTTCTTCCGAAAGGCTGCACAGGAGTTGGTGCATCGTTCGGTTGAAGCGTTCGCACTGACCGTAACCTTGAGGGTGGTACGGTGTAGTGCGACTCTTCTTGACACCATAACGGTCAAGCAGCTCTTCTATGACCTCAGCCTCGAAACTCTGCCCTCTGTCGCTGTGAATACGCTCTGGCACGCCATACTTGGTAAACCATTCCTTGATGAGTAGGGCAGCCACCGTAGGCGCCTTCTGGTTTCTTGCGGGGACAGCCTGGGAGAATTTGATGAAAACGTCGGTGATGACAAGGACATTTTCAATGCCATCAGACGACATCTCAAGTTTGGTGAAGTCCACCGCCACGATTTCAAGAGGACGACTGGCAATGAGGTGACCGGTAGGGGTGTGATGGTATTGGGGGCGGGAAATAAGACATTGGGAACAGTTGGACAGATAGTTTTGAACTTCGGCATACATGCCTGGCCAGTATGCCCGAGCCTGCAGCAGTTTCATTGTCCTATCGTACCCTTGGTGACCCATGTAGTCATGAAGTGCTTGGACTGTCTCATGTCGCAGACATGCGGGTAGTACGAGCTGGTCTGTGTGGCCTTGGTCAGGCCGTTTACAACGTCTTCGTATAATGCCTTTCTGGTCTCGATACAGCCGTGGATATTGTCTGACGAGTTGTTTCACAGCAGGATGGTGTTGTCGCACGTCCTGTCTACGAGGAAATGCAGACAACACGGGTCCAATGACCTCGTCATCCATCTGAAGCTGAAGTAGATTGGTGGGCTCGGTCAAGTCTGTGCAACCGCAGCGGATTTGTCTCGCTCGGTCACGGTAACAGTGTGGGGCATTTCCCGGTGGGTGATTTCTGGGGTGTCACAGGCGTCAAGACGGTCACAGGGGATATCAGCCTTGCGGATTTCAACTGGGATGACTGATGGCTGATGAGTCTTGCACGTTTGATTAAAAAAAAGAAAGTCCGCCACGCAGGCAGCCCTACTTATAGAGGCATGCTGGCAGCTCCCGCTGTCTCCGCGTCGGTGCAAAGTCCACGGGGGTCACGTCTGGCAATTGTATAAGTAGGAAATCTGTATTTGTTGCCAGCCCTAAGAACTAGAATATCTTCTGAACTACATAATGTAAAAATATAATCTTTGAATATAAATATTAAGAAATTTTACCAGCTGTACTCTGGATTTAATTCTTAAAGCGGTCTCAGAAGTGCTACAGAAAATCAAAAAGGCTACTAAATCGCAATTATCACTCTGATAGGTTATAATTAACCAAAAGACATATACACTACAAAAACTATTACCCGGGCCAAATCTAAGGAAATCTAACCATGCTAAATACTAAGCAATAGTGTTGTAGTTTGGCTACATTACACGGTCCGAAAACTGATAAACAATGCAACACGTACACTGAGCGTTTGGCAAGGCACCGCGAGCGGCGCACGTCATAGCTAGCAGTCGACACGAGTGAAATCCGAGAAGCAATGGTCATAAGTGCTATTGGCCTATGTACACGGAGGAACAGCTGGTTCACTCTGTTACATAAGCAAGAATACATTGAGAACTCATATCGGCGAAACTTCGCAGTCCTGTTTGGCATCCTGTCTCGGAAGACAATGGAGTATATGCGCTTGCTGGGTCAGTCACTAGAGTGACCTCTCCAGGGCGCAAGCCTGGGCGAAATGTATGGAGATCCTGGGGTGCCCAGTCATGAAGATCCCCCTCTCGGCCTCGCTGATGTATCCAAAGGAATGCAAAGCAGTACGTTTGGCACCAGTTTGGCTGCAGGAGCTGCCAGAACAGTGCGTGAATACAGGCAGCTGTCTGCCTTCGGGGCTCCACTCCTGATTTGAAGGGTTTACTCCCCCACATTTGGCCGTTGGATCCAACCTGATCTCCTCCGTCCTCTAGCCGTTGGCTGTCAGAAACAGCTCATCCGCCTAGTGGTGCAATGTGAACACCACCCCCTCACGTGGTTTAGCCCACCAGCTGAGGTGGTTTGCCAGGGTGTGGCGCTTGGAGCCAGCACGTGAGAGATTAAGGAGATGGATGAGGACCAGTGATGCCCGTCCGTCCTATGTAGGACGCAGCTGCCGAACAGCAAAAGGTGCTACCTCTATCCAGAGCCCCCCTACACCCTTCGCAGTCCTATACCGCCACGGACTAGCTCGCTTTAATCCCTTCGCCGGCTGCAGAGAGAAAACAAAAGTCAACACGAACAACCGTAAGAGGTATAGGTCCTCATGAGCCCCCGCGATAGAGGGGGCTCATTAGGATCTATGCCTCTTACCGACACAGATTTGAATCCGTGTTCTTTGGACGTTGTGACTTTTGATCGCTGAACGAGCGAAGATTTGAGAAACAAAGTCTACGTCCATTGGCAGGGAAGGGGTGAAGCGCATCATTATTGTGGATTGGACAGGTTTCAGCGCGCTGGCCTTCTTTAGGTGCCCTTCTGACACACTTCCTGTCTCATTACTTTTTCAAAGCGCTTCTTTGGAAATCCCCAAGCCAGGTTTATGTAACGGTACTTAAAACAATAGAGGTAGGAGAGTACATCCCTAGTACTTGTTGGACTGACGACCAATGTTTGCTCGCTAAAGGCGCAGATACACGGTCCGTTCGTGTCGTGCGACTGTGCGGGACGGTCGGCCGCCTGATCGGAAGTCTGACGGGATGGAGCGCTACACGTTCCCGCATAGCCCGACCCGCAGATACCACTACCTGCTGGAAATTCCACACGGGGTCAAGGTCTCTGCTTCGGTAAACAATGGCGGATTCACACGGCAGCAGCGCCATTTTTCAAAAGAGAGGGGTGTGCGCGAAACTCGCAATGTGATTGGTCATCCGGTACCAGCCGTCAGACTCTGCGGGCTGAAAGTAGCGCCAGCCTCTACTCGTCCCGCGGCCCGCGCGATCCGATGGTGACGTCAGAAATCTGATAGTTGCCCTGGAAACCCATCAGATCGCGCACAGTCGCACGACACGATCTGACCGTGTATCTGCGCCTTAACAGTGTATTGACAGCGCAGTCCTTCACCCACAAAATCCATCTGCAAAAGGCATAGATTCTCATGAGCCCCTACAGTCGCAGGGGCTCATGAGAATCTATGCCTTTTGCTTGATGTAGATCGGTTCCAACTATTCCTCATTAATTTTTGAAGGCGACATTCCAGGTTAGGCGTATTTTGGACTGTACGAAGTCCACACTCATCTCTTTGAATCGCAACAAAGGCGGTGAGTGAAACCCATAATTATTACCCCAGACGGAGATAGGTTTTCAACAGTTGCCGCAGCACAAGAAGCATAGATTCTCACAAGTCCCTGCAGCTACAACGGCCAACGAGCATCAATGCCTTCGGCTGTTTGATGTTGCTCAATTTTATCGCAACTGTCGCGCACGTCAGACTCGTCCCTCCCCCCCCCCTCCCCCCCAAAAAAAATCTCCGTCTCATGTTAACTGGCGGAACTCTGCGATTTAGATTTACATTTGTCACGACCCCTGCAGCTGCAGGAGCCCATGAGAATCTGTGCCTCATGCGGATGGGGACAGTGACAGAGTTGGTGAATAGGTGACGCTGGCGATTATTTTTTACGTGCGCAGAAACTGGTTGCTGGCTGCTCTTCTGCGCCTCGGAAATCACGCTTCAGATACAGTCGCAATGGCCGTCATGTACAAGGTTCTCCTCGTCACTCTTGTAGCAAGTGAGTATTTTATAGCATCTCTGTCGCTGTCGTTACAAATGCCTTACGATACTTTAGTAGCGCACTTCTGTAAAAGGGTTATCAATGATTCATCACCTATATTACCCCCCCCCCCAAAAAAAAAAACAAAAAAAAAAAAAAAAAAACTGTCATTTAACGCAAACTGCGTTTTTGTAATAATTTGAGCTTGAATTTGAACGTCAAATGTCCCCGCCCGTTGAATAAACAAAGATACAAAATGGTTTCAGCAAGAGGCATAGATCTTCATGAGCCCCCGCGTTGCGGGGGCTCATGAAGATCTATGCCTCTTGCAGTTGGGCGGGGTTCCCTTTTTCCACAGTGAAGGGGTTAAATGTTTAACCCATTCTGCCCGAGGACCAATATCCCCCAAATTTTAAAATTGCCCCCTGAAGTATTACAATTCTAGAGACAGATCGAGCGTGATATTTCAAGGGTGGTGCCAGAACAGCTTGGCCCCGCCTATGGGCGCCAAGCTATTCTGGAAACCACCCATGAAATATGCTCGATCCATGTCTTGCTGTGGTGTGTCGGTCGGGGCTGAATGAGATAAGCTTGAGACAGAACGAAGGTTGTTGGTCACATAGTGATTCCCCGGGGTGGCTGTGCAAGTGTGTGGGTAGAATTCGTGTTTCACTAGCTGTAACCGTAGACGATCTGTAGTAATTGATCCGCCGAAACGCGTGAAAGAAAAAGACGCCGCACACATCTACGCAGTTAGTAGTTCATGGGGCCTTGATAAAGGATGCGGTCGCTACATTTTCAAGTACAGGCCGTTTTACAGCGGAGCGCACAACGTTTTTTTTCGCAAATATCTCCGCAAAAAACCAACTCTCTATACCAATCTTAGAACAAATATCATTCAATGCTACTTGACCTAATACGATTTACATCCAAGAATCTCGAAACAGTGTTGCTGTACGGTTACAAAGTAAAGTAGATAATAGCACTGTCAGGGGAGAGAAGTGTGCATGATCGACCAGTGATCATAGATCTACTGTGGCCAAAGCACACACACACACACACACACACACACACACACACACACACACACACACACACACACACACACACACACACACACACACACACACACACAAAAATAGGAAAGAGAGGGGGCGCTAAAAAAGTGACTGAAAGCAATGCATATGGAAGCCCCCCCCGAAGGGGGGCGTATCACATATCCCACTGTTCCAGCCACTCAGTGCATGGAAATTTAAATCTAGGTCCCCCCAAGGGGGGTCCAGATATTTAGCCGGTGTGGACAGCTAGCTGTTTCGGTCTTGGCGACCTCTTCAGCACACCATCGGCGATACTGGATGAGGCAGGAATTTCGGGGATCTAGATTTAAATTTCCATGCACTGAGTGGCTGGAACAGTGGGATATGTGATACGGCCCCCTTCGGGGGGGCTTCCATATGCATTGCTTTCAGTCACTTTTTTAGCGCCCCCTCTCTTTCCTATTTTTTTTTTATTTTATTTTTTTTGTGTGTGTGTGTGCTTTGGCCACAGTAGATCTATGATCACTGGTCGATCATGCACACTTCTCTCCCCTGACAGTGCTATTATCTACTTTACTTTGTAACCCTCCTAAAATATTAGCACTGGCAGTCTCCCCTTTTCTTTTCATTTACTACTACAATATCGACTGCAACCCCTTCCCCCCTTTTGGTAGGTTCTCTTTTAGGGTGCATGGAAATATAGCTCTAGGTGGTGGCATGGAATGTATGCCCCTGCAGACACCACAGTAAAATGTGGTTGTCTTTGCAGGTAGGCAGAAATTCCTGCCTCCTCCAGTATCGCCGATGGTGTGCTGAAGAGGTCGCCAAGACCGAAACAGCTGTCCACACCGGCTAAATATCTGGACCCCCCTTGGGGGGACCTAGATTTAAATTTCCATGCACTGAGTGGCTGGAACAGTGGGATATGTGATACGCCCCCCTTCGGGGGGGCTTCCATATGCATTGCTTTCAGTCACTTTTTTAGCGCCCCCTCTTTTTTTTTTGTTTTTTGTTTTGTGTGTGTGTGCTTTGGCCACAGTAGATCTATGATCACTGGTCGATCATGCACACTTCTCTCCCCTGACAGTGCTATTATCTACTTTACTTTGTAAACTTCCTAAAATATTAGCACTTTCAGTCTCCCCTTTTCTTTTCAGTGTTGCTGTACACTCGTAAAATTACGCGGACATTTTCATGAAATGACTGATTTTACATCCCTAAATGTGCAGATATTTTCAGCGCAACAATAGGAATGTTCAGGTCAGATTACAGATGAGGACGACAGATACTATCGACAGGAGATCCGGCGACGATTTTGTAGAGTGGTGATAGAAACTATCTTGAATTACATGTTGGCAAAACAAAGAGATGGTCCTAGATTTCAGGAAAAACAAACACCATCCCGGTCCTGTTGTCATCAAGGGAACATATTAAATAAGTTGAGCGTATAGAGTCCTACAAGTATTTAGGTGTTCTTTTTGACAACGCGCTCAACTGGAAACAAAACACAGATTCTATTGTGAAAAACACGCATACCCGTCTTTACTGTTTGCGAAAGCTCAGATCACTTCATGTAAACACTCAGCTTTTACAGATGTTTTACTGCTCCAGTATTGTTAGCGTTCTAACTTTTGGACTGACCTGCTGGGTAAAACTTTATGTAAAAGAGATCAAGATCGTCTTAACAAAGTAATCCGGAAAGGGGGCGGGGTGATTGGTAGGGCACAGGATACTTTGGATGCACTGTACAACAGACGGATTACGAACAAACTGGCTGACATTCTTAATGACAAAACACATCCACTTGGATATGAATTTGACAGCAGACGTATCGAACGAAGTGGCAGACTTCGAGTACCCAAAAGTCGTACATCACGTTATGCCAACTCTTTTGTCCCTCAGGCTGTTACCCTCTTCAACAGTAATATCAGTAGATAGTGTCTGTCAACATTCTTTAGTTCTTTTGTCCTAGGGCTCTTTCAGTAGTTCACTGCAACATTGCTGACACCACCAAGGGGCATAAACCATAAGTGTTTCTGATGCCAAGAGTGTTACAAAGGTAACAGTACGTCTGTTACGGTTCATCTCTTTAATTGAGAGTTATGGGTTATTTAATTATTACATTGGGTGAATGGTGATGCCATGTATTGTATGAGCAGACAGCGAATTTTCCCATGAGGGATTAATAAAGTATTATTGTATTGTATTGTATTGTATTGTATTGTACTGTATTGTATTGTATTGTATTTTACTGTATTGTATTGTATTGTATTGTATTGTATTGTATTGTATTGTATTGTATTGTACTGTATTGTATTGTATTTTCACGTGAATCAGTAAGTCGACCAAGTTTTCAAACCTGAAACATCACAAGCATACATGAAGTCTGCATGCTTGACGTCGATATTGAAATCTGGCCGTTTCCCGCCGGCGCTCCATTAGGGTTTTGGGAACGGCATGTTGTTGTCTTTTCACCATTTGTTTTACGACTGTGTACAGCAACATCAACGAAACATAGGAGTTCAGTAAAAATAGCCCATATTAGCTCAATTGGCACTGAATGATATTTCCTCTTAAAGTTTAACTCATTCTACCCCAACACCGAAATCCCCAAATTTTGCCGTTGTCCTCTGAAGTCTGCATTAGCAGTGCAAGCCACAGATCGACCATGATAGTTCAAGGGTGATGCCAGAATAGCTTGGCGCCCATAGGCGCCAAGCTATTCTGGCATCACCCTTGAACTATCATGGTCGATCCTTATCTTGCTGTGGTGTGCCTGGGGTAGAATGAGTTAACAGACAAAACGTTGACTGCCAAGCGTGTAAAACGCAGAGAAGAACCCAGCGAAGAAAGAAACACGCTTGGAAAGGACAGTTACACCACAACGTATTAATATTTCGTAATTTTTCAAAATAGACAAACAACAAAACAAGTATACAATTCAATCGCTGCTTATCTTGTCAGGTATTTGATTTGAATAAAAGGGCTGTACCCAAAATATTAATAAATTGTGTTGTAACTGTCTTTTCTAAGCGTGTTTCTTTTCCAGTTGCGTTCTTCTCTTTATGAAGCACAGCCATAAGATGATCGTTGCGACATTGAGCGCCTGTGTAACACGGGTAGCGGGATATAGCACAAAGGCAGGACACGTCAAGACACTCTATTCAGTCTCGCCGTGTCCCACAGGTTGTCCGGCCTGTGTTCTGAATTCCAATAAGGACAGCAAGAGACATAGATCCTAAAGGGCCCACGCATATGCGGGGGCCCATTAGGATCTATGCCTCTTACAGTTGGGTGTTGTTTGTTTCAAGCGACCCCTTCACCGTTAACTCATTGACCCCGACGGCCGTATTTCCCAAAGTTTGGAGGCGTCATCTAATGACTATGTACACATTGCAGGAGATGCATCGACCATGATAATTCAAGGATAGTGCCAGATTAGCTTGGCGCCGACAGGCGCCAAGTTAATCTGGCACTACCCTTGAATTATCATGGTCGACCCATCTTCTGTTGTAGTGCGTCAGGGCAGATTGGGTTAGCAGCAATAGTTACAGCCTGTTGTTAACCTGCACAGACTCACTGCGTAGAATCCCTTCGGCTGGATTAGCAATGGGTTAGCGTACATTCGCTATGAGACCTGCTTGTGCGCACTGACTCCACGGGCCGACGACGGCATTGAGTGCTGCTGCTTTCAACTGGTAATAAAGACAGACACCCTTTTAAAGTCGATTCTATCTATAGAAAAGACGTTTTAGGACGGGACGCCGGCGGTGGAGCGATTTCAAAAGAACACACGCGACATCATAGGCGGTCGCTGTACATCATGTCAGTGATGTGCGTTGTGTATTTCAGGCTGTTTGCTGGTGGGGGAGAGTGATGGGGCCGTGTGTACAGGAGACGCGGGCATCCAGACGTGCTATGCAGGTGCCCGTGCACAACTCGCTCTGTACGGCGCGGCTCAGCTGACTAACACAGAGGCCTCCTTCTGCTCGTAAGCCATTGATGGATGGATGGATGGGTGGGGTGAGTGAGTGAGTGGGTGGGTGGGTGGGTGGGTGCGTGAGTGAGTGTGTGTTTTTTTTAGTCAGTTACCCCCAGCATGCAGCAGCTGGCACTGTATACAGTTTTTTTTTTAATTTTTTTTTTTTTTTTTTTGGCATCCTGTCTCGGAAGACAATGGAGTATATGCGCTTGCTGGGTCAGTCACTGGAGTGACCTCTCCAGGGCGCAAGCCTGGGCAAAGTGTATGGAGATCATGGGGTGCCCAGTCGTCAAGATCCCCCTCTCGGCCTCGCTGATGTATCCAAAGGAATGCAAAGCAGTACGTTTGGCACCAGTTTGGCTGCAGGAGCTGCCAGAACAGTGCGTGAATACAGGCAACTGTCTGCCTTCGGGGCTCCACTCCTGATTTGAAGGGTTTACTCCCCCACATTTGGCCGTTGGATCCAACCTGATCTCCTCCGTCCTCTAGCCGTTGGCTGTCAGAAACAGCTCATCCGCCTAGTGGTGCAATGTGAACACCACCCCCTCACGTGGTTTAGCCCACCAGCTGAGGTGGTTTGCCAGGGTGTGGCGCTTGGAGCCAATGTTACACTATAAGTGTATACGACCAATATCACGGTCGGGTAATTTTATAATTTCCCTTGATATGAAAATAACGAGAATATAATTAGTACCACGGGCAGAGCACGGAGAGGGTTATGACACGGCCCACTTTAGCTACCACGGGCTCACGTGAAGTTGACAAGTGGCCGGCCCTACTAAGCTCGGACTAATGAATGATAATTTCGAGTGGAAATACATCAATCTCACTCTAGCGGTCCCAATGCGGGCAGTAGCGAACTGGGAGCTGAGACTAATGAATAAATAATGGGTTACTGGTCAGCGAGGATCAGAGGACGCTGGCCACCATAATAGATGTGGGATAATTAGGAGAGACAGTAATAGGTCCCTGGTCAGCTAGGATCAGAGGACGCTGGCCACCATAATAGATGTGGAATAATTATGAGAGACAGTAATGGGTTCCTTTGATAGCGAGGATCAGAGGACGCCGACCACCATAATAGATGTGGAATAATTAAGGGAGACAGTAATGAGTTCCTTTGATAGCTAGGATCAGAGGACGCTGACCAGCATAATAGATGTAGAATAATTATGAGAGACAGTAATGGGTCCCTGGTCAGCTAGGATCAGAGGGCGCTATCCACCAGAGCAGATGGGGGATAGATTATGGGCGACAGTAATAGCTCCTTTGACAGATAGGGTCAGGGGACGCTGGCCACCATGATAGATGTGGAATAATATGGGTGACAGTAATAGCCCCTTTGACTGGTTGAGACAAAGGGGCGATGCCCTCGGCCAGAACGGGTATATATAGTGGGGGCAACCACCAGAACGGGAGAGCTCACAACGAAGGGAACGAGATAGAGAGAGAGCTCGCACAATGACCAGAACGAGAGAG
>BTPG01000006.1:9886019-9903206 GCA_036245525.1 Semisulcospira habei
AAGCGAATCTCGTATCACTTCAAATATAAAATTACGTAAAAACAAAACAAAACAACAACAAAACAAAAAAACGTCATGACTAATGACGTTTGACAAACAAATGACGCGTATGCACTGCGCGCGCCACATATAGAGTTTACTATGGCGCATTGGCACATCTGCACCCTTGACAGCGAAGACAGCGCTCACATAGAAAATACATCCCATCTTGTTTGATTTTTAAATCTTTGTTTCCGTTTGTTCTTTTACTTATTTGATATGTTTTCTTTTCAAGTTGCTGATTATCTCATTGCTGATTTATTTCAACACATTATTATTTTTTTTATAAAACGTGTTTCAGGAGTGCCGCAGTTCCTGCTTTCTCTCCCAGTGCTGATTACCGCTGTACTGGTGTCTCTGCAGAAACTCTAACCCACTGTGTGGCAGCCACCAACCTGCAATGTTAGCCTTTGTTTGCTTTCTGGCAATTTTAACTGACAAACATCAGCAGGAGACAGATCGACCGTAGAGATCTGATTAGCTTGGCGCCTGCAGGCGCCTGCAGGCGCCAAGCTAATCAGGCACTACCCTTGATCTCTCTATCTCTCGTAATCTCTCATGATCGGATCTCTCTATTCAAGGGAGACCACTTTTTCCAGAGAAAGCGATATATTGTTTGGCAGTGAGACGTAGTCTCCCTTGGATCTACTCGCTTTGAAGCACGTTTTTAGCTTATTAGGCCACTACCTTGAACTGTCATTGTCAATCCATATCCCCGTCTGTTTAACCGCTGTGAACTATGTTGGAAGAATCTTACAAATTTCTAAACTTCCGTCCTATTATAGAAATGGGCGAAATTATATTTTCTGCTGCAACAGCGTGAAAACCAAACTTTTCAATGGCCGCATTCCAAACGTTTGATAGCAAATTTATTTTCCTACTTTTACATATTTCTTATCACAGGCATGGAATGGTCGGTGCTGTTTACTACTACCCGTGTAATGAAGTGACCAACTACGCAACGATCATCCAGTGCCTGTGATTTTTACCTTAGTAGCAATACGTCTTCGGGCCCTCGAAGCCCGCAGTGGGCCCGCGCACAGCCGTGTATAGACACACACACTGCGGCCGTCCTAGGCCCGAGGGCCTTTTGCTTCATGGGTACTGTGCCTTTGTTGTATAGATCATTTGACATCGGAGCCCACAAACGTTCTTCGCAAAAATAATATATTGGCAAAGAATCACTTTTCTATACCAATCTTAGAACGAGTATCAGTTAGTGACAGTTGACCTGATACGATTCACTTTCAAGAACCTCCAACAACGTCTCAGATTTGCTGTACAGTCGTAACATTTTCGATTTAAAAAAACGAAATGACTGATTTGACATCCTTAATATGCCAAAGATATATTAATAAAGATTCATTTTCACGTGAATGAGTGAGTTGAGCAATTAAAGAAAAAAGAAGAAAACACCAAAAAAAAAAAAAAAAAAAAAAAAAAAAAACTGACAGCGCAGGCATACATGAAGCCTGCATGCTCGACCTCGACATTGAAATATGGCCGTTTCCAGCCGGGACTGTAAAAAAATTACGACATAGGCCATTTCTTTTCTTTTGTCCTTTTCCCAGATGTGTACGACTGTACAGGAAAATCAACAAAGCATTGAACTTATGTCAAAGCAGCTCACACTAGGTCACCACACTAGATCAGTCGGCCCTAAATGATATTTGTTCTTAAAGTGGTACACACAGTTGTTCTTTGCGGAAATATCTGGAAAGAAAAACAAACAAACAATAAAATGTGTACGATAATGTGTCAAGCGGGCCGTATAGAAATAATCAAAACCTCAAAATCTTGCCATTGTTTATATACTGTTTCAAACATATATTTTATATTTTGACACATTCACTGGTGAGATGTATTGAACACCACCCAACTGCAAGAGGTATAGATCCTCATGAGCCCCCGCACTTGCGGGGGCTCATGAAGATCTATGCCTCTTGCTGGGACCAATTTGAGTCCATCTCTCTTTGAATCCATCTCTCTCTCTCTGAGAGAGTGGGCTCTTTAACTTCCAATTAACCCTTTCTCTGTCCGTAGCGACTTAGGACTCATTGTGACAGACGTTCGCTACCGACAGCCAAAGGGTTAAGATTTTACAAGCTCAGCCTGCACCCACTTGTCGTGAGAGGGGTTCAGTATGCAATCTCATTAAAGTTGCTTTTTGTTTAAAAGTGTTCGAGTTTTGTTTGAGTGCGTAATTTGTGATTTGAAGTCCCTAACATTAAAAGACATCAAACTTGTTTGTGTTGTTCACCATGACAGCTCGAGACTCGTGCCCTTCTGGGTCCTGTTCCTGACGTGTCGCTCACTGTTGATCCAGCTGGCGCTGAAATGGAAAGCGACGTTGCGCAGAAATTTGTTTCCATTTAAAGCGATCTGCTCCATGGCAGATTTTTGATTGCTAGAATTCGTGGCTGCAAGTGCATCGGGTTCTCAATGTTGTCTTGCCTCAACTGAGACCTTTCTATCCTTCTCTTCACAAGCCATATCAGTAGGCGCACGTACCAGAGGTTTCCCACTGGCTTTAGAGCGTAACGTAAGGAACTCTCTTGCGCACAAAGGAGAAAAAGCGAAAAGCCTTTCATTTTATGACATTTTAAATGTCAAAATGAAAGTCTTTACGCTTTCTACGCCATTTATAATTTAAGTTAGCCCGCTTGTCCATCATTATTGTAAAACATCATGACGACATTCATAAAGGAGATCTTTCTCGCTAATAATATAACCCTTTACTGCCTGGTGTAGGTCGCTTTAACCCCTGAACTGCCGGGGCAAGGCGAACGCTACCCAGCTGCAAGAGACATAGATCCTCATGAGCCCCCGCTCTCGCACTAACTTACCGCTGTTGCGGGGGCTCATGAGGATCTATGTCTCTTGTTAGTCCGGTTTTCTTTGTGCCCACGTCTGGTCCCATTCCATTTGTTTTCTTCTTGCGAGTCAATGATTTTTTTTTTCTGCACTTCTTCTCCTTTGCGCACTGGCGAGTTCTTCCGTTACCTACAAGCGGCAGTATAAAATGTCTGCTACGATCGTCTACTCAAATGTTTCTAAACCCCCCCCCCCCCCCCCAAAAAAAAAAAAAAAAAAAAAAAAAAAAAACGGAAAAAAAAAAAAAAAAACCCAAACAAACGGATAGCAAAGTCTTCGTCTGGGCAAGAATACATTGAGAGCTCATATCGGCGAAACTTCGCAGTCCTAGGCCGTCACGGACTAGCTCGCTTTAACCCCTTCGCTGGCGAGAGAAAACAACAGTTAAAACACGATCCAACCGCAAGAGGTATAGATCCTCATGAGCCCCCGCGATAGCGGGGGCTCATGAGGACCTATGCCTCTTGCCGAGACAGATTTGTATCGGTGTTCTTTGGACGTTGTGCCTTTTGGTCGTTGAAAGAGCGAAGATTTGAGAAACAAAGTCTACGTCCATTGGCAGGGAAGGGGTTAACCCCATCATTATTGTCGATTGGACAGGTTTCAGCGCGTTGACCTTCTTTAGGTGCCCTTCTGACACACTTCCTGTCTCATTACTTTTTTCAAAGCGCTTCTTTGGAAATCCCCCAGCCCAGTTTATGTAGCGGTACTCAGTTAAAGCAGTAGATGGTTAGTTCGGGTTTAACGTCCACGGCACCGAATTGATAATGGACGGCCCTGAAGGGCGGGTTATGGGGGGACAGGGAAATCGGCTATTACCTATGGAGTACGACCTGAACACTGATCAACTCAGGCGCACTCCAACTGTGCCACTTTTGATTTACCAGGACCTTTTGACGGACATGCTATTGAACAAGCCCGTCTTTTCCCTCTGGATTGCGAGTCCAGCTACCGGGACCGGGACGGGTATTCGAACCCACGACCCGGCGATTCCCTTCGCTCTCCTGCTCCGACGCTTAACCGCCTGAGTTATTTTGGACTGAAAACAGTAGAGGTAGCAGAGTAAATCTCTAGTACTTGTTGGCCTGACGACCAATGTTTGTTCGCAAACAGATTAATTATTGGCAGCGCAGTCCTTCACCCACAAAATCCATCTGCAAAAGGCATAAATTCTCATGAGCCCCTGCAGTCGCAGGGGCTCATGAGAATCTATGCCTTTTGCTTGATGTAGTTTGGCTCCAACTATCCCTCGGTGAAGGCGACATTGCGGATTAGGCGTGTTTTGGACTGTACAAAGTCCACACTTATCTCTCCGTAATCGCAAAGAAGGCGGTGAGTGATGCCCATTATTACCCCAGACGGAGAAAGGTTTTCAACAGTTGCCGCAGCACAAGAAGCATAGGTTATCACGAGTCCCTGCAGCTACAACGGCCAACGAGCATCAATGCCTTCGGCTATTTGATGTTGCCCAATTTCATCGCAACTGTCGCGCACGTCAGACTCGCCCCCCCCCTCCCCCCCAAAAAAAAATCTCCTTCTCATGTTAACTGGCGGAACTCTGCGATTTAGATTTACACTTTGTTATGACCCTGCAGTTGCAGGGGCCCATGTGAATCTGTGCCTCATGCTGATGGAGGACAGTGACAGAGTTGGTGCATAGGTCACGCTGGCCATTATTTTTTTTACGTGCGCAGAAACTGGTTGCTGCTCTTCTGCGTCTCTGAAATCGCATTAATTTTCACACACAGTCGCAATGGCAGTCATGTACAAGGTTCTCCTCGTCACTCTTGTAGCAAGTGAGTATTTTATAGCATCGTTATCGCTGTCGTTACAAATGCTATACGGAACTTTAGTACCGCACTTCTGTAAACGGGTTATCAGTGATTCATCACCTATATATTAACCCCCCTCCCCCACTGTCATTTAACGCAAACTGCGTTTTTGTAATAATTTGAGCTTGAATGGTCGACTTAGCTGAAATTGTCTTCCTGCTGCCGTGCGGTGTCACTGCTCTCATAAGGGGAAAAGTCACTATTCTCGGTGTCTTAAGCCTGTTCTTAATTAAACGAACCCTTAGTTCGCGAACTCTGACGATCTAGAGTTTACGATCTCGGGCGAACCAGGTTGGTTCTTAATTGGACGATCTAAAGATACGGCGAACCTAGTTCGAAGTGGTTCACGAACCTCGGCAAACCAGAGTTCGCTGTCGGAAAAAGTTCGCTCAACATGTTGAGCGATCCAAGGCGAACCTTTTCTCTGATTGGTCAAAACATTTACCCTCTTCTGCGTTGGAGATAAGAAGATAGTCACCGATACAAACAACTATGGCGGACGTCGATATTTCACTCGTGCGAAGAACAAGACCTATTTTTATTGATTTGTGGGAGGCGCAACGCTGTTTGTAGGATCGCTACTGCAAGGAGTAAAAAAAAAAAAAAACAACAACCAAAAAACAACCAAAAAACAACATCCAAATCACGAAGCGGCATAGCGGCAGCCATTTTGAACACCTTCGCAGACTGTAAGTACGCCGAATCAAGCATTTCAGTTAAGAAAGAGAACCATGGCAAACCTGGTTTGCTGAAGTTGGCCTAAGTTCGTTCAACCTCAATTTAGAAACAAACCAAAAGATTGCAGATCTTCTCCGATCTAGGTTTGCCGATCAAATGTTTGTCCAATTAAGAACATTTCTTAGGTGATAGGTGTTCGTGTGCATAGGCTTCAGTACTCGCGCTACACTACAGGCCGCAGGTATATCGCTTCCCTAAACTCTGTGCCGGGTTGGATGACATAGAAAACAATAGATCAGTTCCGGACGCGCTAAGCGCAGTAAACCACATTAACTAATCCTACTGTGCGATATACCAGATAAAAACGAAAGCCTGTGAACTGACCCGTGGCATGCAGTATATCGCGAGGACCCAAGTTAATGTGCACAGACAGGGATCAACTAAAACACTGAGAATGTCGAGTTTAGCCCCTACTGTGTTACGCCACCTAGCGGCAGCAGCAGTCAGCTAAGTCGCTCATTTGAACGTCAACGGTCCCCGCCCGTCGAAGAAACGAAGATACAAAATGGTTTTTCCAAGAGGCATAGATCTTCATGAGCCCCCGCGACTGCGGGGGCTCATGAAGATCTATGCCTCTTGCAGTTGGGCGGGGGATCCATTTTTCGGCAGTGAAAGGGTTATATGTTTAACCCATTCTGCCCGACGACCAATATCCCCCCCAAAATGTAAAATTGCCATCTGAAGGACTGAATTACAATTCTGGAGACAGATCGAGCATGATAGTTCAAGGGTGGTGCCAGAATAGCTTGGCCCCACCTATGGGCGCCAAGCTATTCTGGCACCACCCTTGAAATACCATGCTCGATCCATGTCTTGCCTGTGTCAGTCGGGGCTGAATGAGTTCAGCTTGAGACAGAACTAAGGTTGTTGGTCACATAGTGATTCCCCGGGGTGGCTGTGCAAGTGTGTGGGTAGAATTCGTGTTTTACCAGCTGACGGAGAAACCGTAGTCCATGTACACGATCTGTAGTAACCTGCTGATCCGCCAAAACGCGTGAAAGAAAAAGACGCACACATCTACGCAGTTAGTATTTTCAGGGCCGGATCACTTACAGGTGTGTGTGTGTGTGTGTGTGTGTGTGTGTGTGGGGGGGGGGGGTCCAAAAATACTTTGGGAGAAATTAACCACCTGAAGCAGAGTCTTTGTGTGCGGTTGTGCAAGCATCAACAAAATGTGCTTGTCAAGGACAACATCATTTTTTTTGCTATGAGGGAAGAGGGTGGGGGGGGGGCATGGACCCCCCCCCCCTTCCACTCCCCTGGATCCGGTCCTGAGTTCATGGGGCCTTGATAAAGGATGCCGTTGCTACATTTTCAAGTACAGGCCGTTTCACATCGGAACGCACAACGTTTTTTCGCAAATATCTCCGCAAAGTACCAACTTTCTATACCAATCTTAAAACATATCATTCACTGCTACTTGACCTAAGACAATACATCCAGGAAACTCGAACAGTTTGCTGTACAGTCGTAAAATTACGACTTTTTCGTTAAATGACTGATTTTACATCCCTAAATGTGCCCCTGATATTCTCAGCCCAGCACATAAGAATGTTCTGTTTTCACGTAGCTTGACCAAGTTTTCAAACGTGAAACAGCACAGGCATACATGAAGTCTGCATGCTTGCCCTCGATATTGAAATCTGGCCATTTCCCGGCGGGGCTCTATTAGGGTTTTGGGAACGGCTTGTTCTTGTCTTTTCACCATTTGTTTTACGACTGTGTACAGCAACATCAACGAAACATAGGAGTTCAGTAAAAATAGCCCAGAAATTATTAGGTCAATTGGCACTGACACATTTTGGACAAAACGTCTTGCCCTCTGATGTCAAACGGCGAATTGTCTTTATGTGCCACGCCAAAACGGCGAATACCAAGCGTGTAAAATGCAGAGAAGAGTCTAACGGGGGAAACAAAACACGTTTAGAAAAGACAGTTACAACGCAATGTATTAACTCCTTCAGTCCGACGGCCGCATTTCCCAAATTTGGGAGGCGTCTTCTAATGACTATGCACCAGTTGCAGCAGATGGATCGACCATGATAATTCAAGGGCAGTGCCAGATTAGCTTGGCGCCGATAGGCGCCAAGGTATTCTGGCACTACCCTTGAATTATCATGGTCGACCCACCTCCTGCTGTAGTGCGTCAGGGCTGAATGGGTTAATATTTTGTAATTTTTCAAAATAGACAAAAACAAATAAAGGTACAAATGGCTATTTATCGTGTCCGCTGCTTTGAAAAGTTATATTAATAAATTGTATTGTAACTGTCTTTTCTAAGCTTGTTTCTTTTCCCGTTGCGTTCTTCTCTTTATGAAGATGATCGTTGCGAAATTGAGCGCCTGTGTAACACGGGTAGCGGGATATAGCACAAAGGCAGGACACGTCAAGACACTCTATCCGTTGAAAGGTCCTGGTAAATCAAAGTGCCACAGTTGCAGTGCGCCTGAATTGCTCAGTGTTAAGGCCGTACTCCATAGGAAATAGATCTCTCTGTCCCCCATAAACCCGCCCGTCAATAATAACCATCGATTTCAAACTGAAGAACACACAAGACACGGTAGGCCGCTGTACAGAATATCAGTGATGTGCGATGTGTATTTCAGGCTGTTTGCTGGTGGGGGAGAGTGATGGGGCCGTGTGTACAAGAGACGTGGGCATACAGACGTGCTATGCAGGTGCCCGTGCAGAGCTCGCGCTGTACGGTGCTGCTAAGCTAACCAACACAGAAGCCTCCTTCTGCTCGTAAGCCATTGATGGATGGATGGGTGGGTTTGTTGGTTGGTTGGTTGAGTTCTTGAGTGAATGAGTGAGTGAGTGAGTGAGTGAGTGAGCGTTTGCTTTTTTAGTCAGTTACCCCCTGCATTTAGCCGCGGTTACTGTAAACAGTACCGATAGCTGCATGTACAATGGAATGAATAAATGAATAAATAAATGAGTGAATAAAAGGATACATAGATGAATGGATGAGTGAATAAATGAATGAACGAATGAACAAAAAGATGAATAGATGGATGGATCAATGAATGAATAAATGAATAAATGAATGATCGATTGAATGATTGAATGAATGAATAAAAGGTTGAATGAATGAATGAATGAATAAATGAATGTGAATAAAAAGGAATAGATATATGGATAAATGAATGAATAAAGGGTTCAATGAATGAATGAATGATTTTTGTTCAATGATCTGAAATGTATCCGGCCATCTCCGGGGAAAGGCGTGTTTCCAGTACTATCCTTGTTATCTAACCTATTTGTGCACGTTTCCCATACTGCCCCACGCGTCCGCTTCAAATGCTGTGACACCAGCCACTTAACCCATTTAACCCCACGGCCGCATCTCCTACATTGTGGCGGTGTCGCCTAACGGATATGTATCAGTTGCAGGAGATGGACTGATTAACCATCTTAATTTAAGGGTAGCGCCATTAGCTTGGAGCCATATCGTAGACCAAAGCCCTTCCGGGTACAATGGTTACTTTGACCTTCCTCCGGCTTACAAGGGTCCGTGTAGCAAAGCCCTGCTACCAATAACATATATTGTCGTGCGAGTGAGAGTATGGGCTGCCTTCCCAAGGGGAGGGTGCCACGCACCGCAAGCCACACTTCCTAACTAGATTAACCTTTTAGGTGTCGGTAGCGATTTTAGTCGAGGTGATTCCTGCGGGAATCACATCGACCAAATCGCTACCGACACGCAAAGGGTTAAAAATTTGAGCCATGAAGCTGGGGAAAGGAAAGACCCGATCAGCGACCAGAATGCACGGAATTTTCTCACGGTGAATAAGTTAACTGCTTACTATCCTACTGCGACCTCTCACCGTGACACATTTCTGAAGGTCATCTTTAGCAATACCCAGACGCGCGCCTATAATTATAACTTTTCCGTGTATATTTGTTTTTTCTCTCCATCACATCAACTTGTCATTCTATGGGTGTTTTTTTTTATTATTATGGTTTCTTTGCATTTTGCGAGCTCGGCTGCCTGTTAATAATTGCTCTAAATTTGTACAAAGCCGCCTTTCATGTGCGCCAGGGGAAGAGGGAGGGAGTGAGGGAGTGAGGGAGAGAGAGAGAGAGAGAGAGAGAGAGAGAGAGAGAGAGAGAGAGAGAGAGAGAGAGAGAGAGAGAGAGAGAGAGAGAGAGAGAGAGAGAGAGAGAGAGATTCAATGATGATTCAATGATTCAATGAAGCTTTATTTATCAACGGTTGAGGCATTGACATCGTCACAGACATAGCCATTTTTCAAACCTGCCGTTGCTACAAAACTACGAGACAAAATAAAAAAAAAAAAACTAAGTATATAGTTAAATGTAAATGAAACTGACAAAAACATTGCTAGTTTAGGGAAAGAAATTCCCATGACAATCTCACACACCTAAACTGACACACACACACACACACACACACACACACACACACACACACACACACACACACACACACACACACACACACCATCACACACAGAGTTTGTAATTGGGAGCATACATAATCAGGGTTACAGGGCAGTATATATTTCACAACGAAATGATTATGACTGCTTCGAGAAGTACTTGAAGAGACTGATTTTGAAACGGGCTAGAGAGGAAGCGGATTTTACATAATCAGGAAGCGTGTTCCAAGTCTGCGTTCCCGCGAATGACAAACTAGATTTGTATATATCAATTCTTGTTTTGGGGACTAAGAAAAGTTGCCTAATATTACCAAGCCTAGATTCCGACTTAGAGAAAAGAGTTGTGATATATTCTGGTATTTTCTGTTTCCACACTTTGAACATAAAAATAGCCTTATTGTATTTGAAGTGGTCTTGCAGCGGCAGAAATCCTATTTTGGCGAGTTTTTCTTCTGTTGTGAGTCGTGGGTCAGGAAGGATTAACTTTGCTGCCCTTCTGTGTAACGAGTTGAGTCTCTTCAAGTGGACTTCACTGCATCCATCCCACACCGTTGACGCGTAATCAATATGAGAACGTATGTGAGCATTATAGAATAGTTTGCGCGTGTCCGAGTCGGTGTAATATTTCAGTTTGGACAACATGAAAAGATTTTTGGCTACCGTTCTGCATAGAGTGTCCGTATGAGCCTTCCACTTAAGCTGACTGTCAATTGTAATCCCTAGTAGGCGGTGTTCATTAACGTGTTCTATTTGCCTGCCCTTTAATAAAAGGTTAAGTAACAGGGGTGCTAACTGGTGTTTTTGACGAGTGGTGATTATCATAGATTTGGTTTTAATTGGATGAACAATCATAGAATTCCTGTGACACCATTCAGACACTTCATCAAGACTATGCTGCAAGTTGGAAGAAATTACTTGTATATCTTTGTTAGTCATATGAATGGAAGTGTCATCAGCAAAAAGATCACATTGTACGTTCTTGCAAGTTATATGAAGTGGCAGGTCATTGATGAATAGACAAAATAATAAGGGACCAAGCACGGATCCTTGGGGAACTCCATACTTTATATCTTTTAGAGAAGAGTAAGATCCATTCACTAGAACTTTTTGTTTACGATCAGTTAGGTATGATTTAAAAAATGCAACTACTTCTGTACTATTCAAGTATTTCTGAATCTTTGTCATTAGAGTGGTGTGATCGATTAGGTCAAAGGCCTTTTTAAAGTCTAAGTAAACGACACCCGTTATCTGGGATTTGTTCATACCATGGAGCCATGCGTCAACGAGGCGCGTGAGTGCAGTGTGGCACGAGTGTTGTGGGCGAAATCCGGATTGAAAGGGGTGCAGGAGCTTGCGGTTTTCTAAGTAGGCAAGCAGGTGTTTGTGGACATGCCTTTCAAGCGGCTTTGATAGAACTGATAATAATGAAATCGGTCGATAGTTGTTAGGGTCAGAACGATCTTTAGTTTTTGGAAGTGGAATGACTTTAGCGTATTTTAGTTTGTTAGGGAAAGTATGTTGCTTGATACAAAGGTTGTAAATGTACGTAATAGACTCTACTATGTACGGCAGGGATAACTTAAGTATTTGGGGGCTGATGTCATCAGGCCCCGAAGACTTTTTATTTGGTAGTTTACTAATGAGCAAACCCACCTCATGAACTGATAGCAAGGGAATGCTGAAGGGGTCTGTGTCCTCTGTTCTGTGTTTACAGAATTCAGAAAGCAAATTAGAACATTCATACTTACTGCTATTAATTGAGGCATTTAGAGTTTCAGCGACTGAAAGAAAATGATTATTAAAAGTTTCTGCAGTAAGACTGCTGGGAATGGTTGTTGAAGTGCCAGGGCAGCCTTTAGTTAGAGTGTTTAATAGGCGCCAGATAGTGGAAGTATCCTTACTGTCTTTCACTGTGTCACGGATTAACCTTTTCCTTGCCTCTCTGATCATGTACTTAACACGGTTACGTTGTTGCTTGAATTCAGGAAATAGTTTTCGACTACGCAGATCATCTCTAAGCGCCATCGCTTGCATTATTTCTGGGGTTAACCATGGAGGAAGAGTGTTTGATTTAACCCTTCTCTCACGAAGGGGTGCGTGTTTGTTTAATACAGTTAGAAAAAGAGTGTACCAAATAGAAAGGGCAGTGTCCGGGTCATTGGAAAGAAGTACATCGTTGAACGGAGTATTATTTAAATCAAATAGGAATTTATTATGGTTAAAGTTCTTGAATGATCGATATGTTATGGTTGTATGGCCGTTCTTCTTTGCTTTCGGAATCTTTTTTGACCATGAACAAACAACTGGATAGTGATCACTAACACTTAGATTTGAAACCTCAACATTATAGACGGCTTTGGGTTTATTAGTGTATATGTGGTCTATAAGTGAGGACGTATTCTGAGTAATTCTGGTGGGCGATTTTACTAACTGGACTAGACCAAACAATGAAGATATTGTATCCCACGCAGTGTGATTCTTAAGGAAGTCTATATTAAAATCTCCCATGAGAAGAAGGTCAGCCTTTCTTTTGCACGCTCTATCAAGGATCTGACTAAAATGGTCATACCATTCAAAAGTGGCGGCAGGGTTTCTGTAAAGGAATCCAACTAGTAGCGGTGTCGATTTAGGGCATTTCACTTCCAACCACAAACACTCTACGTCTGCTGTTTCCAAGTCCAAGCGTCTATGGACTAAATGCTGAATGGAGTTGTGAATGTAGACAGCGATGCCTGTTTGACCTGGGGACGAGGGGTCTCTCCTAGTCAAGGAAAAATTAGGAATACTAATGGCTTCATCGCTCACACACACGAGCTAAGGCGCGTCTCACTAAGCCCAAATAAATGAAACGGTGTGGGATTGCTAATGTAGACAGATATATCGGTTAGTTTATTGTACAAATGAAAAACATTGAGATGCCCTATTCGCATAACTTTCAAATTTATGTCTATTACGGAGTAAGGCAAATTTGTACAGAACAAACAACAACAACTACAAATTAAAATGTCAAAAGAAGGAAGTATACGTTGAGATTATTAAATGAAACAGCACAAATGCCGATGTATATATAAAGCTGGTAAATGGATAAGACACAATGAAATGATTTAGCAGACTCGTCGGCAGGGAAATAATCCAACTGCTCGAACATCAAAGTCCCGATAGCAAGTTCAGTTAGGCGTATCAGCCGCACACGAGCACAATACTGGCCGGGGTTTGGTAATCCGCTTTCAACTCGATACTGCTCAGCGAAGTAAAGCGGAGACACAGTTATCACTGGTAAATTGAAGCTTGATTGAATCGTCTTGATTCAATCGAGTTTCCTTCACGCTGATAGTCTGCTGGTATTCGAACAAGCACTGACTGACCTCGTATAAAACACACAGAGTACTCCGACACAGTAGTAAACTAACGGATCAATGATATTCTAGTCTCGGAGAGACTTTATCCACGACGAACGAACGAACGACACAGAAAATGATGATCGTAACTGTTCTTGGTCATCACAAAATACATAACACTACAGTGGCACATTGATCACCAAAAGTTTTGCTTACTGCGCACTGTCCACAAGCTAACAAGAGTTCTTCAACAGTCAGAAATACAAATACATAAAATAAAAGTCCACAGGCACAGTCCCGAACGAATGCCTACAAGTAAAGTAATAGCGGTGTCAAATACACACGTTTATCAAGGAATAGAATCAGAAATGAACTGTCAATCGCTAGAATTAATGGAACGACGAAACACCACCGATCGTTGTTGTTTTTTGTTTTGTTGTTGCTGTAAACATGTTGTTTTTTAAACAATGAACTAAAAACCTGTTTGTTGACTGATATACCCCTGGATAAATGGCTGAAGCAGCTGCGCCAGTACGCGCATTACCTGCGAGTCGTTGCCTCCGGGGATAGCTGCAGGGGTCTCCCACCCCCTGGCCGGGGTACTTGCGGTTTTAGGAGTGGCCAGAGCCTGGAGAGCGCTGTTGATTCTCGAGTTGTCCTGAGGCGGGGGCGGCATGCGGGGAAACTCTTCCTCCGTCACTGTAAATGGCTTGGCGTGACCTGGCTGAGGACAGTACGCAGAGGGATGGCCAGGTTGCACACGGTTGGACATGGAGTGGCTGGGGCTGGCATAGTTTGCAGGCAAGTGGCTGGCCTGGGAACTAGGGGATAGAGGGTGGCTGGTAGAGGGGCAATTTGTCTGGGAGTGATGTTGGGAGAGGCTGGGTTGGGAGTAGTGGACGTGCGTAAACTTTGGCCCTCTGCCACTGCCCGACTGGTTGTGATGGTGTTGATGAGACCAGTCATCCTGGTGTTGATGCTGCTGGTTGCGGCGATCTACGATGGGTCCGTCACCTGGTGCACGGCGCGGCACTCCAGCAAACCTGATGTTGAGTGCCAGTGTTCTGGTACCGGCAGGAGTCAGGTGGATCCGGTCTTTCTGGAACAAGGCCTTGCGCGGTGCCAGATTGTAAGTAATGAAGGCCGGCATATGGTCGATGTAAAAGACCTTCTCTTGCTCGCACGTTGCCCGCAAGTTGTCGTTGGAGGGGAACACGGCCTTCGACAGGTAGTGGTGGGCCCCTCCAGGAATGATGGAGGACGTAAACAGGGCGGCATTAGGAAAGGCTGCACGGAGTCTGCGGATAAGCTGCACCCATGACTGCTTGCTGACCACGCCCACTTTACAGCTGTTTATCCCCGCGTGTAAGTACTGTAAGGTCACACGGCGGATATTTGGCGACGGCGGTAGACTCCTTAGCCACTCAGCGACGTCACTCACTGTCAGTCCTGAAACCGACAGGTTCTGAACCACGGCACCATTGACCGACATCCTCCGCTCGTCCACGTTCTTGAGGATGGAGTCGCCGATGAGGAGTGTGTTGACGTCTGGCCGGACCTGAAGACACTGGAGCTGGTGTAGGGGTGTGGGGCTGTGATTGCTGTCACTATCACCTCTGCCGTTACTACTGCTGCTGCCAGTACTTGTTTTGTCGATGGTGTTACCGTTATGAGCGCTGGGTCCTTGGGTGTTCTCATCTATGTCAGATAAAACAGAGAACCTGTTTTCTATATGCACCTGTGCGAGAACAGCACTCTTCGATGCGACATCTTGGGCTTCAGAGGGTTTGTGAGGCTGAGGCGGGAGTGTGGGGTCAGCGGGGATTTTCACCTCAGTTTGATCGGTGGTATGATGCGTCTGTTTTACCACGGCCTCAACTTGCTTTCTGAGTTCCTTCAGCTTACCGGCTTGGTTGTCCCTGCTGCTGGTAAGCTGGAGTACCTTTTCACTGAGAGCAGCATGGCTGGTGGATAGGTCGTCGACAGCCGAATTGACACCCTCAGCATACTCTTCCGCTGCCTTCACGCTGTTCTTGGCTTTAGTCTCGTTGTCACGGACGACGCTGTCAACACGCGCCAGTTCCTCAGCATGCGCAGCGCACTGGCTCTTAACATCGGAGAGCTCAGTGCGCACTTTCTGCAGCTCGGCTTGCAGGCTATCGATGGTTGCAGCATTCAGCACTAGTTGTTGCTGCATCTGAGCCATGCACTGGTTTAGCGCCGAGACTTGTGCCTCTACAGAGAGAGGAGGGGGCACACAGTTGATGAGTGGGAAGGTGTTTGTATGGGGCGTGACCTGGGCCGAGGACATATCAGGCGGTATGTCAGCCTCGGCTGGCGGAGAAGTGTCGCCCTTGTCCCCATCAAGGGTTGCTGGAGCAATTTCACAACTGCTTGCATGGTTGAGTGAAACCTTTGATTGGGAAATAGTAACGTTGGAGTTGGCAGGGGGTTCGTTGGTGATGTCGTCTGTCCCCGTGGCGAGTACGCTGTTTGGTTCGAGAGTGGCGAGAAGGGCTTCGCTGTCGGCGAGTACACTAATCCCATCAGCGCACTCAGTCATAGAGTCGCCATTGTGGACGTCAGGGGATGCTGGTTGTGAGGATGTATCCATTCTGTTTATAGTGTCTTTTAATAGTTCGAACTCATCGTTCACCCACTCTTGGCAGCAGTTGCCCTGTACACAAACAGTCCCGGTCGTATAATATATTGTTATGGTAATAAGTTTCTTTGTATCATTCTTGAGCTGAATTATTGTTTCAAAAAGTTCACTTGGGTAGGGAGGGTCGATGGGAACTACAATACTCAGTTCATCTTGGTTTTTGTCCCTGTCTTGCCAGTGCAGTGTCACGCCAGGGGGCATAGACTCTCGTGCGTATATGGTGTATAGAGCATGTCTCCACAGGGGTACACGGGTTGAAATACTTTCAAAGGTCACTTGTATAGGGTCTCTTGTTCTTGTAATTTTCTCAAGGGAGAGACGTGAATTCGCTGCAGTGGAGCGGGTTATCGGGCCCATTGTATAGAGATGGTGGTGTCGCCATTGTCACTTTACTCGAAGCGAGTCAGCATGACTGCTGAACAACTAGAGTGTTTCACCCGTAACGCCGAGAAGCGGCGTCAAAGACCACTCTATCAGAGTGATATTATGCAGCGCCTCGCTAGGCGCGGCGGCTGTTTGGTCCAGCCACTAGTACTGCATACTTAGTTTGTTCCACTGAGGCGAGCCGAGAAACTGGGTCACAACTGGTACCGGCGCGCTGAGGCACAAGCCTCCCCCAGCAGCTAGGCCGGCTGACAAGCCGGTGGCCTTCTGACAAGCGCAGCACAGCAGGAAAACTTGAAATGCTGCCCTCTGCGAAATATGAAGTTGAGAGAGAGAGAGAGAGAGAGAGACATAGGTCAAGTGACTGGCGTGGTGTTATCCGAACTTCACTGAAATGCACAATATTTTAACCCATTTAACCCCAAGTCGCTACAGCACAGGAGATGGACAACCATTATAATTGAAGGGTAGTGCCATATCAGCCTGATGGCGCCAAGCTGATCTGGCACTACCCTTGAATTATCATAATCGACCCATCTCCTGAAACTGGTACATAGTCTTTAGGGCCGGCGACACTTTCAGCATCTAGGAGATGCGGCCCTGGGGTGTTTAATAGCCTCCAAGTCAGGGGACAAAACTCTTGCCGTAACTGCCATGACCTCGGTTTAAATATGCTCCTAGTGAGGGGCACGAAGCGATTGCCATACTGTACTACCATAACTTTGGGTTTCTCCCACCTGTAATGTCGTCCTACCAGCGCTCCCTGCTGGAGCCACAGACAATTCGATCAATCATTCACTTGATTGATTGAAAGTCGGTTTATATATATATATATATATATATATATATATTATATATATATATATATATATATATATATATATATATATATATATATATATATATATATATATATA
>BTPG01000006.1:9903273-9928273 GCA_036245525.1 Semisulcospira habei
CGACGATGACGTTTCGGCGGAAATGACGCATAGCCACGTGTCTTTTCCGGCGAGCAGTATCGTCAGCAGCAGCCACGGAGTTAAAAATAGAGTTTCTATTTTCTCCATCATCAACAGGAACTTGAGGGGCACGTACGACACATGCCTGAGCACGTACAACGCATGCAGCAGTGTTTCGCAGGCCTCGACAGACGCCAAGACCAAAGCTGAAATCAAGCTAGCTCAGTCGCCGTGCTCAGGTAAAATACTGCAGAAAACAGGAAAAACTATTTGCTACGCGCGGGCTAAATTTCCCCACAATGTTCCCAAATCCTGACGCAGCCAAACTACAATGCGTCCAATGTAGTCACAAGGCTAGGGAACAAACTGAGCATCCCAAATGCACAAAAGGCCATTGGGCCGACGTTGGCCCGCGCGGTGAGACTAGTTTACAAATAGCAAGGGACGAAAAATGCACGAAACACATTTGTATGTGTGAAAATTGGTATTTAATGACGGCATAAAATAAAAATGCACATTTGAAAAACGTCATGTAAGAAATTGCCTAATAGTTGTGACTGTCGGACCCAATCACAGTAAGTCGCATATATATATACAAAAAAAAAAAAAAAAAAAAAAAAAAAAAAAAAAAAAAAAAAAAAAGAAAAAGAGAAAAAGGCAGCAACATCAATAGCAGTAAAAACAAACAACCCCATTTTGTATGAAATATTAACATTAGCTACAAAGACATAACTGAAGCAATACATCGACTTAATTTGAAAAGAAAAACTTCTCTCACTCTCTCTCTCTCTCTCTCTCTCTCTCTCTCTCTCTCTCTCTCTCTCTCTCTCTCTCTCTCTCTCACTTTCTCTCTCTCTCTCTCTCTCTCTCTCTCTCTCTCTCTCTCTCTCTCTCTCTCTCTCTCTCTCTCTCTCTCTCTCTCTCTCTCTCTCAACAGAAGTACATCCCCTGTTTAATGCTGGCACCGCACCTCCCAGAACGACCAGGGACCAGCCGGACACGAATAGGAGCAAAATAATAAGGCGAGGCCTGGTGTCGTCCAACATCATTTTTCATTTATTTCATTTCATAAGGCGAGCTCTCGGTCAATAGACCTACATCAGGCCTGCCACACAAGGGACGCAACCATGTAGACTTGAAACTATACAAATGAAGGGAAGAGTTGATTAAATACACTAATCCTGCAGAATTGGACTGAAAAGACAAGTCTTATGCCACAGAGAATCAGTTTTTTTTTATAAAAAATCTTTGTTTCCGTTTGTTCGTTTGCTTGCTTGATATGATTTCTTTGTGTTGATTATCTCTGTGCTGGTTTATTTCAACACATGATTTTTTTTTAAAACGTGTTTCAGGAGTGCCGCAGTTCCTGCTTTCTCTCCCAGTGCTGATTACCGCTGTACTGGTGTCTCTGCAGAAACTCTAAACCACTGTGGCAGCCACCAACCTGCAATGTTAGCCTTTGTTTGCTTTCTGTAGGAACCAGTTCTCACTGACAAACATCAGCAGGAGACAGATCGACCATACAGATCTAGGGTAGTGACTGAATAGTTTGGCGCCTACAGGCGCCAAGCTAATCAGGCACTACCCTTGATCTCTCTATCTTTGGCGTAGTCTCTCATGATCTGATCTCTCTATTCAAGGGAGAACACTTTTTTCCAGGGGAAAGCGATACATTGTTTGGCAGTGAGAAGTAAGCTCTCTTGCAATCACTGGCTTTGAAGCACGTTGTAGACTTATTAGGCCACTACTTTGAACTGTCATGGTCGATCCATATCCTGTTTAACCGCTATGAACTATGTTGGAAGAATCTCACAAATTTCGAAACTTCCGTCCTGTTATAGAAATGGGCAAAATTATATTTTCTGCTGTAACAGCGTGAAAAACAAACTTTTCAATGGCATTCCAACTTTTGATATAAAATTTATTTTCCTACTTTTGATATAAAATTTATTTTCCTACTTTTTCATATTTCTTATCACAGGCATGAAATGGTCGGTGCTATTTACTACAACCCGTGTAAAGAAGTGACCAACTACGCAACGATCATCCAGTGCCTGTGTTTTAACCTTAGTAGCAAAACGTTTTCGGGCTGTCGTGGGCCAGAGGGCCTTTGCTTCATGGGTACTGTGCCTTTGTTGTATAGATCATTTGACATCGGAGCGCACAAACGTTCTTCGCAAAATAATATATTGGCAAAGAATCACTTTTCTATACCAAATTTTGAACGAGTATCAGTTAGTGGCAGTTGACCCAATACGATTTACTTTCAAGACACTCCAACAACGTCTCAAATTTGCTGTACAGTCGTAACATTTTCGATTAAAAAAAACAAACTGAAATGACTGATTTGACATCCTAATAATTCTGCCAAAGATATATTCAACCCAGTATAAGAAAGATTCATTTTCACGTGAATGAGTAATTTCACCAAAAAGTTTAAAACTGAAACGGCGCAGGAATACATGAAGTCTGCATGCTCGACCTCGACATTGAAATCTGGCCGTTTCCATCCGGGACTCTAAAAAAGTACGATATCGAACATTTCTTTTCTTGTCTTTTCCCCAGATTTGTACGGACCGTACAGCAAAATCAACAAAGCATTGGAGTTAAGTAAAAACAACCCATAATAGGTCAGTTGGCACTAAGTGATATTTGTTCTTAAAGTGGTACTCAAAAGTGTTTCTTTGAGGAGATATCTGGAGAAAAAACAAGTTGTGCGCTCCGATGTCAAGCGGTCTATACATATAATCAGAACCTCAACATCTTGCCATTGTTTATATAACGTTACAAACGTATATTTTATATTTTGACACATTCACTGCTGAGAAGTATTGAATATCACCCAACTGCAAGAGGTATAGATCCTCATGAGCCCCCGCAGTTGCGGGGGCTCATGAGGATCTATGCCTCTTGCTGGGAAAACTTTGAATCCAACATCTCTCTCTGAGGGCGTGGGCTCTTTAACTTCCAGTTCACCCTTTCTCTGTCCGTAGCGTCACTGTGACAAACTTTTGCTACCGACGGCCAAAGGGTTAACAACGATTCTATAAGCTCAGCCTGCACCCAATTGTCGTGAGGGGGTTCAGCTTGCAAAGTCAATAAAGTTGCTTTTTGTTTAAATGTCTTCGTAATTTCTTTGGATGCGCAATTTGTGATTTGTGTTTGAAAGTCATTAACCTTAAAAGACATCAAACTTTGTTTTGTGTGTGGACACCATGACAGCTGGAGACTCGTGCCCTTCTGGGTCCTGTTCCTGACCTGTCGCTCACTGTTGATCCAGCTGGCGCTGAAATGGAAAGCGACGTCATTGCGCAGAAATTTGTTTCCGTTTAACTCTTTCAGCCCGACGACCGGATTTCCCAAATTTTGGAGGCGTCATCTAATAACTATGCACTAGTTGCAGGAGATGGATCGACCATGATAATTCGAGAGCAGTGCCAGATTAGCTTGGCGCCGACAGGCGCCAAGCTAATCTGGCACTACCCTTGAATTATCATGGTCGACCCATCTCCTGCTGTTGTGCGTCAGGGCTGAATGGGTTAAAGCGATCTGCAGACTTTGATTGCTAGAAATTGTCGATGCAGCGGGTTCTCAATGTTTGTCTTGCCACAGCTAAGACGTTTCTACCCTTCTTTTCACAAGCCATGTGAGCATGAGCACGTACCAGAGGGTTTCCGACTGCCTTTTGAGCATATCGGAAGAAACTCTCGTGCGAACACGGGAGAAAAAAAAAAAAGAAGAAGCCTTTCATTTTACGATATTTAAAGTATCATTACACAATCTGAAGACACACTTCAGCATTAATTGTGTTTGTTATGCCTTCTCGACCCACCTAATGAACTTTAACAGCAGTTTAGACACGCAGCAAAAGCACGCGCGTACTCGCACTTATTTATTTTGCGCTGCCGCTATAATGTCAGTCTGATTTTAGCTGTTTCTCGTACTAATAACGTTGCATTTATAGAGCGGAGTGGAGTCATTGTCAGGTTACTTGATATCAAGACGACGTGTGCTGAACTGAATTGTCCTGTGTCTAAATGAACCATAACTAGACCTGCGTGTAGCGTTTCGTAACCATCTGAAGTGTTACAGAAGCGTATCTTTGAACAGTGACGGCGGTAGTGGGCCTTCAACTTTCTTAATTTAACTCATTCAGCCCTACGACCGTTTTCCCCAAACTTTGGACGCGTCATCTAATGACTATGCACCAGTTTGCAGGAGATGAATTATCATGGTCGACCCATCTCCTGCTGTAGGGCGTCAGCGCGGAATGGGTTCAGTGAGCCCGTTTGTGCAGCATTATTGTAAACCATCCTGAGAACATTAATGAAGGAGACATCGCGCGTTATTAACCCTGTATTTCCTGGTGTATGTCGCTTTAACCCCTGAACTGCCGGGGGCAAGGCGAACGCTACCCATCTGCAAGAGACATTAATCCTCATAAGCCCCCCACCCCCCACCCGGGTCTGCCCTGGGGGACTTGGGTGGGGTTAACTACTTATTAGTTCCCAGCGTTACCCTGGTCAGTCCCACAGGGTGGGTTTGCCCCTCTATTATGGGGCATGTGTTTCTGTCTACCCTTGGTACATTCACCTGTATTTTCCTTTTTTAAACTCTTCCTACTGTCTGCGCTGACTGTAGCTCTTGATATTGGATGTGTGTTGCTAAATGGTCTTAGCTTTATTTAGCGTATTGGACCGGCTGGCGACATACATTCAATATCCTGTTTATTTTGTTTATTTTTTTTTCCACAAGCGGTGCGGGCACGTCCTGAGAAAGTCTTGTTGCTGTCGGGACGTTAGGCAATGTACAACCAACCAAGCAACCAACCATCATAAGCCCCCCGCTGTTGCGGGGGCTCGTGTGGATTTATGTCTCGTGTGAGTCCTGCGTTCTTTGTGCCCAGGTCTGGTCCCATTTACATCTGTGTTCTTCACGCCATTGTTGGTCAGCTTGCCGAGTGGTTTCAGACGCGAATTCCGCGATCACCGACAGGGAAGGGGTTTTAAGGAAACGTTGTCGGGCCCACGGCGTCAGCCTCTTAGCACGCCAAGGCCGACATCAGCCCGAGGAGATTCCTCCCACTGTGTAGCAACATTCGTGAATCCTTATCATTCAGAATGCACCAGTGTGTGACTGAAATAAGTTTGACTGGAATGGTTCAAGGGTAGTGCCAGAATAGCTTGGCGCCTGTAGGCGCCAAGCTATTCTGGCACCACCCTTGAACTAAAGCCATTGGTCTATAACTGAGTACTGTAATGCCGGCTTGCATATGGAAATTGGAAGCTTTTAGCCTCAGTATGATATGGGTTTACACACGCACGTCAGTACACACGTACTCAAGCACTCAGGACTAATTCCGCTTGTAATGACAACGAGTGCGCATGGGTCGAACCCTAAAGTGCGTCTCCACTGAACAGTCGAGTGATCGAGTGCACATGCACTGAACATGGCCAGCTCGCACTCCCATATCTCTGCCCCGATCTGATCTGGAAAAAGCCAGAATGTCTATGTTTAGGAAAAACGAGTTTTCAATTGTATTCAATGAATATCCCGCTTTTGTTTCAACGATGGACATTCCTTTTTTTTTTTTTTTTCCTTATCCATGATTTTAATCCGGGGCGGATTTGCAGTGAGGACAAATGACCACGTAGTCAGTGGCGACCCCCGCCCCCGCCCCCGCCCCTCCCCCTCCCCCCCTCCCCCCAAAAAACCCCCAAACAAACAAACAAACAAAAAAAAAAAGTAAAAAAAAAAAAAAAAAAACAACACATTTCACACTGGTTGTCAAAAATAATCACGCTTCACACCTGGCTGTCACCCTCGAATCGCTACCGCTTATCAGCGGTAGCGAATCGAGAGAGACAACCCGTGTGACCGTAAGTAATTACATGTAGTAATAGTCGCCCTTGCCGTCGCATTGGCGGCCACTCATATAAAGCCACTAGGACGTAGTAGAGGGACGAGGTAACAAGTGTTTATCTCATTCATACCCACGCACGTATTTCCCCAATTTCGGAGGCGTCATCTAACGACTATGCACCAGCTGCAGGAGATGGATCGACCAAGATAATTCAAGGGCAGTGCCAGGTTAGCTTGGCGCCTCAGTGTCGGCGCCAAGCCTGGCACTGCCCTTGAATTATCTTGGTCGACCCATCTCCCTGCTGTAATGCGTCAGGGCTGAATGGGTTAAAAGCGTTAACTGTAACGTTGGGGTTTAACCCTTTGCGTGTCGGTAGTCGCCTTTTTTTTGTCGCGATGATTCCTGTAGCCGACAGGAATCATCGCGACCCAAAAACCGCTACCGGCAGATGTAGCTTTTTTTTTTTTTTGTCGCGATGCTTTCTATCAGATTCGCTCTTCTTCTGGCATGAAAGATGAAACTCAAACACACTTCAGAAGTCAGAACGCGCGTTTGACCCCACATGGCTCCGAACCCTTGCGATCTTTCGCTCCGGAGTCAAATACTGTTGCCGTGGCAACAGCTGTAGATTATTAAAACGGACACAGAGATTACCAACAAGGAAGGAAACACGTTTTAAAACGACAAAAACAAACACAACACATTTCAGCGTGTTTATTTTTTGTTGTTGTTGTTGTTTTTTGTGAGAATTTGTTTTGAATTTTACTCGTGACACACCACAACAAGATACGGGTCGACCATGATAGTTCAAGGTAGGTGGCAGAATAGCTTGGCGCCTATAGGCGCCAAGCTATTCTGCCACCACCCTTGAACTGTCATGGTCGATCTGTCTCTTGAATTGTAATGCAGTCGTCAGAGGATAACCCCAAAATGTGGGTATTTCGTACCTCGGGCACAATGAGTGAACTATTCATAATGAGTTGAGCGGTCAGAGGTCACGTGGTCGCCTCAATCGTCAGCATTCTTTCACGCTCAGGAAGGACAAGTTCAACACTTTTTATTGATTGCTATCATTACAAAAGTTTCTGAATGCTGTCTTTCATCAGCTAATGCTTTTCTACCCTTTCTCTCAGAATCCAAACAAACAAACAAACAAACAAACAAACAAACAAACAAACAAACAAACAAACAAACAGGTAACCAACAACCGAACGACCAACCAGCCAGCCGACCGACCGACCGACCGACCAACAAACCAACCAACCAACAAACAAACAAACAACCCCACAAAACAAAAAACAAAAACCACAACCACAACACAACACAATTACACAACACAAAAAACAATAAACAAAATAAAACCAAACAAAACCAAAACAAACAGACAAACAAGGAGAAGTGTTTAAACACATTTTTAGCACCGTCTCGCTTTCAACACCAACTTCTGCGCCAGAGTCCAGCGTTCTTTCCTCAGCGCTGCCCATACGCACTGGCAAAATCGACTACATATTTTTAGAAAGAAAGGGATACAATTATTTTATCACACGTGAAACAGACGTGACACGCACTTGACCTTCTCATAAAAAACAACTGATAACATGGCGACCTGCATTTCGTTAAATCTGTGAGCGCATGTCTGCCCTTAGACTCACACCACGCAATCACCTGCCAAATTAAGACATCCTCCATAATTTGGTCAGTAAACGCTTCCATCTGCAAGAGGCACAGATCCTCATGAGCGCTCGCAGTTGCTGGGGCTCATGAGGATCTATGCCTCTTTCAGGAATCATTAATATCTGTGCTAGTCTTCCGGCAAAGGGAGACACGTGTACCCGCTAACCGGTTGGCCGGTTTTTTTTAGACTGGAGACAAAAATATGTAATATTTGTACACGCGGAACTGTGCAGGGATAAATTAATGTTTTACTATGTCAACTTGAAGCGGTTTTGATCTGTGCTGAAATAAGCGGAGGTTAGACCCCGATAATGGTGAACCACACTGCGGCTGAATGTTGGTCATGCCGGTTTCACGTTTTGGAGGTCACACTTAGAAGGTCGGGAACTTAACATTGAAAGGGCCGACACTCAAAGGTTAACTCATTCTGCCCGCGACAAACCACAGGCGCAAGATGTAGCTCGACCATGATAGTTCAAGGGTGGTGGCAGAATAGCTTGGCGCCTACAGGCGCCAAGCTATTCTGCCACCACCCTTGAACTATCATGGTCGATATGATTCCTGAATTGTAACGCCGTCCTCAGAGGACAACCCCAACATGTGGGTATTTCGTACCTCGGGCACAGTGAGTTAATGTTGAAAAGGCAAACACTCAAGGATAAGTTTGCCTGACACTGCTTGTTTTTTTTTTGGTCTTTTTTCGACCATTTAAATCCCGCCACTCACCGAAAGTAGATCGAAAAGTGTCAAGTTTTTTATTTTTATACTTTGAAAAAAATATTTCATTACATTATGTGGGGTTTTTTGTTGTTGTTGTTTTTTTGAGGGGAAAATCTAGTAGTGTTTGGTTTAAAAAAAAATATGATAAGATAGACCTATGGCTGGTTACTTATTTTGTGTGACCGTAATATTAAATGCTGTGTTCCTAATGAAACTATTCACATGCGTGGTATTTTCAAGGTGAGTTTGGTGCAAGTAGTTTCCTTCCTACAAGTGTAAGACCGCCAGGAATTTTTTTTGTTTCCTCAATGTGTTTCCTTTTCCTCTAAATTTTTTTAAGGATGCAAATTTTATTCAGATAGATTATTTTTCCTTTGTTTTGTTTTCTTGTATATGTTTCTTATGATGGAGATGATGCTGATGTTGATTTTTAATACTAATACTAATACTAATTCTAATCCTAATCCTACTACTACTACTACTACTACTACTACTACTACTACTACTACTAGTAATAATGAGAATAATAATGATAATAATGATAATAATAATAATAATAACAATAGTAATAATAATCATAATAATAATAATAATAATAATAATAATAATAATAATAATAATAATAATAATAATAATAATAATAATAATAATAATAATACTTTTATTATTATTTATCAATCTCGATATTTTCTCCATATCATTATTTCTTCTTATTAGATTATTTCTCAATCTCAAATCTTTGTCGTCATGTCAAAGTAGATATTAAAGTAGGGCACGCTGATCTCTTTACCAGAAAAACAGGAAAAGAAGTCGGTCATGGGGAGGACTCGAGTCACTTTGACCCTCTTTGTAATGTGATAAAACATGACCCACATGGCCTGGGATCATGCACTACTTCATTCTCCGGACAGCGGCTCTCATTCTTAATACAGTCGTTGTCAGGGCGTTGAGTGTTCACTCGTGCATGCTCCCTGACCCCACAAGCTGCCCTCTAACGATACAGCAATAAGAATAGTCCGCGTATCAGCCTGGCCTCCGCTGGTATTCGTCTATATTTATCTGCTGATGGTCTTTGCTGATTGGCTACCTCCACTGTCGTAACATAGCCCCCCCCACCCTCTCCCCCCCCCCCCCCACACACAAATATATAAAATTAAAAAAATTAAATAAAAAAGAACTCATTTTACCTTAAATTTGTTCTGCTCTGCTCTGTTTTATTTTGTTCTCGTGTTTTTCGTTCTTTTTCTTCTTTTTTCTTTCCTGTTCTGTATGTGTTTTGTACGTGTTGTATCGGGGCCGGCCAGAGGCCTAATCTCGCGCGTGAGGCGTGTTTGTGATTTGCCCACGAGATTAGCTCATGCTACGTGTTGCCAAATAGAGCTGCCCAACCCAGTTTCGGAAAAGAAACACCTAAGGTGATACGCAACCTGTATTTCCACATTTCCCTCTTCTTTTTCTTCAAGTTCGTCATCATCTTCTTCTTCAGAAACTGTATTTCTCACAATTAAAATAGTCGTCTTCGCCAGACAGCATTTGAAGACAGGTTGACCGTGATCGCTCAGAAATATAAAATATTTGTTTAATGAACGGAAAACAGAAAATAGACGTTCAAAACCGTTTACCTCATTCTACCCCAACACCGAAATCCCCAAATGTTGCCGTTGTCCTCTGCAGACTGCAGTCTAGTGCAGGACACAGATCGACCATGACAGTTCAAGGGTGATGCCAGAATAGCTTGGCGCCCGTAGGCGCCAAGCTATTCTGGCATCACCCTTGAACTATCATGGTGGATCCTTATCATGCTGTGGTGTGTCTGGGGTAGAATGAGTTAATTTTGAAACATGAAACACGACTTTTCGGATCAAAGATCCTTCTTTTCGGTGATACGGTTGTTTCCATATCACGGAGAAGAAGGATCTTTGATCGGAAACATCGTGTTTTATGTTTGTAACTTAAAGTGTTTTCAACCTCTATTTTCTGTTTTCCTTTCTCATGAAAACCTTGCGGCAACAGTTTTACTACATATTTGTTTAATGGATACTAGCGATAACTCGTGCGCCGAAAATAACTGTGCGCAGTGGTCCACCGCAGCTGCTGTCAGCAGAAGCTGGCAGAGAGGTTACGTTTGAGCCGAACGACTCCCAACAACAAACGAGAGCCAAGTCACGCCGGATAACCAGCTTGTAGGATAAGCGTAGGCAACGCTCCAAACATCTTCAAGAGGCATAGATCCTCTTGAGTCCGGAGGGCTCATGAGGATGAATGCCTCTTGGAGATGTTTGGCGCGTTGTCTATGCTAATGGCGCACGCTGTTTATGTGTCGTGATATCTCTCTCGTTCGTTGATGGGAGTCGTTCTTCGCAAACGAAACCTCACTATAATTTACGTCGGACGGACGGAAGCAGAGTTGCTCGCGGTTCGCTTAACTCATTCTACCCCAGACACACCACAGCAAGATAAGGGGCGACCATGATAGTTCAAGGGTGATGCCAGAATAGCTTGGCGCCTATGGGCGCCAAGCTATTCTGGCATCACCCTTGAACTATCATGGTCGATCTGTGTCCTGCACTGCAACGCAGTCTTCTGAGGACAACGGCAAAATTTAAGGATTTCGGTGTTGGGGTAGAATGAGTTAACTCATTCGAGACGTGCCGCCTCCGGATACGCGGCATAAGCCGCGTATCCGGAGGCGGCACGATTCGAAAGTGTTTATATAGAACATGGAAGATTTTTAGTATCGTGGTCAAGCCAGGTTGGCATATCACATATCGGAACACCAACACGGTCTGTTTGTAACAGTAGTGTCACCAAACTACTCGAATAAATTATTGGTAAACTGTTCGTTAACTTTTCTTAATGAGAGGTCAGAGGTCACGAGAGCGAAAGCGATGCTTGTCTCTGTCGCCCCAATCGTCAACAATCTTTCACGCCATTCACTGTTTTGCCATTCATTAATGTTTTCACACATTGATAGACGCTGTGGACTATGATGCGCGTTGTATGACAAGGGTTGGGGCCAATACTTAATGCGTCAAGTTTCAGCTTTCCTTCGTGAAGTCAAGCCAGTCATTTTAATAGGGACAGTAATATATGACCCCAACTCAACTTTACTTTAATGCTGTATGAACTGCCACGTGCAACGGACATGAGATGGCCTTAGAAGCATGCTCGGCGTTAGACCCCAATAACTAAATAACTCCAAAATGCAACCGCTGCTGAGTATTTCGGCACGCAGTTACAAACATATCAAGCCCATGTACTTTCGTAGTAGTAGTAGTACTAGTAGTAGTAGTAGCAGCAGCAGTAGTATTAGTGGTAATAATAATAATAACAATAATAATAATAATAATAATAATAATAATAATAATAATAATAATAATAATAATAATAATAATAATAATAATAATAATAATAAGTTTATTTCAGTTGTTTTTTTCCAGACTATCTGTCCCATTGAAAAAAAGAATACAATTTACAACCATGTATATTTGTGTCACCTCCAGTAACGTTTTGCACTCTTCAGTTAGACCCTTTCGGGGAGTACGCCACAAGTACACTTTTATTCAAATGAGATGCTCTGCATCTCATTTGAATAAAAGTGTACTTGTGGCGTACTCCCCGAGTGGGTCTATCCGGGGACTACTCCCGCAGACGGCATGGATAATTCTGCCTGCATCTCACTTGAATAGAAGTGTATTTGTAGCGTACTCCCGGAGTGGGTCTATCTCGGGACTACTCGCGCGGACGGAACGGATAATTCTGCCAGTGGACACAGATAACGTGATTGAAAGTGTGACTCAGTCAGCGCTAAATATAACACAGTTTTTATTGATTTGCACAGTTAATAGATACTAATTTATGTGCGCACTCGAGGCAAATACACCGTACTTTCTAAGACACGTACATTGCCACTGTTTCCCTGCGCCTCTGACACGCGGTGGGTAACAGGGCATACCATGCATTCTGAATAAACACAGGCCTAACTAGGTTTGGGAACAGACATCTCCCCCTCTCCCCCCCCCCCCCCTCGCCCCCACCCCCACCCCCACCCCATTCAGCTTGCTGTGGCACATACGACCATATGACGCTTGCTGATGCTAAACGTTGTTGGCCACACCTGTTTCGGCACGCGGCCGGTTATCCACCGTGTGATTCGATATAATGATAGCTGTGTACAAACCGCCTCGCGTAGCTGTGCAGATAAGGTTGATAGAAAACGATTATTTATTGCAACACTGTTGTTGTCAATGTCTTTGCGACAACGTTACATTTGTCGCAAAGCTCCTATGCTCACTCCATACAAAGGGGAATCACAGCGCTGGACAGACAACAGTTAGATCCCCTGCCCCCGCCTATCACTCCATAGACATCCAGGTTGCTCTGTGACAAATGAAATCCAAGCCTAAAAAAATGCGACTGCCAAAGCGGGTAACATGCTAAGAAAATCCCAAAGGAAAAAAGAAACACGCTTAAAAGGGGAAAGTACAACACACAGCAAAGGGAACGCCAACCATATGCAAGAGACATAAACCCTCATGAGCCCCCGCATTCGCGGGGGCTCATGAGGATTTATGTCTCTTGTTAACCCTGTGTTCCTTGTGCCCATTCACATCTGTGTTCTTCACCCGAATGTCGGACAGCGGTCAGTCGTTTCAGACGCGATATTCGCGAGAGAAAAGGGGTTTAACATGTTTCGTTTTTTTCCTGTCTATCTTTCGATTTTCTCAAATCGTCAAGAAACTCGTCTATGTTGTTATTATGGCTTCCTAACTGTTCAGTTCAGTTTCAGTCGGGAGTCGGACTTTTCTCCTCTGATAAGTAAAGTGTCAACGTCATTCGGCCAGGTCCGGGTACTCAAGCTCTTCCTCTCTCTCCATTTTGGTACCGGTTCCAGTTCACTTTATAAATTTCAAATATAAGCGATTAAATTTTGCGAAAATCTAATATAGCTGAGCTGACTCTTCACACAACGTACAGGTCCTGTGTTTGTCTTCAGAGTGAATGACTGTGTTGCTCGTGACCGGCGCAGTTCTTTGAGGCTCTTCACGCAAAAAATTACAGGTATAATAATAATAATAATACTAATAATACTAATAATAATAATAATAATAATAATAATAACAATAATAACAATAATAATAATACAACAACAGCAGCAATACTACAACTACTACTACTAATAATAACAATAACAATAATAATAATAATAATAATAATAATAATAATAATAATAATAATAATAATAATAATAATATATCACAACATCATCATTATCATCAACTGTTATTAACCCCAAAAGTGAACACCACCCAAAATGCAAGAAGTATAGATCCGCATGAGCCCTCGCAGTTGTAAGAATTATTGAGAATCTAATCCTTTTGCCGAAGCCACTTTGTATCTATAATAATAATAATAATAATAATAATAATAATAATAATAATAATAATAATAATAATAATAATAATAATAATAATAATAATAATGTAGATTAGTTTAATGCTTATTTTAAAGTAGCTCTAAGCGCTGACACAATGAAAAGGCTAACAGTTAACAGCTAACACACACACACACACACACACACACACACACACACACACACACACACACACACACACACACACACACACACACACACACGTGACAGTGGTGATGAATTGGGCATGGCTGGGGAAATGAACAAGTAAAAGGCAGCGTTGTAGAGGTGGGTTTTGAGAAGTGATTTGAAGGAGGGGAGCGTTTGACAGTTACGGACAGGGGCGTATAATGCATGCGTCTTGGGTGCGTGCAGCTCTTTGGCGTTGAAATAATGAAGATTTCAGAAACACAGGTTGCCTCCACTGGCGGTTAAGAGGTTAACCACTTCGCCGCCAGTGATGGCTGATTCGGGTCTGAAACCACCGCACAATGATCGACATGCGTGTGAAAGCCGCCAAATTAAATGGGACAAAATATAGGCATAAACACCGCAGGACCAACAGGAGACATAAATCCTCATGAGCCCCCGCCACAGCGGGGGCTCATGAGGATTTATGTCTCTTGCAGATGGGTAGCGTTCGCCTTGGCCCGGCCGTTAAAGGGGTTAAACTGTCACAAAATATCAGGGAGCGCCCGCGAGCCGCGTTGCGACGGTTGTCACATTGTCGCAAAGATCGTTTTACTTTATCCCGCCAGACTCGGGCAGTGGGCCAAAAACGTTTTGAGCCTCATAACATCCTGAACAAAATGGAGACGCTGGGGGTTTTCCTGTTCGCCTTGTGTTTTGCATGTGAGTCACATACTACGTTTATCAAGTTCAAGTTCAATTTAATATCTCATAATGGAAAGAACACTATGTTAATTATTAAGGCGAGAAGGGCCATATGACGGCAGGGGAAAAAGAAAAGTGCGACGGAGCCACACTGAAATAGATATTCAAAATAATGCCTGTTTTCGAAGTTTTCTACAAAGGTAATTTCGAGTTGGATGTATTGTATTGTTTTTACTTCTGTTTTTGATTTGGTTTAATGTTTTAAGTGTCTGTTGATACGTTGATTTTTTTTTTTTTTGCTTGTTATTTTTAGTTTTTGTGTTGTTAACTTTTAGAATTTTGTTGCTTTAGTTGTTTCTTTGTTTCCTTTACACTGACTCGTCATTTCTTTCTAACTCTTCCAATTCTTTAAATCTTATGCTAGCAAATAATCACAACTTGAATCTGTTTGAACTGTCTTTACAAGATCTTTCAGCCAGGCAGATGTTCAATTTATATTTTACATCCTGCATTCAAATATCACTTTAACCCCTTCACTGCTAGCGGACGCAAACCGTGCTTGTGAAATCATTATAAAGGCAACGTCGAAGATTCCCATCAGTCCAAGGAACGTGTATACAAAGTGGTTTCAGCAAGAGGCATAGATCCTCATGAGCCCCCGCGACAGCGGGGGCTCATGAGGATCTATGCCTCTTGCATATGGTTTTGGTGTTCATTGTTTTCTTAAGCAGTCCAGACCAAAAAGGTGACTGCCAAGCGCGTAAAATGCAAAGAAGTACCCAACGGAGGAAGAAACACGCTTAGAAAAGACACAATTTATTAATATTTCGGGTAAATACCCTTTGTCAAAACAGACAAACAAACAGAGAGATCAGCCGCTACTTATCTTCATTCGCAGAAGGAATGTGGCAACTGTGAATGAAGATAAGTAGCGGCTGATCTCTCTGTTTGTTTGTCTATTTTGACAAAGGGTATTTACCCGAAATATTAATAAATTGTGTCTTTTTTAAGCGTGTTTCTTTCTCCGTTGGGTACTTCAATGTTTTCTTAGCAGTGAAAGGGTTTAAATTGAACAAAGACGTGGCACACGGTGGACTCGCCTCGCCGTGGGACAGCCTTCGCCAAATGCTCGTCTCTAAGCCCGTCCAAGAAATCAGTAATTGTTGTCGCTCTCCTGGCCGTATGCAAATCTTTTCGTGTTTTATTTTTGCGTCTTTCTGACTGAGTCTAGGCCAAAACGGGTGGCTGTAAAATGAAAATGAAAATACCAACACAGAAAGAAACACGCTTTGGAAGGACTATTCTTCAGAACAGACATAAAGACAAAAATGTACTAAATGTAATTAACGATTTCAGTGAGACACAGCGTTAAATCACGCCTCACTGAAACATGCTAATATGACTCACTGAAACATGCTAATATGACTCACTGAAGAATAAGTTAACGCAGTTTGTTTTTGTCCCTATGTCTGTTCTGAAAAAGGGTTTTAAAACTCGAAAAAATAAAAAGTAGTGTAGTACTCGACCTGTTTAGGCGTATTTCTTTCTTTCTTGGCAAATTTCCTTGCGTTTCTGACTGGAACTGTGTATTTTGATTGTTGTTTTTCAATTTGTTCACCAATTTTGCATTGTTGATTGTCTTAAATTTTTGTGTGTAATTAATTGTCTCGCTGTCTCGTTGTTACTTCGTTGTTTGGCCGTTTAATTGGTTGGATGTCTGATGGTTGGTTGGCAACTATAATAATAATAATAATAATAACAAAGTCGATTTGTTAAACGTTTATTCTTCAAGTGGCTCTAAGCGCTGATACAATGAAAAGGCTAACAGCTAACACACACACACACACACACACACACACACACACACACACACACACACACACACACACACACACACACACAACATACGCACACACGCACACACACACACACACACACACACACACACACACTCACACACACACACACACACACACACACACACACACACACACACACACACACACACGGCACACGTGACAGTGGTGATGAATAAATTGTGCAGGGCTGGGGAAATGAAATAGTAAAAGGCAGCCTTGTAGAGGTGGCTTTTGAAAAGTGATTTGAATGAGGAGAGCTTTTTGGACAGGAAAGCGTGGGGAGCCAGGGGTGTCGGGAAATGGGGGGGGTGGGGGTGGGGTGGATGGAGCTATGTTCCAATTGTGGGCTGAGGTGCCAAGGATGGGAGTGAGCAGCTTGAGGACGAGCGCGGCCACTGGTCAGAATTTTGTAGCCTTTTATGCAATGAAGGGACTAGAGGGAGATCATGAACGTAGGGTAGGCGCTAAAAATGTTTGCTATAGAATCAACGTTGCACACAGTAGTCACAGTGCAGTCGGAGAGCGTGCGAGATAAACTTAGCTAGACAGTATTCACATGCGTGGAGTCATACAGTACTAGCAGTATACTAACGTGCACTTGCGCAGTACAGACAGCAGAGCCATTTCACTCTTTTGTCCTTTATCATGTTTCTCTGGTCAATCTCAATATACTTCGTCTTTCGCACAATGTCCCAACTGACTTTCGAGATTGGTGCTCACATGCACGTGAGTAGTGATGGAGTTGTGCCTTAATCTCCTGTCTTGTCTGGGCTGGCTCTCGTCCGCGCTTTATGGGATACTAGTCACTGGTTCTCAGTGTGCCCGGTCCGAATAGTTCACACGGGCCACTCATCTCCTCTGACGACGCTGACCTTACGAAACTACCCACATTGATGGCCTTCATCAACTCTGAACAGGGGGCGGGGGGGGGGGGGGGGGGGGGTGGGGGGGGGGGGGGGGGGGGGGGGGGGGGGGGGGGGGGGGGGGGGGGGGGGGGGGGGGGGGGGGGGGGGGGGGGGGGGGGGGGGCATCTACACTACCGATAACCAATCACACACAGACCATCATCACCCATTACCACATGTGATCCGTGGCGGCAACGACAATACTGTTTTCGGCATTCTTAAGGACCGTGTCCACAAAAGACTCAGTTTTCGGGCAGAACAGCATCGCACAATTACGTGTCTAGTCTTTATTGCAACAAGCCAGCCTCTGCACTAGGCCAACTGCAAACGGTTATCTCAATCTACTTGCATTCTCGTCGCCACACAGTAACCTGGCTGCAACTACAATGTTGTGAGTCTCGATCATCGCACTAGTTCCACGTGGTGCCGGTGGTCGAGATCTGATGTGTCTGTGGTCGTGTGGTGCTCTGTCGAGGAGTCTTGTGTGTCCAGTCAGTGCTGTGATGTCTGCGCGGAGCGACGAAGGCACGCAGTGGTGGAACTATGCAAGTGTGCTGTCGTTCTGAGTCGTGCGCTGTGATATTTGAGGACAAGTGTTTACTGCGTGCGCGTACGTGCGAGGATCACAAACCGCTTATACGGTGGCTACCATGACAGTTTAAGTGCTATGTTGGCAGAATAGGCATGTGTGCGGCCTTGGGTAGTTGTGTAGATCGCGCGTGTCGCAGTGGGATAGGAGATCGCGCATGGGCGGTTGCGAGATATTCGTTCTATGGCGAGTTACTAAGTTAGCTGTACGGGTCTTGCGCGATGTCTGTAGTTGTCAGTCTGGGTGTAAGTTGCTAGGCTTATTCTCTAGCCGTTTTCTATAATGCAGGTGCTAAGATCGTCGAGCCTACTCTGTGTACACGAACGTATGAAGAGTTGACACTTTCTCGCAGGGGTCGGGTACAGGGGGGGGGTGGCAGTTGGGCTTGGGCGGCCGTATAACTAAGTCCTGCACTAGAGTCAAAGGTAGCGAACCGCAAACAGGACAGGAAAGTCGAACAGACAGGCGAAACAGGTCTATGGAGGACGATATATCATCAGCGGCACAAGTGACAGGAACGTAGCGAGGACTAACGAAGCGACGATGACAGACTAAGAACTGGACAGAACAACATAGAGAGGATAATGGATGGGAGCTTGCAATGCGCCAACTCAGAGAGAGAGGGTTGGGTGGAGGGAGAGGGGGGGGGGGGGGGGGGGGGGGGGGGTAGGGGGGGCGGGGGGGGGGGGGGGAGGAGAGGCGAGACGGAGTAGAGGGGGCGGGGAAGAGAGTGGGTGATGGTGCACACCATACTCGGTCAGGTACAGATACAACGGCATACACTCTAGAATAAGATTAAGATTAGAAGTCTCTTTGTCAGGCTGACCGCAGAAATTGACAGGGGAATTATATCTGTACTCTGATCATATAAGATATAACGACAAGTCAAACTTATGAACGTGCAAATATGAGAGTGGTGTATGGGAGAGTGGGGTACTTTGTTTAGTGTTTGGAAGTACACACGTCTAGGCGAGGGCTTAGATTGAGTCACTCTACGTAGTATGTATAGAAGTGGTGGGGGAATCGTCATGGGGCGGGGGGGTGGATAGGGGAGTATTAGGATATTCTATATGAGCTGTGGTATTTCTGTGTGTGTATCATGAGACATGCATGATAGCTAGATCACGAGATAAGCGTTATATACTATCGGGGGGGGGGGGGGTCATATATAGGGTCATATATCTATATTCTATATGTATGGGTATACTATATAGGGCTTGTGTGTTGCAGGCTGTGGATATTTGCGGAGACGTATACCTAGCAGGAGTTTGAGGGCTAGCTAGAAGGTTAGGTCTGTGATCTGAGTGGCTGTGAGTAGCCGGGGAGTGACGTGGTGTGTCTGACACCACGGTGTAACACACTAAACAAACTGATGAGTGATAGAGCGGTGTCGCATGGAGAGCGGGGTTGAAGGTGGGAACTGGTTAGGGGTTTCGGTGTCGATGTATCACGAAAGTCACTCAGAGTGAGCCCGTGGTAGTAGGCACACGCACTGTGCTGCGGGGTATGATGTGTATTCAGATAGTGAGTTTGGATGTGTTTTGTGTGTTGGGTGGGTCTGTGGGCGGTAGGATTGTCGGGTGGGGATAGTTCAGTGTAGTGATGGGTAGTGTGGATGGTATCCCTAGTTGTGGTGTGGTGTTGATGTAGTTGGGTGGTAGTGTGGAATATAGTGATGGTAGATATTATTGGAGGATGTTATGGGTGTGTATGTGTATGTGGGGTGTGGTATGTGGGTGTTTATGATGGTTTGTAGCGGGTGTTGTATGGGGGGGGGGAGTTGGACGTGGGGGTGTTCTGGTCGCTTGAGTGCGTGAGTGTTGTGCGTGTGGGATATTTCTTCTCACACGGTATTAGATCTACATTGTATAGGAATGCATTATTGGGTCTACTATATAATGCCTCAGCGAGCGGGGGGCGGCTGGGTGCGGATTAATTCGGCGCGCGGTTAGAGTACCGGGGAGTGGCTGCGGGCTATACTGTTTTGTGGGGGCCTCTGGATTGGCATAAGAATGTTTTTACTCTTGGGTGCTTGTGCGGGGCTGGATGTATGCCTGTGTGGGAGTTTAGGTTGATTGTATGATTAATCGATACTCGGACGTCTTCTCATGACGAGTGGGAGAGGGGCGTCGGATGAGTCAGGAGCGGCGGGGCGCTTTTGGGGCGATATTGTGTGGGCCTTGTCACAGAAGATGGGGGTCAAGGGATAAGGCGGGGGGAGGGGAGGATCTGGTGTGGGTCTCGCATGCTGGTAAGGCAAGGATGACAGCTAGATACAGTGTAAATGCGCGGGTGCGAGGATTGAACGGGTGGGGCATGCGGGGGATGGGACTTGTAATTCCATGGGCTCTATACTCTGGGCGTATATATTGAGTGAGTCAGGAGAGGGAGATGGGGTGTTTGAGCGGCTCTAGTGTTTATTATCTATTATATGGTGTGCGGGGTCGGTATGGGGCGTGTTCTTTGTTGTGGGTAGATAGAGATTTAGTGTAGGGTAGTGGCTGTCTGGGATTGGGAGCAGTGCATCTACGGGCGTTCATGTGGGGTGTTGGGTGGTTTATTTGCGAAGGAACAAGATGGAGTTAGTTGTGTTATCACATTGTGCTGAGTGTGGGGTTCTGGGGTAGGATGGTGTGTCTGTCGGAAAGGCTACAAGTATAGTGAGTCTAGAGATTGAATACGTAGGGATGAGTGAGCTACACATTAAGAACGTGGCAATAGGTCGTGTGAGAGGGTACATAGTCAGGCGTACAGCTTAGTGGTCAGGGCTGTTTCATTGTTATTCTTACATATGGGCGTCATGTGCAGTGTGGAGCGTCCTGAGGCTATATCCGGTTTTATTATAGTGGGGTCTCTCAGATTTAGAGAGGGAGTATGGGAGAGTGTGGTGTTATAGGTGATTGTGGTGGAGGGGACGGTGTGGGGGGAGAGGTGGTCGAGCTGTGGAGGGCGCGTGAGGAGAGGTGTGAGTGTATGTCAAAATGAGGGGATGTTGCGGTGTGGAGGCGTATCGTATGGTGGCTGTCTTGGTAAAGGGACTTGAGATAAGAAACTTAGTGATAGTATATAGTCTCTAGTATGGATAGTGAGGGCCGAGGGAATGCGGGTATTTGGGGGCGGGCTACTTCGGAATCACATGGGTGTATAGTCTCACAATACGCGGACTCAGAGGCGGACCGTATAGCGAGCGATCGGGGTGCAGTTAATTCGTGCGGGAGGCGGTGGGCAGGGGAAGGGGGCAGGGGGTGGGGGGGCCGGGGGGGGGGGGGGGGGAGGATGGAGTGGGGAGAATCGCTGTAAAGTGAAGGAGCGGATAGATAAGAGGAGGGATGGGGTATGCGAGAGTGGTCGTAGGGGTTATACACTGACTTGTTGTCGTGGGGGAGGGTGAGGGCGCGAAGATCAGTATTGGAGGGGGGGAGCATCATGTAATTAGGTGGAATGGGAGGTGATAAGGGTTTTGTCAGAGCGTGGTGTGGGTCGTTTTAAGGGACACATTACAGGGTGGGGGCGAGGCGGAGCGAGAGAACAACAGATGTGAGTCAGGCGTGTTATAGGAGAGGGTTCCTTAGCGGGTGGTAGTAGAGCGAGGTCGCGGTGTGAGGGCTTGGGGTTCTAGATGTCGTGGTGTAGTGCGAGTTCTATTGAGTACGTCGAGAGACACTGTATATTACAGATTCATACTATACTCGGAGGACTATATGATAGGTTAGAGAGGGGACTCAGTGAAAAGGCGCGGAAATAAAAGTGGCGATTAGAACAATAGAATTCTGTATAGAAACAAGAGAAAATATATGCAACAATCTAACATAGTTCAGTGCGTGTCACGCTATTATAAGACATTAGACGTCACAATATTATAATCTCATTTCCTCGGCTTCTTTTGTGTAGCAGTGTATCGGTTTTGGCGTGTATATTTATTTTTATTTTTATCTCATTTCAGAGAAGGGGGGGGGGGGGTGGTTACTTTATCTGTGCGACAGTCAGAACAGTTCAATTTATTGTTCAGAACGCCTCCTCTTCTGCGATAGTCCTCTGTCCTCTCTCTGTCTCTGTCTTCTCTCTCTGTCTCTGTCTCTCGTGGCCTGTCGTGCATCGAGAGTCTCTATTAAGAGGCTGCCGGCTGTATTCAAACACACGCGAATACACCACATCTCTTTTCACGGAGCTGGCACAGTAGTGGTTCTAAGGATACCACTTCTAGGCGAAACTCAGTCTCGGAGCGCAGATACCATGCTATGTTATGCCTAAACATATGGCGAGTGCATTAGTTTAACATTTCGATACACGTACGAGTTACAGTCTGAACACTACACTAACTCAACACAAAGAGCGACTACATTTGATAACGCATGCACTGCTATGAGATACACACAGCGCTTCTCTATGGGTACGACTCGTATGATTAATGTCCGAGGATGCGTCGATCTGCACACTCTGCCCTATGCCCGAACGATATTTTACACTGCGTCTACACTTACTTTACACACTCTATCATTATAGCTCTTCTGTTTTATATTGAGATACTATTGTGGCTTCTGTAGTTTAGATCAATCATTCACATTGTCTAACATTAGAATTCACTTATGATCCCACATCACATGCTCAAGTCATCCCAACACATGGACCCAGATTCCTCACGGATTCTAGATCGCGGCACCACTGGTACAGTGTGCGACGTCATGTTTTCAGGAGCTCAGTGTCATGATAAGCTGATTGCGTGCTCGGTCGGTATTAATTATGCAATGCTGATAGGCTGTGTGTCTAGATACGATTGTTGATGTGAGATGTTCAGATGAACTTTCGTGAAATGTCCGAACAGATACGCTGGTAGAAGACCTAGGTCTGACTAACATGCTAGAGACTCTCCGTCTTCGATCTTGAAGTTACCTGTATGTGACCCCTGAATCCCATTGCGATACATTGGGGTAAGTCTATACTAAAGTGAGGAATGGTCAGCGTCTTTTCGCGGACATAATGGAGATTGGGAAGGGGACTATAGGATATGAGTACATACCTGACTAATATCGAAATTAAGCTAATCGTCGCTTTGCGGCCATGTAGCCACTAAGGTCATTGCACCTCGAATCGGTAGGTATCACGTATAAATGATCTTACCTTATACCGTATAGAAGCGATCTGTAATACCATGATTGCAACATGTAATATCAGGCTTGCCGTATAACTTATTCCAAGTATCAACTATAAGCCTAAGAGTACTTATTTAGACATTTTTATGCACGTATCGATAATGGAATGTAAAATTGTGTGGGGGGGGGGGGGTGATTATTTGTGCAAGAAAGCCATCGGGGGAGGGATAGATGGAGGGGGGTTATGTAACAACATTATGGACGGAAAGTGTGGAGATTCAATATCAGTATGGAGGTTCTTAAATGCGATGACCACGATACCATCTTGACTTTAAGCACTAAAGAGGACTCACCTAAAGAGCAGGATCTATCTACACTCCCAGATTCAGAAAGAGGGAGGGGGCGGGGGGGGGGGGGGGGTAGTATCAGATTCTGTAGTCAGCTCGAGTTATTTTTAGTTCTGTCACTAGTGATGTGTGTTGAGTATACTAAGAAATCTTATTTGACATAAACAAGTATATTGTAGCGACAAACAAGTGGAGTGGATGATAGAATTTGAAAATAGTTGTGCTATTCCCTGACTTATATACATAATGCGATTGACTAATGAGACGTTATATGGTATTTGCATTATTTCTGATTGATCGATTAGGCGGCTATTCATTACATAAAGCTAGTTATTGTACGGTAATAATATGTAGTGTAGATATGAGTTATCGTACGTCACTTGCCCGCCAGCATAGTTGCTAGGCTAAGTTATAGGGTAATGGACACGTAGGGATAATTGCAAATTATAACTTATCTAGTTATAATATTATCTACTATCCAACTCTATTTCGGAATCTACTTAGTAGTATTATATATATCTCGTCATTGAACTCATGATATAGCGCCTATTCGAAGCATTCGAGCTCTCACTAGCGATGCACAAAAACAAGGCGGCACTCGAGGGCAAATTCAACGTAATACTGCTGCGCGGGGTGACTACCAGCATGGCATGAGGCTCATTGTCTACGGACTAAGGTCCGAACCATTGGCAACCTGGCTGCGCCACAATGTAGCCTTTCCAGGTGAAAATATAGAACAAATGTGTTCATCAAGACATGATTGCATTTTCCGACAGTGCGCATCCCAGTTCAGACGTCCAGTAAGCTCAGTGACAGACCAACCCGAAAAGTTTCACTAGCTACGTGAGCTCTGATGATTAAGATGTGATTTCAGCAAGATGGCTGGCATATTCTATAATGGGATGACCGGACTAGTCTTTTAAGCAAAACACTTTGACTTAAAGAATGACGCTTGGACAGGGACAGGCTAATGAGGTGCCCTAGTCAACTATAGGTCCCTCAAGCACACAGCGAATCACCCTTTGAAGATGGATGTATGATTAAAAAATACTCATTGAATCGCTACGTACTATAGCAACCTAGTTCACAATAACCAGTCATCGCTTTTCTTGCTATTGGAATTAGTAGCGCAGTCTCAAGGACGTCTTTTGTCTCTTGACATAGGGCGTAGGGGTAATTAAGGTATATGGGGGGGGGGGGGGGGGGGGGGGGGGGGGGGGGGGGGGGCTAGGGGCAACGGTGGTTAAAACACAGTTGTGTAATTGATCGAGTCTTAATCACGTGCTAGGTGAGTGCTCCGAAAACGCTACTTCTGCAAGCTATCCTGGCTAGCAAGCAGATACAGCCTCATCTGTCCTTGAGGTGAATTACCGGTTAGTCTGGACATGTAATCCGCGCGGATTCTGGCATCACGAGAGTTAAAAAGTCGCTATGTGCAGTCTCTCAGCGCCTAACAGACATGTTTCGTGTTATACGGGGCCCTATCGTGGCAGATGGACACCTGTAGCCCAGTCAGTAGCGGCCGCGGATTGCACCGGTCTTTTCGAAGGAACAATAATCCAAGCAGCTCCTAACGCACTGATAAAGGCCGGGTGGCTTATCGATTGTGACCTACTATAACCTATAATCCAAGATAATCGAAGCTATGAGATTGAGAAATGACTTAAGGAGACACAAGCTATTTAGCGAATACAAAAAACAACGTA
>BTPG01000006.1:9933273-9940773 GCA_036245525.1 Semisulcospira habei
TGGCACTACCCTTGAATTATCATGGTCGACCCATCCCCTGCTGTAGTGCGTCAGGGCTGAATGGGTTAAAAGTAACTCTTCCTGTACAAAACAATTATTCTCAGTATCATGCTTCCTGTCCCCACCAGAGTTCTGCGACAGTACGTGGAGTGCGCCAACAGAGTAGGCTGCTACGAGGAGAGGTTCCACGCTAACGAGGAGGACTACCACCAAGTCTACTACAACAGATGTGGGGGGAATCAAAACATCAATTCAGGTGAATAAATATCGCACACGACAAAAGCTACGGCTCCATATTGAGCACGAATCGGACACGAATAGGTTCCGAACCTGATACCGGCGGTGAAGCAATTTTCCTTCAAAAAATTGCGTCATTTTCGTTCGTCGTCGGATGGGAATTTTTTTTTTTTTTTGCATCGGGCAAATGGAAACACTCAAACACGAAATGGACTTGCAGGAACTTTTATTTTTCAGACCCCGCTTCGGATTCAGACAGAGTACGTGTCGGTTTCGTGTATATGGAAGCGTGCCTTAAGTCAAGAAATGCATTTTTCTTGTGTGTGCATGTATATCATTGATTCTTCGGATCGCTGTCAAAGAATGCGTTTGTAACCCTTTCACTGAAAAAAAAAAAAATATGACCCAAGCGCAAGCGGCATAGATCCTCATGATCCCTCGCAGTTGCGGGGGCTCATGAGGATCTATGCCTCTTGCTGAAACCGCTTTGTGTCCACGTTGATTAGATGGCTTGAGCTCTTCGGTGTTGCATTAACCCATTCAGCCATGACGCACTACAGCAGGAGATGGGTCGACCACGATAATTCAAGGGTAGTGCCAGATTAGCTTGGCGTCTGTCGGCGCCAAGCTAATCTGGCACTACCCTTGAATTATCATGGTCGATCCATCTCCTGCAACTGGTGCATAGTCGTTAGATGACGCTTCCAAAATTTGGGAAATACGTGCGCCGGGCTGAATGAGTTAATAAAGATGTCAGGAACACAGTTTGCAACAGGTGGCAGTGAAAGGGTCAAATGGTGAATGAAGGAGTGAACTGTGAACAGAACAGATCGATCATTACAAATTACCCCCCCCCCCCCTCCTTACCAGCGACTGCAGGTAGCGTTTCTGAAAGCTCTGCTAACGTGTGCATTGTTTGTTTTTGTTTTTGTCACAGGTGCTCACTTCCTGCTGGCTTGGCCGCTGTACCTGCCCGTTCTGGCTCTGTCCATCACAAGGTTACACGGCAGAATATAGTGACAACACGCTGGTCGAGCGAACATCATCATCATCGTCGTCGTCATCATCATCATCATCGCCATCGTCAACAACAACAACAACAGCAACAACAACAAAAACAGCAACAACAGTATTGGCCTGCTTTAGGGCGGGCTTTGATTGGCTAAATTTCACCGCTCTAAATGGTTCTCAATTTTGTTTTGCCTCAAAGAATACTTTTCTACGCTCTTTTTCACAATCAGTGTGAGCAGGCACACGTTACTGAGTCGTTTGTAACTGCCTCTTGCTCGGGACGGGCCCGGAGCTGGTCGCATTTAATTCACGCTGAAAATGTCCTCGGCTACAGCCTCAACATCTGCTTTATGCGTAGATCTTCATACGCCATTCCAGCGGCAGGGGTCCGCAGCAATACAGAAGTTAACCCTTTTGGCCCCAAGGTCCCACTTCTCAAGTTTTGGAGGTGTTGCCTAAAGGCTGTGTACCATTTGCGGGAGATTGGCTTGACCATGATAATTCAAGGGTAGCGCCAGATTAATAATAATAATAATAATTACGGTATTTATAATGCGCTTATCTTATAATAATTATAACTCTAAGCGCGCACTCACAACTCGCGCACGCATGCGCACGCTTTAGACAATGACTTGCGTACCACAAACAGTGGAATACATTACGACGGTCAGCTTGGGGTGGGGAGTGTGGTGATATAGGGCTAAAACTGTTGAAAGAGGTGAGTTTTGAGGGCGGACTGGAAGGAGGAGAGAGAGTGTTTCTGACGGAGAGAGAGAGTGGGAGAGTGTTCCAGGTGGATGGACCGTAGACGGAGAAGGAGCGGGGGCCGAAAGTGTTAAGTTTGGTGCGAGGGATGTGGAGGCGGTGAGGGTCAGAGGCAGAGCGGAGGGAGCGGGAAGGTGTGTAGGGTTGAAGTAAGTTGGAGAGATAGGCAGGAGCGCAGTTGTTCAGGGATTTGTAGCAGAGAGACATAATTTTGTATTGGATGCGTTGGGGGATGGGGAGCCAGTGAAGGAGTTTGAGCAGGGGTGTGACGGCGCCAAGCTAATCTGGCACTACCCTTGAATTATCATGGTCAAGCCATCTCCTCCGGTAGGGATCCGGGCTAATAGGGTTAATAGACGTTCGAAAATCAGAAGTAATCCCAAATTGTAGGTTCCGCGAAAAAAAGTGGATACAATCCCGGAATCGAATGTTTATCTTGGATTTTGATATACCGTTTTGGTCGAACCACGTGCAGTTTTGACTAACCTACTTCTGACCTCCGGACAACGTTCATTACACTTCTCGTTCACCCTGATCGGCTCTCGCTGTTCGTCGTGATTATTAAGTTTGTTGTTTGGTATCAGGTGTACGAATGAATGGCAGCATCATGCGTGTACAGGACCGCTTCCGGTCATTCATTTTCAGATGTACAGGACCGCTTTCGGTCATTCATTTTCAGATGTACAGGACCGCTTCCGGTCATTTTTTTTAACATGCGCGTGTAACGTAGAATGTGTAGATAAATAATAAAAGTGCTCTATTGTTAACTCGTTCAAGGCTCCCCGCATCAATAGCTGCGGAAGTGTCGGATAGCGTTGCCGCAGGCCGCAGGCAACGCTATACGACACTTCCGCAGTTATTGTTGCGGGCTGCTTGAAACAAGTGCATTTATTGTACAATATTGAATGGCTTCCCACACGACTGAGTTAAATGACCCTAATGTAACATCGTCAACAATTTTTTGTTGTTGTATCCTTCGAAGGCTTATCGCTACCGAGTAGTAAAGCTGCGTTTCCATTAGTACGAATCTGAGACGAATACGACCCGAACGCGATACAGCAAAGCAATTTTCGTTCAACCGCATTCGTAGCGTGCATTTTTCAATATTAAAAGCGCGACATCCGGACTCCGACTTTTGTGGGAACCTCTAAATATGACGCAAAGATCAGAATGGCTCAAGAACGTGCGCCATATTTAAAAATTTACGTCATAAATAAAATTGACGTCACACTGTCAGTCCGAACACATTCGACTTCCGAAAAAAATCATTCCCCTGAGCGAATAAACAAAAATCGTGTTGTTTTCGTTTCACAGTCGGATTCGATAGTCGATTCCATGCGTGGCATATGGAAACACACAATTATACACTGACAAGCAAAAGAAAAGCGATATTTTGGGGGAATCATAGGAAAACCTCACACTTAAGTGTTTCCGATGATTACAAAATGTTGCATTTCTTTTGCTCGCCAGTATACAACGGTCAGGATACAAGCTTTTCTGTTTCGGGCGCGTTTCGGATTCGGATCGAATTCGTATCGGATTCGTAAATACGGAAACGTACCTCAACACATTGTGCATCCAGCCACTTGGCTTCATCCACAATGGGTTAATATAGTTCCGTCCACGTCTCAGTACGCAAAACTGAAGCAGGCCGGCATCAGCCAGCGGGACCCATGCTCATTTGAACACTGTAGCTGGATAATGTATTTGGTGTCAAGCGAAAATTTCCCTTAAAATTTAAACTGCACGGACTGAGACAACGTGATGACCGTGGTAATACTCTCCCGACAGTTTAACCCATTTAACTCTACGGAAGCAGTTTAGACTGAGGTGTCACCTAAAACTACGGTGTACCAGCCGCAGGAGATGGCTCGACCATGATACTTCAAGGGTAGTGCCAGATTAGCTTGGCGCCGTCAGGCGCCAAGCTAATCTGGCACTACCCTTGAATTATCATGGGTCGAACCATCTCCTGCTACAGTTCCTTGGCTCTGAATGGGTTAAAGTCATTCGAGACGTGCGGCACAAAGCCGCGTAACCGAATGCGGCACGTCTCGAATGTGTTAAAGCGACCTTCTCCATTCAAGAAAGGGTTAACATTTCACAGTACCTCCCTAATAAAGTCCTGGTTATGGCAGGGCAAGCACTGAGGACAAGCTTTCTTGACGGTTATTAACACCATTGTCGTTTGATATGTAAATGAATTGCCATATTTTTTATTATCAATTTGTTTATTTGTGTTAATGACGTTTTGTAGCTTTTCTTTCCCCATTCTCTGCCGAAGTTTGTGCATTTTGTATGTTTGTCAAGTTCCAATATGCATGTTATTAAAGTACAACAATTTCTCGCAGACTTTCGTGTAATCTCTACGGCATTTTTGTACACAACTCCTGCAGACTCTCTCTCTCTCTCTCTCTCTCTGTCTCTCTCTCTCTCCTCTCTCTCTCTCTCTCTGTCTTGTTTGTGTGTGTGTCGTTCTTGCCTGCGCATTGAGTTATATTATAAATATGAGAAATGCGAGATATAAATACCATGTATTTTTATTATTTTTTTATTATTATATAAAATTATGTGTGTGTGTGTGTGTGTGTGTGTGTGTGTGTGTGTGTGTGTGTGTGTGTGTGTGAGCGCGCGTTTTGTCTGCGCACGCGTGTGTTGGCATACGCCCAGCTTCGACTTTGTTCCTCGCGGCGTCAGTGTGTTTTCACATGCACTGTTCACCTAGTCACATCATAGCAACGCATACAGCCCTTACCGCAGGTCTGTCAAACGCGAAGAAAAAACAACACCCCACCCCGACACAGTAACCCTTGCACTGCAGAGAACCCAATCGATCTGCAAGAGACATAGATCCTCATGAGCCCCCGCAATTGCGGGGGCTCATGAGGATCTATGCCTCTTGCTGACGTCAATTTGATTCCACGTTGCGTGGACGGCTCGACTCTTTGGCGTTGAATAAACATAGTTCAGAAACGCAATCTTCGTCCAGTGGCAGGAAAAGGGGTTGACCCCACTGCGCGTTCAGCCGCTGCTACTGCATACAGCACCTGTGGTTGCGTACACAAAGGGATTAAGTCAGATTTAAGATACTGGGGTTTTCCTCGCTAACTGATAAAAGGTCTTGTCTGGTCTGGTCACAGGGTTAGGAAACTTACGTGAGTTCTGTCGTTCGACAGCGGCGCCTAGCCTCTATACAGGCTGGGCGCCGTTGTCAAATGATAGAACTCGTATAGGTTCCCTACCACTGTAGCCAGACTGCAGCTTTTCCATGGTCAGTGGGGAAAAAAAAATACTATATAAAAAACCCCAACACAACAGAGCTAAAATTGCCTCTCCGAGCTTGATTAATGGCCACAAGCTTTGTCCTGATACCTCGCCAGTGGCGGGCTGAATTCCTGCGTAACTGTGCATATCTAGCCACGGCTACCGGGCTTGAGTGAAATTAAAGCGACCTGCTCCGGACATTAACCCCTTCCCTGCCAATGGACGCATGCTCAGTTCATGAGATCGGTGTTCATTCAATGACCAAAAGCCACACAGACACAAGGAACATGGGTACAAGTTGGTTTCAGCAAGAGACAAAGACCGTGGAAATGTGGGAGAAATGGCTAACTTTGAAGAAAATGATGTTTGACTGTCTTGTGCAGGATTTAAACTAACTCGTGCAGCTGGTCCCGAACTTTGTACCAATAGTCATGCAGTTTAACTCGCTCAAGACTAAGTAAATAGGATTAAGCCCTGCGGCATAATATTTCATACCTAGAACTAAATTTTCACACACTCACGCACTCCCCCCCCCCACCCCCCCCCCCCCCGCACACACACACACGCACACACAAGCACAGAAATACACACAGAGATTCAAGACTTAATAAAGCGGGAGAGGGAGCAGGGGCGTATATGGACGGGGGGGGGGGGGGGGGGGGGGAGGGGATCCTAGGGGCTCCAGACCACCGCCCCTTGCAGACCCAAATGTTTAAAATGCTTTATTTAACAGTCCCTTTTGGGGATGTTTGGACTCCCCCCCCCCCCACCTCCCTATTTGATTTTTTGGCGAGTTTCGACACAGGTACATGCTACCCAGAAACTACTTGTTCAGCCAAGAGTCAACCTAAAAACTGCTGGTGCACGTTCTTTCAGTTATCAGGCCCCTCACGTGTGGAACTCACTTCCACTGCATATCCGTCTATCCCCTACCCTGATGACTTTCAAAACAAATTTAAAGACGCATCTTTTCCAGGTAGCATATCAGGATTAGCTTAGTCTGGATGTGCTGCCTGGAAATGTTGGCTGTTGTCTAATATGTGTAGCCCATGTACGTAGATATGTAGATTGTGTGTGTGTGTGTGTGTGTGTGTGTGTGTGTGTGTGTGTGTGTGTGTGTGTATGTGTGTGTGTGTATGTGTGTGTGCGTGTGTGCGCGTGTGTTTCTTTGTGTATGTACGGGTGTGTTTCGTGCGAGCTAGTGTTTTGTTAAAGAGTGAGTGCGTATTTATTTTGTTCTAATCTATCTTTAAAATTATTTCTTTGTCTTGTAAAGCGGTCCGAGCTTGCTGTCTGTGGGGAAGGGCGCTTATAAAACCTATGTATTATTATTATTATTATTATTTACACCCGATCTCATCCATTCCCCTCCCCCTCCCGCCCCCCCTCCCTCCCCCCATCCGTTGTTTGATATTTTGGCCACTGGGTCTAGCGTCAGGAGGCCTCTTGTGTCAGGTTGAAAGTCCCAAAGAAAAAGTTGGAACCCCCTCCCTTCCCCCTTTTCGAGGTAACTGATCCGCCCATTGAGAGAGAGAGAGAGAGAGAGAGAGAGAGAGAGAGAGAGAGAGAGAGAGAGAGAGAGAGAGAGAGAGAGAGAGAGAGAGAGAGAGAGAGAGAGAGAGAGAGAGAGAGAGAGAGAGAGAGGAGAATTCTGATAAATAAGAACATATATTTATGTAATCAAAAACTAGACTTAAAAGTGAATGCTCAACAGACATCTGAGTATTACATTGCTTTATTGTTGTGTAAACTCTAGCAGCACAAACTTGAACAAAAAACAACAACAGTATTTGGACGGAAACAAACGCAGAATACTTAGTCCACGTGTGCTGGTTTGTGAGTTTGTCGTAAGGTCCAAAATCACAGACCAGTACACACGCTCGTTTTAAAGCACATCACAGTGACGGAGTCATGCAAAATTTGTCAAACGAAGAAAAAGACGTTCCACCGACGCGCTGAAAAATGTTGGGAATGGGAAGTAACTCAAGCACATCTGGAGGCAAAAAGTTTTTTTAAAACCTTTTGGCTGTCCGTAGCGGTTTTTTTTTCCTGCAGGATGTCAGGGTGTTGTTATTCCTGCAGGATGTCAGGGTGTTGTTATTCCTGCAGGATGTCAGGGTGTTGTTATTCCTGCAGGATGTCAGGGTGTTGTTATTCCTGCAGAATGTCAGGGTGTTGTTATTCCTGCAGGATGTCAGGGTGTTGTTATTCCTGCCAGATGTC